>CAEFZP010002530.1:167500-523593 GCA_903064625.1 Mallotus villosus | reverse complement strand
AGTTAAATGTATAATGCAATATTGTTGATAAATAAAAACTAGATAAAATGCTATAATGTTATTTTGTCTCGTTTAATTGCGTTATTATTATTAGCCAACTCATGAGGCTGACTGGCTGCTTCTGACTGGCTGCTTCTGATTGGCTGCTCCTGACTGGCTGCTTCTGACTGGCTGCTTCTGATTGGCTGCTCCTGGAGCTAGGGGTTAATGTGTCTCATTTTAACGTTAGCTTTAGACGTTAGCTTTCAACTTTTTCTACTTTAGCCACTGGAGCTGAAAACGACTGATTAATATGCCTCCCGAGATTACTGCTTACACTACCTCTGTTTTGATTAAAAAGAGACTAAAATAAAATGTTCATGGACTTAAACTAGACTAAATGTCATCAGTTTTCGTTGATTAAAACTAGACGAAGATAGTCATTGATAAGTCTGACTAAGTTAAGACTAAAATGCTCAGACTTTTAGTCAACTGAAACTTGACGAGACTAAAAAGAGTATGAAAATGACTAAAACTAATAAAAACTCAAACGACAGCTTGACACAAAGACTAAAACTAAAATTAAAGTGGGCCGCCAAAAACAACACAGCTTGACACACATATCCATCTCCACCACCTCCTCCCATCACATCCTCCTTCTCCTCCGCCTCCTCCTGTGACCAGGAGCATGTGGAGAGGGCCTGGTCCTGCACAGGAAGCCCCTCCATGGTTCAGATGGAGGCAGAGAGGGCCTGGTCCTGGAGAAGAAGAGTCAGAGTCAGACAGTAATGGAGGCAGAGAGTGATGTGGGGCAGAGTCAGACAGTAATGGAGGCAGAGAGTGATGTGGGGCAGAGTCAGACGGTAATGGAGGCAGAGAGTGATGTGGGGCAGAGTCAGACAGTAATGGAGGCAGAGAGTGATGTTGGGCATAGTCAGACGGTAATGGAGGCAGAGAGTGATGTAGGGTAGAGTCAGACAGTAATGGAGGCAGAGAGTGATGTGGGGCAGAGTCAGACAGTAATGGAGGCAGAGAGTGATGTGGGGCAGAGTCAGACAGTAATGGAGGAGGACAGGACAGCTTCCGCCGCTGCAGTTTAAGGAAGCTCAATAAGTCACGACCCTGATGTTCTATCATGAGGCACTCAGATGAACAGTATGTGCTGTGACAGACACAGGCAGCACACCATTAAGCAGGAATTCCCAAGGTAGCATAGTTCACTCCAGCTTTTAAATGCAAGACACTTTGTTCACCTGGTGAGACTGTGTGTCATGCGGGCATTAACGCGCCTCACCCTTTCAGACCTTCCAGAAGAAGGTAGCGCCACAAAATGTCACAAAATTATCACTCTGTCATCACTCAGACCAGGAGCCCTCCGCCGACACCGCCGCCTCCACAAGGAGATGCTTCAGAGAACCGCTTGCATGAGGAGAACCACTTGCATGAGGAGAACCACTTGCATGAGGAGAACCACTTGCATGAGGAGAACCACTTGCATGAGGAGAACCACTTGCATGAGGAGAACATGTTCCAACACAGCTGAGTCATGTTGACATGCTGACAGCTCGGAGCACAGCCCAGGGTGGCGAGAGGAGGAACCAAGAAGGGCTTTAAGATCTGTCCAAATACCTGCCAGCCATCTCAGCCTGATGGGGTCAGACAGAAACAAGGAACAAACTATTGCTAGTGTGATGGAACATAACGTTTTGATCTTTTGTATTGCCCAGGTCTCCTCAGCTTGTCTCAATGTGAAAAGATAATGAATCGACACGTCAAATCGAATGTCTGTACTGAAAGATGACAGTGTCTTCAGTGTTAGCTACGCACAACCACACCATGAACAACAACAGAATTATAATATTTTAATGAGAACTGGACGACACCAGTGATTAATGATCCATAACCGGGTGTAGAAAGAGCAGAAAGACCGAGGACCTGCACATTGAGACAAGCTGAGGATAAATAATGCAGATTTCTATTAAACAAGACACTGTCTAATAGCAGGTCTTCAAACCCAGCATGCATTATTGATACATGTCTCTGCTGCTGAGCCAAGAACTTCAGGATTCCAATTTTACTAAAACAACAAAGTTCGTAACTTTTTCAATCATCAGTTTAGGACTTGTATTTTAGGCTATGAGATCAGTTTTGGGTTTCTTATGAAAGGGATTCTGTACTTGTGGGGAGGTGAGGAGAGCTGCTGGTATGAATACATTTCATTTGAGATTATGAGGTTGTTTTCTGCGACTCTGCGACTCCCCAGTCAACACTATCAGCTCCCTCACCAATAAAGCACAACAGAGGATGTACTTCCTGTGGCAGCTGAAGAAATTCAACCTGCCAAGGACAATGATGGTGCACTTCTACACAGCCCTTATTGAGTCCATCCTCACCTCCTCCATCACAATCTGGTACGCTGCTGCCACTGCCAAGGACAAGAGCAGACTGCAGCGTATCATCCGCACTGCTGAGAAGGTGATCGGCTGCAATCTGCCATCCCTCGAGGACCTGCACACCTCGAGGACCCTGAAGCGAGTGAGGAAGATTGTGGCCGACTCCTCCCACCCTGGACACTCCCTGTTCCAGCCACTCCTCTCCGGCAGAAGGCTGCAGTCCACCAGGACCAAAACCTCACGCCATAAGAACAGTTTCTTTCCATCCGCTACTGGCTTCTTCAACAAGGCCAAGGACTCCCACTGACATTTATTTAACTATTTTAAGTCTATCTGACACCTATTGCACTACGTATACGCCACCTTTATCTCAGTGTCTCATTTGCACTATGTTGCCCACTCATAGTCAATTCTTATTTTTATATATATTTTATATGGTTTTATTTTTTGATTCTTTAGTTCTTAGAATTAGTTAAACTATTGTACTTTTACTTATTTTAAGATCCATATATGTTTATTGTTTGCACCTTCATGCCACAGTAAATTCTGTGTTTGTGTAACATACATGGCGAATAAACCGAATTCTGATTCTGGAACATGAGTATTTTCATTATTTCCATTTCAAGCTCAGAAAAGTCCTGAACCACCTGGCTGATGTTCCCTGAACTCTAAACAGACCTCTGCTGGGACTAGACAAACAGACCTCTGCTGGGACTAGACAAACAGACCTCTGCTGGGACTAGACAAACAGACCTCTGCTGGGACTAGACAAACAGACCTCTGCTGGGACTAGACAAACAGACCTCTGCTGGGACTAGACAAACAGACCTCTGCTGGGACTAGACAAACAGACCTCTGCTGGGACTAGACAAACAGACCTCTGCTGGGACTAGACAAACACTGCTGAACATTCAATCATCAGCTGGTCTCGTAAAGTGGAGTCCCTGAGGAGAATCAAGAGGTTCCACTACAAACCCACACTGGGTCTACATCCAGTCTGAGAAGTTAGATCTACAAACCCACACTGGGTCTACATCCAGTCTGAGAAGTTAGATCTTTTTGTTTATATGCAGAACCATTCCTCTTAAAGTAAAGAGTAGGTGATGGGGATGATAACTGGATCAATGCAGGTCAATACAACTCTGAACACTAAGAACTACGATTGAAATGGATTTACACTCAAAAACAGATTATTCTTTTGGAGCAACTTGAGTTCTAATTGGTCAGAAGGCCTGGCTGAACTTGACTCCTGCTCACAGCTGAGCTCAGTATAATGAGTAGAGAGAGGACTTAGCATGTAGAGTTTGTACAGAATCATGAGTACAGAGAGGACTTAGCCTGTAGAGTAAAAACCTTAACAAAGGCTGGAAACCAGGGATCTGTTTCAGAAATAATCACACAAACTGTGTTTATATCATTGTCCCCTCCGACGAACGTTCTCAGGAGTACAGCTTGGGAATTGGTAACTTATTGTCTCAAACCACAACTGATAAGGAACATCCTTAAAGTTATGACAACACACACAAAAAGGATTATGGGTCTGTTGACGTCCGCTCAGCGGTGGATGTGGCATTTAAGAAGCAATCAACAACACAGCAGTGCTGGCTGTGACTCAGACCAGGCCCAGAGCCTAGCGGTGGCTGACGACAGGTCATGGAATTATTAACAGTCTGCAGGGATTTATCATTAACTCAGTCCAACAATTACTGGTGTCAGGGTTAGTGTTTGAATCACGACACAAACTAGCCACTGTGACGGCTGGAGACAGACTAACAGACTGGAGACAGACTAGCAGACTGGAGACAGACTAACAGACTGGAGACAGACTAGCACACTGGAGACAGACTAGCAAACACACACACACAGGCACACATATCCACACACACACACAGGCACACATATCCACACAAACACACACACACACACAGGCACACACCTCCCTCTACATGATCCGGCCTCTGAGAGGTGTGGCCTATGCCCCAGTACCAGGAGAGATGACAGGCCCCTGGGACGTGTAGCATTAGCCCCAGTACCAGGAGAGATGATTGTGTCATGCTGTAATTTGGAGCTGTCAGTGGCAATCCAGCTCATCCACCATACTTCCACCAACCAGCACCACTCTCAGCCAATCAGCACAGAGAGAGCTCCTCTAGTCCCAGGGCCTTTTTTAGCCCATAATCAACACCCTGCAGACACTGTGTCTGTGGAGCAGCCTGCATCGCACAGCTGAGCCTGGAGATCTCTGGCTGCCGCTGGGCTCAGCCTCTCTGCTCAGCCTCTCTGCTCAGCCTCGCTGCTCAGCCTCGCTGCTCAGCCTCTCTGCTCAGCCTCTCTGCTCAGCCTCTCTGCTCAGCCTCGCTGCTCAGCCTCGCTGCTCAGCCTCGCTGCTCAGCCTCTCTGGCCCGCTGCTGGGCTCAGCCTCTCTGCTCAGCCTCTCTGCTCAGCCTCGCTGCTCAGCCTCTCTACTCAGCCTCTCTGGCCCGCCGCTGGGCTCAGCCTCGCTGCTCAGCCTCGCTGGGAACGTCATTCACCGGGCTGAGATGTTTTGTTCTTTATGCAGGATTCTTGTGATTTTTTGTCTTGAGTTTAATCCTACAGTAGACAATACAAACAACACCTTATTGGTTGAGGTGATGACTGCTGTCCTGGTTTATGAACTTGTCCAGAAACCTTTTTATAAATGCTTTTTTATTTAAAATCCTATACCCATCTTTAGTGCATTCCAAACAGTGTGATAGAGGGATAGAGGGAGCAGGCAGTCATAGTGGTTGGTGAGTGTGTGTGTTGACAGTAGAAGTACCGGAGGTACAGATGACTGTCTGGGGCACTTAGCCCACTAATCTCTGCGAGCTTTGCTGTGGATTGGAATCGGGTGTGTCTGTCTATCAACTGTTTACAGAGCAGTACAGAAGGTCTTACTCACATAGCTGTACTGTTCATCCCAGTAGTTGTTTTTTCTCTTTAAAATACAAAGAATTGACATTAAACTTGTGCAGGATGAGTGTGAATATTTATCTTGTTTGAACAACAGTATCATGATACAGATCTGTTTTTATCAAAAGTCTAAAACGTCATCAGGTGTGAATGTGTCATATCTAAAGCAGAAGGCCTTCTGTGTTCCAGGCTGCCACCTGCAATGCAGACGCAGACTGGGCGCTGAAGCGTGAGGAAGGAGCTCACTGCGGGATATTAAACTGCCAGTGAGACGATCCTGGGAGTTATTCCCAGCGCTCGTTAATAAAACAATCACACTGTGCTTGGGGAAAACACTCTGAATATCATGCAGCCTGCAGCTGTTTTGACCTAAAACTACTTTCAGCAGCGCCGTCACTGCATAATAGATGTGGCTTTCAAATGAGCAAGTCCTCAATCAATAAAGTCCTCGATCAATAAAGTCCTCGATCAATAAAGTCCTTGATCAATAAAGTCCTCTATCAATAAAGTCCTCTATCAATAATGTCCTTGATCACCAAAACCAACCTAAAACATTCAAAGATGACAAGGAAGAAAATTACAGGAAAACAATCAGTGCAACAATGCAATGCCCTCAGGAAAACATGGATATTATCTGTGTTTAAAAGGGAAACTGAATTTGAGGCAGTAAAAACAAAATATCCAACTTTTCTTCCCAGTCTGGGTTGTTAAGGGGCTATAAATGGGACCTCAGTATGAGCCTGTTCACTGATTAGCTATTCAGTGTGATGTTCATGCGTATGCACCCCGTCACAGATTGGTAGAAATAGGTCTGATCTGCAGTCTGCTGTCTGCCCTTGGAGAGACTCCACTTCAAATAATTCAGAATAATTCACTGCTCTAGAATAGACATAAGTAAAGCTTTAAAAGTAGACCATAATTACTGATTGTGTTTGTGTGTGGCAACATTTGCTCTAGTTATTTGGGGAACCTCTCTCTCTCTCTATATATAGAAATAGATAGTTAACTGAACTGAACACCAAATGTAATTCAACAGTGAAAAGAGTCTGTTGGCCAAACAGATCAAATATTAATAATACTTCTTTTATTTTTGTAATTGAATGTATTTATTTAATAACAGATTTAGCCCACCAAGCTTGGCACTCTAAGGTCAGTTTCCTACCAGCTGTTTACTCCAGCCACTAACTTATTCAGGGTAATGTAACCATGCAAATCTACACAGGTGCTGATCATGTAAAAGGGAGTTCCTCCTTGTGCATCCTCATGGACAGCAGAACATGACACGTCCAGTGTTTGGCAGTGCTACTATGTTGCAGACTTTCCTGGCATTTTACTACTTCCAAATACTTTGAGTGCATTTGATTTGATCCACCCACTGCAATGTGGATGAGGAGTGAGTTCTATTAGGGACACTGTGTTATCATATTTAATCCACCTCAACTACTTTCAAGTGATGAATCTTTTCACCCAGGTGCAGATGTGACAGCTGTGGTGGTCTGTTCAGAATGTCTGAATGGGTTGGTTTGCTGATGCGACACCTTAATGACCAGATGTACCACCCTATGTAACATGTACATTCAAATAAAAATAAAAATGTATTTTTTGTACCGGTCACGCAGTCACAGGTACAGCAGGTCTGATGGTCGGTCACACAGTCACAGGTACAGCAGGTCGGATGGTCAGTCACAGGTACAGCAGGTATGATGGTGGTCACACAGTCACAGGTACAGCAGGTCTGATGGTCGGTCACACAGTCACAGGTACAGCAGGTCTGATGGTGGTCACACAGTCACAGGTACAGCAGGTCTGATGGTGGTCACACAGTCACAGGTACAGCAGGTCTGATGGTGGTCACACAGTCACAGGTACAGCAGGTCTGATGGTCGGTCACACAGTCACAGGTACAGCAGGTATGATGGTCGGTCACACAGTCACAGGTACAGCAGGTATGAACACTGACCATCCGTCACAACACATGGCAGAGGGTCTTGTGATCTGTGATGGGTTGCCAGCTTGGCCTGCCCTCTGGAGCAGGCGAGTGAACGGGAGTGTTTTGGAGGAAGTGAGTCGACAGTTGACAATTTATCTCCGCATGCGGAGCACAGGTGGCCAATCAGACTCCAGCAGATTGTGCAGGGTCTCGTCCTGGCTGACAGGATGAAGCGTTTCTGGAGGAAGGATCTCCCCTGGGGCGCGGGCAGCCAGGTGAACCACGACCCCAACGTAACAGATGCTTTTGCTGAGGGGAAAGAGGACTCATAATGTTTGAATGCCCACAGGCAAAACTTCCCCGGAGAATAGAAAATGTAAAATCTAAATAACTGGATGCAAACATGATATGAGCAAAGGCAGAATATTGACACATTATGACCCCTCGTCCTACTGTGTACCTAATGAATGAAATGTTAAGCGGCTGACCTCATACCTTGAACACTGATGTGAGTAACATCTGCTTTGCTTTTTAATATTCATTTAAGAACCGTGTCAAAGACCAAAACTAAAAAATGAAACACTCCCATGAATAGACCTGATTCATGCCTAGGGGCATGGGGGTAGGGCCCAGCCTGCAGTCTCCAGATCAATATACACTCAGGGTGTGAAACCCATGTGCCCATGACAACACTGCATGTCCCGCTGAGTCCCATACGTGCCACAAACACGTCACTTACGTCACAGGAGGATCAATATGACCTGTGACCCCGTGAGAGGGCTTTCTCCACAGGAGAGCCTTGCCTCAGGTAGGTTACCCAGGTCTGGTAGTCTGCATGGTGTAAGGTAGGTTACCCAGGTCTGGTAGTCTGCATGGTGTAAGGTAGGTTACCCAGGTCTGGTAGTCTGCATGGTGTAAGGTAGGTTACCCAGGTCTGGTAGTCTGCATGGTGTAAGGTAGGTTACCCAGGTCTGGTAGTCTGCATGGTGTAAGGTAGGTTACCCAGGTCTGGTAGTCTGCATGGTGTAAGGTAGGTTACCCAGGTCTGGTAGTCTGCATGGTGTAAGGTAGGTTACCCAGGTCTGGTAGTCTGCATGGTGTAAGGTAGGTTACCCAGGTCTGGTAGTCTGCATGGTGTAAGGCACTACTCTCTGTCACACAATTTATATTTCACACAAGTCACATGCTACATGTATCATATATTAATGTTACAACAAGAAAAATGCAGAAGAACTATAAATAGAGACATAGTTCAAGTACAGTAATTTTTTTAAGATAGGCAACAAGCTTCATCAGTTTAAATGACGTAGTGTGTTAGGCTGTGTATTGTCAGAGTAACGTTGATTTTGAGGGCTTTGTCATTTATGATAATGTCCTGTAAAATAAACCAGTAGGCCTACTGAATTTAAAAGATAGTTTTAATTACAGGATTAATTTATTCCAATTAACAAGATGTACTACTTTATCTTTACCACACATGCAATTACACACTCTTGAAATGGACAATTTTCATTAGGAAACAGTTGGTTTACAGGTTTATACTATTGCATATTGTATGCAAAAACACATACAACGTGCTATTTCAACATTCATCTGCCCCACAATATTCAACACGGCTGCATTTTGCAGTAACAAGGCATCTGACACTATCGTGGCAATAAGCTACTGCGTGACAATATGTGCTACATGAACTCTACACAGCGTACAGAGGTGTGTGAATGCGTAACGTTTACAAAGAATAAGCGCTTAAATAACACAATTCATGAAGATGTGAATGTCGTTAAAAATGAGGCTTTTTCTTAAACTTCAGCCTCTGAAAAATATTATCATTAAAAACATGTAATTTTCAACAACTGACTATCTTTACACCAGAAAACAGATAAAGGTTTGAATGTGATTACTTGACCGTTTTCTTTCCTCTCTTCTCTTGCTGAACTCCTCGTCGGGCGTGTTCGCTCAGGCAGACAGTTTTTATAACAACTTTGCAAAAGCAGTCTTAATCAATATGACCCTACAATAACTGCTTCCACTTCTTTAGATGGTCTTCTGTCCGTCACCAAGAAGTTGATCATTCCTTCTGATTTGATGAGAAGGTTGCAGCCCAGAAAGAAGATGCCAAACACCACTGTGAGAGATAACACGCACATCACCGCTATTTGGACTACTCTCATGATAAATAGACTTCTTTCATCCGGCGCTGTCGCCACAAATCCGTTATCAGTCACCACCGACGAAAAGTTACAGCAGAATATCTCCTCTGTCTTGTTGAACAGCCCACTGTCCGTTAGGTTGAATCCGGTAGAATTCATCTCCACTTCTCAACTTTAAAATGTCACCAATTTGAGGCGATAAAGAAAAAACGAGACAAAATCCCAGATAAATTCCTCACAAGTGAAGTAAAAGATGGGTGTGGAAATGCAGAAGATTGAATTACCTTTTTCTCAGGTGCGGCTGTTTTCGGGTGTATGAACTTGCTTTGACTTCACATTACTGGAGGTTTCTAAGTGCCCTCTTCCAGCTCCAGCGCGCATGTATGGTGTTATAGCAAACCCTTGGTTGTTATACCTGTTTGGGTGAAACCATTTCACCATGAATGGTTGGCCCGCCGGTCGTCACCCATTGCCATCACCAAGCGGACAAAGCAATAGCGCCACCGCCAGGCTTATTTCTGAAAAGCCAGAAGGAGAGACCGATAACACACGTAGGCTAGTATTTAATACCTGCGTGAAGTTGCCCCCCACCCAACGCAAAACATTGTCCAAATAGTCTCAATCGTTTGTGCTGCAATTATTTTAGTTTGTGCTGCTTTCATTTTTTTAGATATTAAAGAATGTTTTATAGGTCATCCTGTGGTCACTTAACCCCCAAATAGTCTCATTCGTTTGTGATCGTTTGTGCTGTTTGAGACGTTAACATTTTCGTCTGTGCTGCAGCGGTATTTTTTATATTTAACATGTAATTATGGGCGATGACGTCACCACCCCCCCCGCTTGCTCCAAATTGATTGTAAATAGTCGTAATAATACAACTTTCTTTAATATCTAAAAATTGAAAGCAGCACAAACGAAATTAAGTGCAGCACAAACCAGCACAAACGGAGCACAAACGATTGAGACTATTTTGACAATGTTTTGCGTCGGGTGGGGGGCCAACTTCACGCAGGTGTATTTAATTAGTCTATTTCGAAAAACATAGACCTGATCTCTGTTAGCCTAAAAGCTTGACACCGTGAATTAAAACCAACACTATTGTAATGAAGTGAGCACTCCGAATTATTTCACCGGCATCTTGTGGAGTTCAACGTTCATAAATCTGATCTCTCTCTTTTCTCATGCTCAAATGACATATTCATGTTTTTTGTGTGAACATCTCGTATAGTTCAAATACATTAGGCTTAGACTACGAAAGGGAAAGTACGTCTCTCGTCTGAGTAGATGTAGGCCTCTGCTGACAGGCCGCATAAGAGCCTTCCTATATGTCTATGTTCCCCACGACCATCGATGGACACCTTAACAACGATGTAGCGTCAGCAGATGGCAGTGTTGCACCACTGGCAGAACTACAAATCTTTCATTCCAATACGCGCTCATAAAGTGGAACGTATTGATGGCCACTGTAGACTTGAATAGATGATGTAGTCCTACAGTAGGAGGCTCCTAGGACTCCTACTCCACCAACACGCTCACTCGAACTGGACAGGACTAGATTGCAGAACAAATCTTTATAGCCTATAACCGAATTACTTTATTTAAATTATTTCAAATGCAAACATAGGACGACTGCAAGAACGAAGGCTTTTAGTGGTAGCTACTTGAGAAATACATTTACCATTCGCCCGAGACACGGGCTGTGTCTACTACCGCGCACTCAACGAAGTACACTGCAATGTAGTGCACTGCAATGTAGTGCACTTACATTTGCTGTGCACTCAGTTGCTGAGTAGTGGGCTGTGTCTACTACCGCGCACTTGTGCACTTCGAGCACTTACTTTCAGTGCTTAGGGCGCTTACGCTGAAAAACCAAAATAATTCAGTGCACTGAAAGTACCCGGATGATGCACTGCAAACGGTCCAAAAATGAAGTGTCCGACGATGGACACTACTCGCCCTAAACGGGCGCCATCTTGGCTACGTAGCGGAAGAGGAGGAGTCCAGTGACAGAAATACAAGCGGGTTTGTTTCGCGGGTTTAGGCTGTGTCTACTACCGCGCACTCAACGAAGTACACTGCAATGTAGTGCACTGCAATGTAGTGCACTTACATTTGCAGTGCACTCAGTTGCTGAATAGCGCTGTCTAAACTGGAACACTTTACTTACCCACTTAGCGGGAAGTGACGCACGCAAATCTGCTCGCGACACCCGAGAAACTAAACCCGCGAAACAAACCCGCTTGTATTTCTGTCACTGGACTCCTCCTCTTCCGCTACGTAGCCAAGATGGCGCCCGTTTAGGGCGAGTAGTGTCCATCGTCGGACACTTCATTTTTGGACCGTTTGCAGTGCATCATCCGGGTACTTTCAGTGCACTGAATTATTTTGGTTTTTCAGCGTAAGCGCCCTAAGCACTGAAAGTAAGTGCTCGAAGTGCACAAGTGCGCGGTAGTAGACACAGCCTCTGTTTCTCGGGTGTCGCGAGCAGATTTGCGTGCGTCACTTCCCGCTAAGTGGGTAAGTAAAGTGTTCCAGTTTAGACAGCGCTACTCAGCAACTGAGTGCACTGCAAATATAAGTGCACTACATTGCAGTGCACTACATTGCAGTGTACTTCGTTAAGTGCGCGGTAGTAGACACAGCCGTGCTGTCTAAACTGGAACACTTTACTTACCCACTTAGCGGGAAGTGACGCACGCAAATCTGCTTGCGATACCCGAGAAACTAAACCCGCGAAACAAACCCGCTTGTATTTGTCACTGGACTCCTCCTCTTCCGCTACGTAGCCAAGATGGCGCCCGTTTAGGGCGAGTAGTGTCCATCGTCGGACACTTCATTTTTGGACCGTTTGCAGTGCATCATCCGGGTACTTTCAGTGCACTGAATTATTTTGGTTTTTCAGCGTAAGCGCCCTAAGCACTGAAAGTAAGTGCTCGAAGTGCACAAGTGCGCGGTAGTAGACACAGCCACGGTGTTTCAGGAGATTGTGTGATCGACACCACTTACAACCAATCACAGAGGAGATGTTCAGCGACGCTGGGATCCCAGCGTTTCACGGTAGGTTGTACCGGAATATTTTGCCTGTCCCCCACCGTTATACTTACATTATTCTGTCCGAGAACAGGTGGACAGGCTACATATCTTTTCACTCCGCATATCAAACATCATGTGAAAGAAAATGAAGACACAGCACAACTCGGTGACAATACGCGTCGGTGGTTGGTGTTGGGAAGACTGCATTCCGAAGAGGGACCGATTGCCCATCAATGAGAGTAAATAGGTGTCAGGCAAACTGGAAACATCACAGGGACGTGGAATTATGCGTCTCATTTAGCTATAGCTCCCCCCCATTGAGTGAACCAGTACCTGGCTTGACTTGGCTTCGATGGGATACGTGTGCAGCGATTTTTTTTCCCTGCCATTTGTAATTGTGAATTAGGTTTCCTATTTGTTTTAAAAATCCTATTCAACACGTTGCTGACGAGCAAGACTTCGGCGGGCCATTTATTCACATCATCTTGTTACTGTAAGTACGGAGTCTTATTCGACTTAATTTCACCAGTTGTTTTCATGCTGACAGTAGTCCACAACATAAGACACGGACTTCGACGCGTGCATGTGTTACTCCATGTTTCAATGTGAAACCTTGATGTTTTACATGGATCATCATTATCATAGGTTTTGGCATTTAGCCAGTATTTTGGAGCTGGGGTGGCACCTGCCTCTCTAGTCTGTAGGCTACACATTATTCACACACCACGTATTCTAATGATGAAACCCCTGAATATCTACTATAGATAATGCGATGAAGGTATCTCACTACTCTTTGACCCACACCCTCCTCCACATCTACTGGTGTTACACAGGAAAAGCCCATTCGGTTGCATCCATTGAAATCAAGCTACTCGCGATTCTATAATCTATAGTTTTTCATTAAGTTTGGTCTTTTTCAAGTGTGTGTGTCTTCTTTTCTCTCCTTACTGATGAAATGCCTTTCCATCTAAGGGAAGAAGCTATTCATCTCACCATAACACCACCCTCACGATAGAAGTACACCTGTAGTGGTGGTGTTGTCTGTAGAGGACCACAGGGCAGTGATTAGCATAAGAGGATCAGTGCATGATGGTAATCACTCTCTCACTCTCCCAACATCCCAACAGCAAAGGCCCTCTTTCCACGGCAGCTTTTATGCTGATTTCCTTATTTTGTTTAAAACCTGGAGAATTGCTGACTGTCAGGACATTGGTGTCAGGCCCAGCCTTTGAGGCCCCTGAGAGCTGTGATGGTGTGGATGTGCTCTGAACCCCTTGAGGCCCCTGAGAGCTGTGATGGTGTGGATGTGCTCTGAACCCCTTGAGGCCCCTGAGAGCTGTGTGATGGTGTGGATGTGCTCTGAGCCCTTTGGAGCCCAGGTAGGATCTGCTTGTGCATCCTGTACCACTTTACATCGCCCCTTAAGACCATCACTTGCCTAGTGATTAAGACTAAAGCACCACTAGATCAGAAAGTAGTGTCATAGGAAGTTCTCCACCTGTTGAATCCAGACAAAGGTGGAACCAAAAGACAAAAGACAGCCACATTCACAATATATTTGTTTATAATGCTTGCAAGCAGGAAGACTCTAACCACTGCACTAAGTCTCTGAGGTACAGCTGACTCCATCTCTCACTGGAGGATGTGTGTTAGAACACAACGTGCAGGTCGAAGTATTGCTCCGGTCATGGTCAGGGCGACCTTCAGTAGACTTGACATTGTCACGATACACAAACATTGTTTTCCTCAATACATTTCCAACTGTCAGGCCAGATCCTAACAACCTTTAAACCCTCAGGAGATCGACCTGGTATATTTTCACATTTGCTCTGGGATGAGAGCAAAGCTCAATACATTTCCACAACAATGTAGCACATTTCTTATTCAAAGCAAACCCATCAATAATATTGTTATTACAGTAGCTTCCCACAGGGCTGGACTGGCCCTGGCATTTTTCCTCAGACCGGCCCACCACAATCGGTCGGACACCACCCACCAGTACACCATCCTTGCGGTCCCTGTACATATGCCTACCTAGTGTTCCATTCCCCAAAACCCCTACAAAGCTGAGTAGTAAGTGCAAGTGGACCAGTGTACTCACTCTCTCTTGACTAGTTATCAAAGGTGGCAGTGGAGTAGGGCCTACCCTACACACACTATCCTCCTGCACCCGCCCTGCGAGTCCCTCCCTGTTAATCATGTAGCTACCATGCTAACCTCTTCAGTTACACTCTCCTGCTCACTCTGTCCCTCCCTGTTAATCATGTAGCTACCATGCTAACCTCTTCAGTTACACTCTCCTGCTCACTGTCCCTCCCTGTTAACCATGTAGCTACCATGCTAAACTCTTCAGTTACACTCCTCACTCT
Organism: Mallotus villosus; assembly: GCA_903064625.1. Taxonomy (NCBI): domain Eukaryota; kingdom Metazoa; phylum Chordata; class Actinopteri; order Osmeriformes; family Salangidae; genus Mallotus; species Mallotus villosus. The sequence goes on along the minus strand of CAEFZP010002530.1, from coordinate 508,805 downwards.
GTCCCTCCCTGTTAATCATGTAGCTACCATGCTAACCTCTTCAGTTACACTCCTCACTCTGTCCCTCCCTGTTAATCATGTAGCTACCATGCTAACCGCTTCAGTTACACTCTCCTGCTTACTGTCCCTCCCTGTTAATCATGTAGCTACCATGCTAACCGCTTCAGTTACACTCTCCTGCTTACTGTCCCTCCCTGTTAATCATGTAGCTACCATGCTAACCTCTTCAGTTACACTCTCCTGCTCACTCTGTCCCTCCCTGTTAATCATGTAGCTACCATGCTAACCTCTTCAGTTACACTGTCCTGCTCACTGTCCCTCCTTCTGCCTGACAGGTGCCATGGCCAGTCACCTCCCCTCCATGTTCTATGTTCACCTGTTTTTGCAAAATGTCAGGTATTGTAGGCTTAGAAACTGAAGCTACAGAACTAAACATGTTGGTTAGTTTTGCACATGTTGAGGAATCAACCTCTATACTTTTGGCCCGCAACTTCTCCACACTCTTGCCCTTGCACTTTTGTTTCTCTATCCTAATCCACAGTTTTTTGGCTCTGAGCCACTGCATCTGACACAAGAAACAGAGGGGGAGGGGTGGAGTCTGTTAAGAGATGTGATTGGGCCAGCCCAGTGTCAGTATGGAAAATGAACCAATGGGCCCCTGTCCCTGCTTTATGGGACGGTTGTTGGCCAATTTTAAATGTATAAAAAAAAATATATATATTTAAATATATCTATTTGATATCAAGTGCCTCGACCCAGCAGATGCCCAGGCCTGGCTTCACATGTATCAGTGAGGGTGAGACTCCTATGAAGCTCTGTTGAAATCAGAACAGCTGGGGGCTTGACTGGTGCCTTACGCTCTAAAGCCCCTATTAAAGAAACCCAAATTAGATAACAGTCTACTTGCAAATTACAGACCAATATCAAACCTTCCATTTATTAGTAAAGTACTGGAAAAGATAGTTTTAGTTCAATTAAATTCTTTTCTTGAAGAAAATAAAATCCTGGAAGTCTCGCAGTCAGGTTTCAGGAAATATCACAGTACTGAAACTGCTCTCACCAAAATAATTAGTGACCTCAGACTAAACTCTGATGCAAATAAAGTCTCTATCCTTATCCTGTTAGATATCAGTGCAGCATTTGATACCATTGATCACAACATCCTAATCAATAGACTGGAAAAGCTTATTGGGCTAACGGATAGCGTATTGAACTGGATGAAATCATATATCAGAGGAAGGAAGTTTTATGTTAGTTTAGGAGACCATAGGTCCAAGAAACATGAAAACTGCTACGGGGTTGCTCAAGGAAGCTGCTTAGGTCCATTACTTTTCTCTCTTTATATGTTACCACTCGGCGACATTATTAGAGAACATAACATAGATTTCCATAGCTATGCGGATGACACACAACTATATATATCCACTGAACCCAGCGATGCAGCGGCCATCAATTCCATTACAAACTGCCTGTTGGCAATAAACAAATGGATGAATGATAACTTTCTTAAATTAAATGAAGACAAAACTGAAGTCCTACTATGTGGCCCCAAATCCAAAAGAGAGATGCTTACTAAGAATCTAGGAGGCTTAACCCCCTGTCTTAAACCAGAGGTGACGAGTCTCGGTGTAATACTGGACTCAGATTTGAATTTCAACTCTCACATTAATAAAGTGACCAAAACAGCATTCTTTCACCTGAGGAATATAGCAAAGGTACGACCATTCATAAACCAAAATGATGCAGAGAAGTTAATTCATGCTTTTATATCCAGCCGGCTGGACTACTGTAACGCACTTTTCACTGGTCTTCCCAAGAAGACCACTGAAAGACTACAGCTCATTCAAAATTCTGCAGCTAGATTATTAACCAAAACTAAAAGGAGAGAACACATTAGTCCTGTTCTAGCTACTTTACACTGGCTCCCTGTTACCTTCAGAATTGACTTTAAGGTCCTTTTCCTCACATACAAAGCTCTACACGGACAAGGACCTAGCTACATTGCTAACTCCCTTGTAAACTACACGCCAGCTAGAACACTGCGATCATCAAACGCAGGCCTATTAGAGGTCACCAGAAGCAGTCATAAGAAGATTGGTGATTCGGCCTTTGTCAATTACGCCCCAAAACTATGGAACAAATTACCCATAAATATTAGGGAAGCAAACATGCTAGACATTTTTAAAAGACATCTTAAAACCTACCTTTTTACCGAAGCATTTAAATAATTTTATCTCAGAAGGGTTTTACTACTTTTATTAGTTATATTATTGTTTTCATTGATTTGCTATTTTAATTATTACTTTTATCACTTGTATTATTGTTTTTATTGATTTCATGTAAAGCACCTTGAGCTACAATTCTTGTATGAAATGTGCTATATAAATAAAGTCTTACTTACTTACTAAACAGCCTCTTGATGACCTCAGTATGATTCTAATTCAGCCTATCAGATTAGACATCACTGAGCATATAGTAACATAGTGACCTTGGCTTCAGATAAGTCTAGTAGCTTCGAATAGGAAAATAATATGATAAAAACAGTTGATAATCAAATGGGGGGAAAAAACACATAAAACCATAAATGAATGTTTCCTACTATACTGCTGACCAGTCATTAGCTGCTACAGTCTTGGTGGTGCCAGAATACGTTGTAGTCAATATGAATGTCTGGTGTCACAAGGGGAGAGACCATGTACAGTACCAGCACAGCGTTAAGCAGATGGCTGGTGACCTGGTCTGCTGTGAGGGATCAGGAGGCCTCCAGCATGGTTGGTGGCATCTAACCCAAACATGGGCTGCGCACACCAAGCAGATGGAAAGAGACAAACGCTTTCAAACACATACTCACAAACACTACACACACACACACACACACACACACACACACACTCATACATACTCACAACCACACACACACACACTTGGACCACTCACACACATCACAGCAGAAATTAGCTTGGAATTGAGGGTTGATTAAATGGAGTGAAGGGTCCCATGCTGGAGTTAGGGTTAGGAGTCCTCTTCTTTGAGCTCTGCCTGGTCTGAGTGGGTCTGACTGGGTTCTGTGCTGGAGTTAGGGTTAGGAGTCCTCCTCTTTGGGCTCTGCCTGGTCTGAGTGGGTCTGACTGGGTTCTGTGCTGTGAAGCTCCTCTAGATGGTGTCATTCAGGCCTGTCCAGCCTTGCACCTGGAGATCCCTAACCCTAGCTTCCTGAATGTTGTCACTCCAGCCCCAGTCATCCTGTTGTATTGGAATGAGGTGTGCTGGATGAGAGTGGATAGAGAGCCTACAGGTGGTGCTGGATGAGAGGGGATAGAGAGCCTACAGGTGGTGCTGGATGAGAGGGGATAGAGAGCCTACAGGTGGTGCTGGGTGAGAGTGGATAGAGAGCCTACAGGTGGTGTTGGATGAGAGTGGATAGAGAGCCTACAGGTGGTGCTGGGTGAGAGTGGATAGAGAGCCTACAGGTGGTGCTGGATGAGAGGGGATAGAGAGCCTACAGGTGGTGCTGGATGAGAGGGGATAGAGAGCCTACAGGTGGTGCTGGATGAGAGGGGATAGAGAGCCTACAGGTGGTGCTGGATGAGAGTGGATAGAGAGCCTACAGGTGGTGCTGGATGAGAGGGGATAGAGAGCCTACAGGTGGTGCTGGATGAGAGGGGATAGAGAGCCTACAGGTGGTGCTGGATGAGAGGGGATAGAGAGCCTACAGGTGGTGCTGGATGAGAGGGGATAGAGAGCCTACAGGTGGTGCTGGATGAGAGGGGATAGAGAGCCTACAGGTGGTGCTGGATGAGAGGGGATAGAGAGCCTACAGGTGGTGCTGGTTGAGAGTGGATAGAGAGCCTACAGGTGGTGCTGGATGAGAGGGGATAGAGAGCCTACAGGTGGTGCTGGATGAGAGGGGATAGAGAGCCTACAGGTGGTGCTGGATGAGAGGGGATAGAGAGCCTACAGGTGGTGCTGGATGAGAGGGGATAGAGAGCCTACAGGTGGTGCTGGATGAGAGGGGATAGAGAGCCTACAGGTGGTGCTGGATGAGAGGGGATAGAGAGCCTACAGGTGGTGCTGGGTGAGAGTGGATAGAGAGCCTACAGGTGGTGCTGGATGAGAGGGGATAGAGAGCCTACAGGTCGCTAGGCCCTGGCTGATGGAGGGCTGGGACAGGTCAGGTAGCAGGTGGGGGGGGGGCTGGGGAGAACGCATACTGAACCTGCAGAGCTTCAGACTGCAGGATGGAAACAGGGATCCATGTGTGGTCTGCCATTTGTGGTCTGCCATGTGTGGTCTGCCATGTGTGGTCTGCCATGGGGCTGTAATCACACACCTCGTCAGGACTGAGCCTCACATTCTTATGAATGAGACAACAGTGAGTTCAGTAGCTGTGGGCAGGAGTGCTGTGCACATTCACACTGACCTGATTCAGACATGGAGCTTGTGTGTGTGTGTATGTGTGTGTGTGTGTATGTCTGTGTGTTTGTGTGAGGTAGAGGGAGAGAGTTTAATGGCAGCTTTGCGCTGCAGGGGAACAACAATGTCATTAGATGGTCAGATCTTCCCTCCAGGGAGAGCTGGGGGAGACAGGAACACCTGGCTATAGAAGGATGTGGGGAAACAAGACACACACACTTTCAAACACAAGCTCGTGGGCTGTCCGAGGGGAGGACTTCTTAATAGAGCCCCTTGGTGGTCACATGACCAGCCACAGCAGGATTCAATATTGCAGGTTTGCAAACAGAACAATGGATGCGTTTGAGTTTGAAAACCCCATAACGGGTTTATGGATCGGATAACAAAGCTAGTAGCAGCTGTGAGGAGAACATCAGTGAGCACGCTCTGGGTCACAGTTCAGCCTCTGTGCAGAGCGACAGCTGCCTGTCTGCCTGCTATTGAGATCATATCTTTACACTGTTCATATCTTTACACTGTTCAAGGCAGACTAAATCAATGCGGTGTCAATTGCCTCTGTAAGACTCTCATTTCGTGCTGGGAAAGTCATAAGAGAGAATAAGAGAAGGCAAATCAGTGTGTGTTTTATGTGCAGCTTAGCGAGGAATTCCATTTCATTCCACTGAGAGTTATTTTCCCCACAAATATTCTCTCTGGTGGAAATGTATCTGTCTGTCTGAGGCAGGCAGAGAGAGAGCGGAGGCAGGCAGAGAGAGAGCGGAGGCAGGCAGAGAGAGAGACCCCACGCAGGAGATGATATCTACACTGTCCAAAGGGAGAACTAGCTTCCTCCTATTCTCTCATTTCCATTTAAAGAATTGGAATGCATCTAATAATGCTTGTGAAATTTCCCGTTGCACAATACCAGTAACTTGAATTTAAGAAGTGTTGATTTGAATCACATCATGCATCATTGGGATCTTTCTGGCTCCAATTATACATCCATAAATACTCTCCTATAATGAGGACATACAATGAATGAATGTTCATGGTATTGAAATGCTACAGTTGTCTTTCTCTCTTATTGTCCTTCCCTCCCTTGTCTCTCTCCTCTCTGCAGTGGGATGACTCCGTGTGCCCCACCCTTAATCGTCCCCCTACCACCGCTCACCAGCTCCTGAGATCCTGCCCGCCGGTCCAGGGGCCAGAGCGCTGATAGGGCCCTGAGAGAGCCAGGCTATCCAGGGGCTGATGAGGAGGTTTGTGTACTGCAAGGTGGTTCTGACCACCTCTCTGGTCTGGGTGCTGGTGGATGTGTTCCTGCTCCTCTACTTCAGCGAGTGTAACAAATGTGACGAGAGGAAGGACCGCTCACTGCTGCCAGCTCTCAGAGGTGAGAACCCCCCCTCACACATGGGCCTGGGCCAGGGGGGAGGAGGGAATGGAAATGTGAACTCCAACCTTACAGTGCTGAGAAAGAGGGAGAGAGAGATGGGAGGGAGAGGGAGAGAGAGGGGGGAGGGAGAGGGAGAGAGAGAGAGGGAGGGAGAGGGAGAGAGAGGGGGGAGGGGGGGGGAGGGGGTGAGGGGGAGGGGGACAGGGGGGACAGAGGGGGACAGAGGGGGAGGGGGACAGAGGGCTTATCCTTGAGACCCATGTGTTGACCCCTCTGCTCCTGCAAGCTGTTCAGTAGTGAATGAGTGTCCGTGGTTAGCTGGCTCCTTGTTTAATGAGCCTCAGTTACATGACTGTCCTCCTCTGGTTGTCTATTCCCCAGGATGGCCTCTCTAGTAATCAGGTTCACAAGAGGCTCTGTAAGCTGCTTGGAAGGTCAGAACGTTACTGAGGACCCTGTTCTCCAGTGGAATTACCATCATGCCAAACAATTGCACACAATGCTTAATGCTTTTTGATGGATTGAAATGGTGTGAGCTACCAGTGAGGTCTAGGTTGAAGTCATTTTTAGACTCTTAAACATGATGGTATGAGCTTTTCATGGAATTAAATTGTCAAATGAGGACTAAGTAGCCATTCTGCTTAGAAAAGCAAGGCTTAGCTTGTGACGGTCTGTCACCAGTTCACTCATTCAGTGTTCTGCTTTCACAAAGCTGGAATCAATCAACCACCACTGGATTCTATAGTGGCATTTAAAAGCAAATATATTACCATGTTGACAAATTCTTTCCTCATGCTTAATTTGGTCTCTGTTTTGAACATGTTCTGATTGCATAAGTGACACAAGACAATGTTGCAAAACGTTCCACAGTTATGGCTCTGTACTGGTTTCTGCAGGATGTGTGCTACCTGTCGGTAATGTATGGCAGCCTTTAGAATAGAAAGAATGTGGATTACAGTTGGCCTTTTCCATTCCAACATCTGAGTGCTTCTACAGGTCTCCTCACAACAGACCATCTGCGAGGATCAATTAGTATTCCTCTCATTCCACAATCTCATTTGGACAAGTGGTTGAACGATTCGAGGTTGTCCATCCTCAAGTCAACAATGACCTTTTAAAAAACATTTGCCTGCGGTTACAGATTAATTCATGCATGCTGTTTGAAATAGCTATCCAGCAGAATGCCACATCTTTATGATCTAGCCCCATAAAATCCCTTTATGATATCTCCTGTGACGTGTAGTCTTCATGTAAACATTCCTACATTTCCATGACGACCTCAGTGGATTAGAAAGGGGCCGCCGGTGAGACTACTTGTTGCTGTAGCCATGCCAACAGGTGATGGAGTTCATGATTAGGTCGCAACAGATTATTGTGACACAAATGCTGTATGCAGCGTTGACGTGCTCTAACATGCTTCACAACTCTGGTTCCCTGTCCTGGGGGGTATTCCAGGTAGCGGGTTTTGTGAAAACTCTGAGTTGTTTAACCCTGAAAACAGGCAAACTCCGAGGTTTCCGTTCCAGAAAGAGAGGTAACGAAACCTTTTGGTAAGTTTCCATGGTAACTTACTCCGTGAAACTAACCTGCTCGCTGGGTGGTTAGTTCCATGCCATACTCTGAGTTTTACCTATCCCCTCCCACTTTCTGAGTTTGATAGCGTCGGCAGACATGGGATATCGTTTCCTGGTTCAGCCGAGCGATATCGAACAAAATTAAATTCGCTTAGTTATACGCCAGGAGACGATTTTAAGACTGCGATTTGACGTGCTTTCATTCCCCGATGAATGCCTAAATTAACGTTACCGTTTCCCGTCACAATCTGTAATTTATTTGAGCAACTTTCTCCTCCCTTGGGTCTTCATCGCTAGTACACGCCGTGGACGTGCACACAGAATTGACCAAAAGCTTTTTTGGCACTGAAATAAATAAAAATAATTGAAATTGTAGGATTTGGTCTTCTTCATTGCCTACAAATAGGCTAGAAATCTAACAATGAGTAGCCTAACCTAATTATATCAGCTTGTTCATACAATTTACATGATTCACATGATTTCTACAATTTACATGATGTAGCCTACAGTCCAACTGGCTGGTGATCTATTTCAACATTGTAGGGGGTCAATATTGGCCAAAACACAAACGAATTCCCTATGGTTTGAAGGAAGATGGGAAACTGAACAGTGTATTAACATTAACCAAATAATGCCAATATCAATTACAGTTATCTGACTCTTTGGGTTAAATCAAAGCAAGAATGGTCAAATTAAGGTTCAAGTTGACACTCCATCCAGTAACTCCATAATTTACCATATGAGAGGTGGGGGCTCTTGGTTGATAGCCTTACAAGGTCAGCCTTTATTCTTCTGCCCTAAGTACACCATCTCTTGGTCAAAATAGAAATTCTGCTAATTCAACAATTCACATTCATATAGGTTATTAGGTCAGGTTGGGGCCCTGGGCCCTGCCTCTGTCTGCTGCTGTCAGGTTGTGGCCCTGGGCCCTGCCTCTGTGTCCAGCTGTCAGGTTGTGGCCCTGGGCCCTGCCTCTGTGTGCTGCTGTCAGGTTGTGGCCCTGGGCCCTGCCTCTGTGTGCTGCTGTCAGGTTGTGGCCCTGGGCCCTGCCTCTGTGTCCAGCTGTCAGGTTGTGGCCCTGGGCCCTGCCTCTGTGTCCAGCTGTCAGGTTGTGGCCCTGGGCCCTGCCTCTGTGTGCTGCTGTCAGGTTGTGGCCCTGGGCCCTGCCTCTGTGTCCAGCTGTCAGGTTGTGGCCCTGGGCCCTGCGTCAGTGTCCAGCACCTGGAGGCGTGAGAGGAATGTACTGGAACATCTTGCTCTTTCAAACCCATTTTGTCTTCTATGTTCTCTACTCACAATAGAGCATGATTCACCCATTTTGAGTTTTTGTCGAGTTCCTTGGCTCTCCGTGAGACTTTGATGAATAGATACAATACCATTATATTTGCGTGCGTGTGTGACCTTCAGCTCTCAGGTAGCAGGAAACATAGCAGAGGAATACACGCCGTACTGTAGCTGTGTGTGAGATGTTTCTCTGTCCTGTCGTTCCAGCGTACTGTAGCTGTGTGTGAGAAGTTTCTCTGTCCTGTCGTTCCAGCTGTCATATCACGAGGTCATGAAGGCCCTGGGGAGATGGGCAAAGCCGTGGTCATCTCCAAGGACGACCAGGAGAAAATGAAGGAGCTCTTCAAGGTCAACCAGTTCAACCTGATGGCCAGTGACATGATCGCCCTGAACAGGACCTTGCCAGACGTGCGTCTGGATGGGTGAGTGGGTATTTTCTGCTCCCCAGGTCCACACACAGACACACCAGGTCCACACACAGACACACCAGGTCCACACACAGACACACCAGGTCCACACCAGGTCCACACCAGATACACCAGGTCCACACCAGGTCCACACCAGACACACCAGGTCCACACAGGTCCACACCAGGTCCACACCAGACACACCAGGTCCACACCAGGTCCACACCAGACACACCAGGTCCACACCAGGTCCACACCAGGTCCACACCAGATACACACCAGGTCCACACCAGACACACCAGGTCCACACCAGGTCCACACCAGATACACACCAGGTCCACACCAGGTCCACACCAGATACACACCAGGTCCACACCAGACACCAGGTCCACACCAGACACACCAGGTCCACACCAGCACACCAGGCACACCAGTCCACACCACCAGGCCACACCAGACACCAGGTCCACACAGACCACCGTCCACACACCACAGGTCCACACCAGGTCCACACCAGACACCACCAGGTCCCACACACAGACACACCAGGTCCACACCAGACCACCAGCCACCAGACCACCAGGTCCACACACAGACACACCAGGTCCACACCAGATACACACCAGGTCCACACCAGACACACACCAGGTCCACACACAGACACACCAGGTCCACACCAGACACACCAGGTCCACACACAGACACACCAGGTCCACACCAGATACACCCAGGTCCACACCAGACACACCAGGTCCACACACAGACACACCAGGTCCACACCAGACACACCAGGTCCACACACAGACACACCAGGTCCACACCAGATACACACCAGGTCCACACCAGATACACACCAGGTCCACACCAGACACACCAGGTACACACACAGACACACCAGGTCCACACCAGACACACCAGGTCCACACACAGACACACCACCAGACTGGTGTGTCTGGTGTCCGTAGTTAGTCTGAGTTTGTAGTCCTGTAGTTAGTCTGAGTTTGTAGTCCTGTAGTTAGTCTGAGTTTGTAGTCCTGTAGTTAGACTGAGTTTGTAGTCCTGTAGTTAGTCTGAGTTTGTAGTCCTGTAGTTAGTCTGAGTTTGTAGTCCTGTAGTTAGTCTGAGTTTGTAGTCCTGTAGTTAGTCTGAGTTTGTAGTCCTGTTTGAGGATTCCACAGAGCAGCTCTGACTGGCCAGAGGTTGCCATGGAAGCAAGGCTATGTGTGTTTGTCTGGAGGAAACCCAACACAAATACAAACAATGATTCGAAAAAGATTTACTGCACAGAATTTTGAGCAATGTGATGAGATCTCACCAGTCACCTGAAAAGCCTCCTACCGACTAACCTTCTCTAGGCTCTTGCCATGACCACAACCGTCTAACGTTAAAGATGTTGAGACTCTGGGACACCTCTTGTGTTGGGGCTGGAGGTGCTGGTTACGCTCTCACAAGATCCACTTCAGCTGGATAATGAAAAGCCTAAGGGCAGTGACATATGAGTCCTCGTATCCTGCGGAGGCTCTGTTAACACTGAGCACTGAACACATGTTAATATGAGTTATACCCCCCCCCTTCCTAGTATACCTGAATACAGCAATACAGCTTAAATACACTTATACACACTTTCCATACCAATACCTCTACCCAGACTGGTTAACTGTAGTTCGTATTGAGGAGTCATTGTGTTTTACATAACCCTCACACACCCTCACACACCCTCACACACCCTCACACACCCTCACACACCCTCACACAACACCTTCACAAATCCTCACACATCCTCACATACCTTCACACACCTTCACACCCTCACCTTCACACACCTTCACACACCTTCACACACCCTCACACACCCTCACACACCCTCACACACCTTCACACACCATCGCACCCTCACTACACCCTTACACACCTTCACACACCCTCATACACCTTCACACTCACACTTCCCCACACACCTTCACACACTCTCTCACACACACCCAGGGACAGACAGACAGACGTTTGGAGAGAGAGACAGATGGAGGGAGAGAGATACAGATGGAGGGAGAGAGATACAAAGAGACAGAGAAGGACACAGAGTGGAAGAGAGAGCATGTAGGGTTAGAGTGTAGTTAGAGCTCAGCGCTGTGGCCAGCCAGCTTGTCATCTAAGAGGAACATGACTTAGAGACGACCCCTGACCTCTGTGCTGTTAGGCAGGGTGGGGGGCCGGCTAACGCTGCCCCCCCTCCCCCCCCTCAGTAACCTTCCCTGCCTGCCTCACCTCCTCCCTTCTCCTGCTCCAACACCAGCGTGCATCTCATCCTTTATTTAGCATCACACTTGATGGCTAAAGGCCTGGGTTCCTTAGTTACTGAAGGCCTGGGTTCCTTATTCACTGGCTCTTGGAGAAGGGGGTGGGGGGACTTGCAAAGATGTCCCACTGTGCAGAGGACCTGCTGACAGGGCTGTCAGCCTTGAAGTGTATTTCTAGGAGTGTGCAGGTCGGTGTGATGCTGTCATGACTCCACCAGCACGGCACAGCAGCAACCCACTGCTTCTACTGCTCCATTTCACTCTACTGTTCTCTTCTGTATTCTACTGTAATCTACTTTGTCTCTGCTCTACCCTACTCTAATATACTCTGCTGTAATCTAGTCTAATGTGACTATACGCCACGCGTCAGTCGACGAGAAGACACGGAGAGAGCGAGACGAGAAGAGGGGCGAGGAGAAGACGAGAAGAGAAGACGAAGAGCAGAGAAGCAGAAGACGAGAAGAGACGAGAAGAGAGAGAAGAGAAGAGAGAAGAGAAGCGAAGAGAAGAGAAGAGAAGAGAAGAGAAGCGCAAGAGAGAGCAGAGAGAGCAGAGAGAGAGACGAGAAGAGACGCGAAGCGAAGAGAAGCGACGCGAAGCAGAAGAGAAGAGCAGCGCAGCGAAGATCGCCTCTCCTCTCTACGCTCCTCTCCTCTCCTCTCCTCACCTCTCCTCTCCTCTCCTCTACTCTACTCTACTCTACTCTCCTCTACTCTAATATACTCTACTCTAATATACTCTACTAATACTCCACTGTTCTCTACATTGACTGTACTCTGCTCTACTGTGCTCTACCTTGACTGTACCCTGCTGTACTCTCCTCAGCTGCAAGGCGAAGGTGTACCCTGATGACCTCCCCACAACCAGCATCGTCATAGTGTTCCACAACGAGGCCTGGAGCACCCTCCTGCGCACCGTGCACAGCGCCATCAGCCGCTCGCCACGCCGCCTGCTGCTGGAGATCCTGCTGGTGGACGACGCCAGCGAGAGAGGTGGGGGGGGAGAGGGGTTAGGGCAGGCGGGTTGGGGCGCTGGGGGGGGGTTAGATTGACTGTAATCTAAGGGCTGAATACACGCAGTATGCATGCAGTATACACACTATTGCATTTGTGATGACTGAAGGCACTGTTTAATCAGTACCAACAGAGGGAGTAAGTGTATATGCTGGGTCTAGCTGAGTACTCAGACCTGGGGAATCAGCAAAGCAGAGCCCAGCCTGAATCACTACTGAACTTCCTGCCTGCCCGTGCATCCATACTGAGCTAGAATGATGTTGTCCTCAACTTTTCCCTTGTCAGACTTCCTGAAGCAGAAGCTGGATGACTACGTGGCGTCCCTGGAGGTCCCCACGCGGGTCCTGAGGATGGGGCAGCGCTCGGGGCTGATCAGGGCGCGGCTCCGCGGGGCGGCGGCCACACGTGGACAGGTCATCACCTTCCTGGATGCCCACTGTGAGTGCACCCCCGGCTGGCTGGAGCCCCTGCTGGCCAGGATCAAGGAGGACAGGTAGGCTCACTGCTCTCATTCCTTTCAATTACATTCAATTACATTCAGTTCCATTTCATTTCTTTCATTTAAGTTCACTTCAATTAATTTAAATTTAAATCCATTCCATTCTGTTAAATGATCCTGAAGGAAAATCAAGTGTGCTGCAGGTAACATCAGAGGTACTATACACAATAGAATGTACACAACAGCAGCAATGAAAAGCGAAACAAATAAAGCAACTGACTGCTTTGGTATTTAACGGACATACTGGACGTGCTCGCTCAGGGTGTACACTGGCATGTTCCTCTGGCATGTTCCTCACCACCAGGGTGTACACTGGCATGTTCCTCACCATCAGGGTGTACTCTGGCATGTTCCTCACCATCAGGGTGTACACTGGCATGTTCCTCACCATCAGGGTGTACACTGGCATGTTCCTCACCATCAGGGTGTACACTGGCATGTTCCTCTGGCATGTTCCTCACCATCAGGGTGTACACTGGCATGTTCATCACCATCAGGGTGTACACTGGCATGTTCATCACCATCAGGGTGTACACTGGCATGTTCCTCTGGCATGTTCCTCACCATCAGGGTGTACACTGGCATGTTCCTCTGGCATGTTCCTCACCATCAGGGTGTACACTGGCATGTTCCTCTGGCATGTTCCTCACCATCAGGGTGTACACTGGCATGTTCCTCACCACAGGAACTCAACCTCCTCAACACTGGAACACACGCAGGGTGCATGTGGTCTATTTGCCTCTGAACCCAGTAGGTCTAGAATCTGAGGTTTCCTTAGCAAGAAATGTCATCAAATCCTGGGTGTTTCGTCTGTATAAAAACCTTTCCAGCACTGCAACACCACACAGGGTTTTACAGTTGTACACAGATGCAGACACCTGAGAGCCAGGCTACTGCAAACCTTTAGACACCTGAGAGCCAGGCTACTGCAAACCTTTAGACACCTGAGAGCCAGGCTACTGCAAACCTTTAGACACCTGAGAGCCAGGCTACTGCAAACCTTTAGACACTCCAGTGGATGTTCCTTTGAGCACAGCGAGTGCTGATCAGATGCAGCGTTGTGGATGGTGGGGTGGGGGCTTGTCAGAAGGGCATGCAGCTTTGTGGATGGTTTCCTCCTTCCTGTCTGTGCAACATCCTGTGCTTCTCCTACTCACCAAGCAGAGCATCAGTCACACAGCCTGCATGTTAGGACGTGGAGGTAGAAGGAGGTGAGAGGAACAGCTTCTCATTTCCTCTCTGGTGGGATAAGATGAAAGGGAAGAATAGAGGAGGACGCGGAAGGAGGAGAGGGAAGGAGGAGAGTGGAGAGAGAGGGGAGAGAGAGGGGAGAGATAGGGGAGAGAGAGGGGAGAGAGAGTGGAGGTAGGTGACGAGAGAAGCAGCTTATCATTTCATCTCTGCTTCCTCTGATAAGACATTAGCATTGTCTTTGTGCTGAGCAGGGAGAGGAGGAGGAGGAGGAGGAGGAGGAGGAGGAGGAGGAGGAGGAGGAGGAGGAGGAGGAGGAGGAGGAGGAGGAGGAGGAGGAGGAGGAGGAGGAGGAGGAGGAGGAGGAGGAGGAGGAGGAGGAGGAGGAGGAGGAGGAGGAGAGGAGAGGAGAGAGTTACAGTCCTTTCTCTCACTGTGTCATCCTCAAGACTCAACGTGTCTTACGGGATTTACCATTAGAAGTGTCAGGGTTTAATGCCTGTGCTATTATTGATGATTTTGGGGGAGGGGGGGGGGCTGCCTGTAACTATGTTCCATGATTGCACTTACTAGTCCCGAGTGGCTAGGCTATTTTTGTGAAAGGGTGCTATTGTAGATTGTAGATAAATGCCTCCCCCATCTCTCTCTTCCTCTCTCTCCCCCATCTCTCTCTCTCCATCTCTTGTTCATCGGAGGTCAGACACTCATCCGTTTTGCCGCAGGTGCCAGGCTGAAATGAGTATTGTGTTACAGAGAATATCATATCACAGAGCCATTACACCTTTATAATCCTCCTCCTGTATTGATGTGTACGACCCTAACCCTGTTCAGGAGAAGAGGAGCTCTCAGTCATCTCCTGTTGGATTCAGAGCAGGAGATGAACTAGCGTCATTTACGCCTAACTTACCTTTCTAAATGCCGGTAAAGGTTTGATGTAATCCCAGCCATTTTAGTGAGCGTCTGCCATATTCCTGCAGTTGTCCTGTCCTCTTTGTCCAAGATCAAGACAAGACCGAGTAAAAATGCGACAGAGACAGAGACCAACACCGAGTGCTACCACACTTGTCAGGGAGAGGTCAATCACACAAGTAGGGCAGGGGACACTGAGAGGAGAGATGAATACACACACAAACACAACACAACACATCAGAAAGGACAAAGACAGGACCTAGGGAGTGGGGCGGGATGGGACAGGATCTATAAACTAATATCAATAAAATGTCTATGAGCTGAAGTGTAACGTGTTTCTGTGTGACTTCCCTCTGTGTGTCCAGGAGTGCGGTGGTGTGTCCCATCATCGACGTGATCAGTGACGACACGTTTGAGTACATGGCCGGGTCAGACATGACCTACGGAGGGTTCAACTGGAAGCTGAACTTCCGCTGGTACCCCGTTCCTCAGAGAGAGATGGACCGACGCAAGGGAGACAGAACGCTGCCCGTCAGGTACACACACACACACACACACACACACACACACTAACACACACACACGCTGGTACCCCGTTCCTCAGAGAGAGACGTAAGGGAGACAGAACGCTGGCCGTCAGGTACAGAGAGATATGGTGTCTGTCAGGTATGGACTCATCAGACACAAACAGAGCAGAAGTTTAGCATTCCATCTGAAAATATCTGTGTGTTTCAGACTTTTCTATGCATCTCTTTTCACTTAAGGCGATGGCTATAAAAATGACACATTTCATAGATGAAGATAGAAATAGACATGTTGTCTTCCCTGTAGCGTTCTGGCGTAGCTGTGTTAGTTTTTCTGCAAATAAAGACAGATGTTATAGCCATAGTTTCACCTGGGAGCTAACTATACAGTAGATACTCTCATAGTTTCACCTGGGAGCTGTGTTAGTTTTTCTGCAAATAAAGACAGATGTTATAGCCATAGTTTCACCTGGGAGCTAACTATACAGTAGATACTCTCATAGTTTCACCTGGGAGCTAACTATACAGAAGATACTCTCATAGTTACACCTTGGAGCTAACTATACAGTAGATACTCTCATAATTACACCTGGGAGCTAACTATACAGTAGATACTCTAATAGTTACACCTTGGAGCTAACTATACAGTAGATACTCTCATAGTTACACCTGGGGGCTAACTATACAGTAGATACTCTCATAGTTTCATCTGTGACATTGCTTGTAAAAAGGCCTTTACAAATCAAATTAGATTGGATCACTTGTATATATTCATAATAAACTCAAACAAGTCATGAGTCATTTAGACCCCTTCAGTAGTTCCACAGTCTGACTGAGTTCCCAGTGAGGTGTAGGCTGTGCTCAGTGTGTGCTAGTATGCGCTCAGAGACCACAGCCCCAGAGAGACCCCAGCCTCATAGAGACCACAGCCCCAGACAGACCACAGCCTCAGGAAGACCACAGCCTCATAGAGACCCCAGCCCCAGACAGACCTCAGCCTCATAGAGACCCCAGCCTCATAGAGACCACAGCCCCAGAGAGACCCCAGCCCCAGACAGACCCCAGCCTCATAGAGACCCCAGCCTCATAGAGACCACAGCCCCAGACAGACCCCAGCCCCAGACAGACCCCAGCCCCTGACAGACCACAGCCCCAGACAGACCCCAGCCCCAGACAGACCCCAGCCCCTGACAGACCACAGCCCCAGACAGACCCCAGCCCCAGACAGACCCCAGCCCCAGACAGACCCCAGCCTCATAGAGACCCCAGCCTCATAGAGACCACAGCCCCAGACAGACCCCAGCCCCAGACAGACCCCAGCCCCTGACAGACCACAGCCCCAGACAGACCCCAGCCCCAGACAGACCCCAGCCCCTGACAGACCACAGCCCCAGACAGACCCCAGCCCCAGACAGACCACAGCCCCAGACAGACCCCAGCCCCAGACAGACCCCAGCCTAGAGAGACCCCAGCCTAGAGAGACCAGAGAATCCCAGGTCTCATGAGCAACCCTCTGTTTTTCAACCTAGCTGTTGTTGTGTTAGTGGAGTTGTGCAGTGGAATCAAAGTAATAAAGAGAGAATGGAATAATGACCTGAATTTGCGTAGATATTTCATCAGCTCAGTGGGGCTAATGCTAGAGGAGAGATTTCATCAGCTCAGCATCAGCTCAGTGAGGCTAATGTGTTTTAGATGGAGAGGCTGGAAGACAGAGGTTTGAGGTTTTTATGAATCACTCTCAGTAGCTGCTGATGAATGAGCAATTTAGCTCAATCAAATGGTACATGGCACATTAGTTACTTGTGTTTTGTTTTGGAGGACATCAGTAATTCAGGGAAATGTGTTCTCGTGTCCCAGAACCCCCACCATGGCAGGAGGCCTGTTCTCTATCGAGCGCAGCTACTTTGAAGAGATCGGAACATACGACCCAGGGATGGACATCTGGGGGGGGGAGAACTTGGAAATGTCTTTCAGGGTGAGTGACAGAGAACAGAGACCTGAGGGGAAGTGATGCGTGTTCCTGTGTGTGTATTGGTTGCTGTGTGTGTGGGTATGTGTATGCGTGTCGTTGTGTGTGTGGGTGTGTGTATGCGTGTCGTTGTGTGTGTGGTGACGCTGGTCTTGTCCTCAGATCTGGCAGTGTGGAGGCTCTCTGGAGATCATCACCTGCTCCCACGTGGGTCATGTGTTCCGGAAGGCCACGCCCTACAGCTTCCCAGGAGGCACGGGTCAGGTGATCAACAAGAACAACCGCCGCCTGGCCGAGGTGTGGATGGACGACTTCAAAGACTTCTTTTACATCATCTCACCAGGTAAACTGCGGCGCTCTCCAGTGTTGGTTTCACTGGGCACTAGAAAGCATCTCCAAGCCAAAACAAACAACTTGAATGCACATTCATTCCTCTCCCAAGGCTTTTAGAAAGGTATTTCCATGCCAGAGCAGGTTAGCCACCAATCCTCTCGCTTTCGCTTTCTCTGAATATTTAATTCAAGGGCCGTCTTGTTCTACGCATGATTCAAGGTTCGGCTCTCACTCTCACAGAAGTTGAGCTCACATATTCATGTGATTCTGTGACATCCATCTGAGAAGATGGGATTCTCGCAGTCACTGTACCCATCCTGTACAGCTCGCTTCACTGTACCCACCCTGTACAGCTCGCTTCACTGTACCCACCCTGGTACAGCTCGCTTGCTCACTCCCCATGCTCCACCCCATCTGCTCTCTACAACCCAACAAACAAACACACAACACTGAGAATCCACCGGCCATCTGCCAGCAATGTCACAGGAATGAAGTAATGGGATTACCGTTCAGAGGACCGTACCCCTGTGCTATGGAGTGTTCATGACTGACACCCTGTACGGGATCCAGTATAATCTGCCTGATCTAGGCTGTGGAGGCAGACTGGTAGCTCTCCTGATCTAGGCTGTAGAGGCAGACTGGTAGCTCTCCTGATCTAGGCTGTGGAGGCAGACTGGTAGCTCTCCTGATCTAGGCTGTAGAGGCAGATTGGTAGCTCTCCTGATCTAGGCTGTAGAGGCAGACTGGTAGCTCTCCCGGACCTGATCTAGGCTCTGGAGGCAGACTGGTAGCGAGAGAGGAGGAGACCAGGGCAGGGCCGGGGGGTGAGAGGAGGAGGGAGAAACTGCCCCCCAGGGCAGGGCAGGGCCGGGGGGAGAGAGGAGGAGGGAGTAACCTAGTCTGGGCTGAACCAGAGCTGAACCTCCACTGACAGTTCTGCCTGCAAAGGGCTGTTCATATGAGTGGAGCGGTTTTCACCTTGAGAGAGTGAGAGAGCGAGAGAGCGAGAGAGCGAGAGCGAGAGAGCGAGAGAGCGAGAGACGAGAGAGACGAGAGAGCGAGAGAGCGAGAGAGCGAGAGAGCGAGAGAGCGAGAGAGCGAGAGAGCGAGAGCGAGAGACAGAGAGAGACAGAGAGAGAGAGACAGAGAGAGAGACAGAGGGAGACAGAGGGAGACAGAGGGAGACAGAGAGAGACAGAGAGAGACAGAGAGAGACAGGGAGAGACAGGGAGAGACAGGGAGAGACAGAGAGAGACAGAGAGAGACAGAGAGAGACAGAGAGAGACAGAGAGAGACAGGGAGAGACAGAGAGAGACAGAGAGAGACAGAGAGAGACAGAGAGAGACACAGAGAGACAGAGAGTCCCTCATGTTTGACAGCTTGTGATAATGAATCCAGTTGAAGGTGTTGGATGTGTCACAGCAGAGGCCTCTTCCCCAGTGCTTCTAGCGCATGTTTCATCTGGCTGACAAGCACGGAATCTTGCATGAGACTAACAGGAGTGGACGGCACTTATCTCCTGCTGTAGCTTTGAAACATGGACACCTGGTCATCCACTCATCCTCACCTCACCCTTGACTATCTGATTTGTGCGCATCTATGACACATGTCTGCAAAAACACTAAGGTCTATGAGTGATGTTTTTTATGAAATGGAAACATTACTGAAACATCTGTTCAGTGTTTGTGACAACAGCATGTGCAGTTACTGCCTTGGAGTTGGGATCTGGTGTCTTATGATTCAATAAAAGTGAAATATGATGAAGTGGAAAATCAATCATTGTGATATGCTGAGTTTGAATGATATTTCGAGCTTTGCACCTCTGCACAGTTTCAATCTAAAAGTTATTGTGAAATCCCTTAGCATTGAGGGACATTGCTTATGGTATGACTGGGAGTACCGGTAATCTAAAGGTTGCCAGTTCGATTCCCGGCCGTGCACAAAGACGTTGTGTCCTTGGGTAAGGCACTTCACCCTACTTGCCTCGGGGAAATGTCCCTGTACTTACTGTAAGTCGCTCTGGATAAGAGTGTCTGCTAAATGACTAAATGTAATGTAATGACTGAATTACTGCATACTGATGTGGAGGGTCCCTCTAGTGGTCATTCTGGGTGGTGCAGAGCTCCTCTTCCTCCTATGGTTTGATTGAGGGGGTGTTGGGGTAGTCCTGGACCCCCAGAAGAGTGAGGGGGCGCTGGGGTAGAGTTAGAGGACGCCCCAATAAGACTGAAGGGGAATAGAGAAAATAACCAGACAACATCTCAAACTCATGTTTAATTGGACTCGGACCAGGAAAAGAATTATGACCAGTGCTGACATGGTTACTGTCCTCATCTGTGAACTCATACACTCATGTATGAAGCCGTTCATCCAGTGCAGAGTAACATGCATCTTTGTCGCCCCCTACAGGTGTGGTGAGGGTGGACTACGGTGACGTGTCTTCTCGGAAGGCCCTCCGGGAGGCGCTGAAGTGCCGGCCCTTCTCCTGGTACCTGGAGCACATCTACCCTGACTCCCAGATCCCACGCAGATACTACTCACTGGGTGAAGTATGACACCCTCTCTTCCTAGATACACACACATACACACACATACTCATACACACAAATGCACACACACACATACTTCATTCACAACTAAATCACAATTTCAACGGCTTTCTGACGGGCAAAAGAGAGGGAGATTTAAAGCCCACAGAGACTAGCTTTGCCTGATCTGAGTTGAACACTATTGTGTCGATGTACAGATATCAAGTGAGGTTAGTACTTGTCTGACAGAAGCCCCTGCCCTCTTCACGATAACATGATGTCCTCTGGATGAGGAATAAAAGCCATCTATTGCAGTGTGAGAGCAGTGTGAGAGCAGTGTGAGAGCAGTGTGAGAGCAGTGTGAGAGCAGTGTGAGAGCAGTGTGAGAGCAGTGTGAGAGCAGTGTGAGAGCAGTGTGAGAGCAGTGTGAGAGCAGTGTGAGAGCAGTGTGAGAGGCCCTGAGAACTGGGCCTGAGACGAGGGTGTAATCCCTCAGTCCAATTCTGCTGAGGCTCCAGGATTTCTACAGGCTGCCTGTATAGTACTGAATGTTCTGCAGGAAAGAGCTGTTTCTCTTACTGCAGCACACACAGTCTGCAGACTCTTACTGCAGCATGGACTGTCTGCAGATTCTCACTGCAGCACACACAGTCTGCAGACTCTTACTGCAGCATGGACAGTCTGCAGACTCTCACTGCAGCACACACAGTCTGCAGACTCTTACTGCAGCATGGACAGTCTGCAGACTCTTACTGCAGCACACACAGTCTGCACACTCCCCACTCGTCTCCTCTCTCTCCCCTCCTCCACCTCTACCTCTCTCCCCTCCTCCACCTCTGCCTCTCTCACCCTCCTCCACACTCGACCTCTCTCCCCTCCTCCACCTCTTCCTCGCTCCCCTCCTCCACACTCCTCCTCTCTCACCCCTCCTCCACCTCCTCCTCTCTCCCTTCCTTTCCCTCCCCTTCTCCCTCCTCTCAATCCTCTCTCTCCTTTTTTTCTTGTCTTCCACCTTTTCCTCCTCCCTCCACTCTTCTTCCCTCCTCTCCTCCTCTTTCCCCTCCTCTCTCCTCCCTCTCCCTCTCTCTTGATAGACTCCCTCCACGATTCAAACTTTAAACTGCTGAAGCCATTAGACTTTATATCATACATTTATGAATGGCACCATTCCCCTCCAATAATTCATTTAATGAGCCAGTTTCACAACATACAGGAGATGACCCAGTCTAGGACTACAGCAGGCAGATATTAGATGGCTCATTGGATTATAAAATCATTAAATAAGAATTTGGGGGTGGGTTACTTGCTGGTATTCTGCAGTCATTTCCATCCTTAAATGAGACCTCTGATTGAGAGTTCTATCATCAGGCTGATCTGCTGAAGTGGAACCTAATGAGTTCAGATGACTGTTTCATGGGAGCGTAAAGATGTCATTACGTCTGACGTCTGTGCAGGAGACACAGGGCGAGCAGACAGGGCGAGCAGACAGGGCGAGCAGACAGGGCGAGCAGACAGGGCGAGCAGACAGGGCGAGCAGAAGGCGAGCAGACAGGGCGAGCAGACAGGGCGAGCAGACAGGGCGAGCAGACAGGGCGAGCAGACAGGGCGAGCAGACAGGGCGAGCAGACAGGGCGAGCAGACAGGCCGAGCAGACAGGCCGAGCAGACAGGGCGAGCAGACAGGGCGAGCAGACAGGGCGAGCAGACAGGGCGAGCAGACAGGGCGAGCAGACAGGGCGAGCAGACAGGGCGAGCAGCAGGTGGCTGGGGTTTCCTTCACCTGGAAATGGTTTGACGTTTGCACTTCGATTTAGTTTAGGAACAATCTCATGACGTGCCTTGAGGGGTGGAAAGAGAGAGGAACATGGAACTGTTCTCTCTCCTCAGATTAGGAACGTGGAGACCAACCAGTGTGTGGACAACATGGGGCGGAAGGAGAACGAGAAGGTCGGTTTCTTCAACTGCCACGGGATGGGGGGTAACCAGGTAAGGGTCACTACTAAAGTCACAATCTTAATCCTAATCCCTAAAACCTCACAGTGCTGTACTGTAAAAACTCTGTCTACAGGCATGCAATGAAAGAAAATACATTATTTGAGTGTCAAATTTTTAAGTAACTGAAATTATTCCAACTGAAACTTAATGGATCCAATGTTTTTGTGCGCCCCATTTGTTAACAATCTGTTGGAAGTAAGGATTATTATTATTATTTTTTTGTAAAATAAACTAGAGAGGGTACAATTTCTGGGGAAATTGTGAAGTGTGCTTGCATCGGTTGCTGATGGGTCCATTTTGTTACTGAAACTGTAGAAGAGGCTGGCATACAGTTTAGGCTGTGGCATTGAATTTTCAGGTTAGTAGTCAGATTGTTTCACCAATTGAAAAACTAATCTGGGACTTTTGATAAGGGGAGTGCTGAAAATGTACAGCTCTACAGTGAGTTACACTGGTTTAAAAGTAGAGGTATTAGAGAGGTTTATTTATGAGGCATGTTTATTGAAAACCAACCGCAGTGTCATGTGTCGTCCCGTGGGGGCATGATGCTAACGCTCACTGAAATACCAGACTACTGTTTCTGAAAGTAGAGGTACTAATAATATTAGTTTATATCATATTGTACATTCAATTTCACAATTGTCATTCATCACAATGTTAAAGGCAGGTTAGGCAAGTTTTGCAATGCTAGCTATTTTAGCTTCTGTTTGACACAATTCAAACCAAAATATCCCCCCCCTCCCTTCAAAGCCACACCCACAAAACTACAGTAAGGAGCATTGAGTGGAGTGCACGCAGGTAGGTAGACAGACAGGTAGCCCGTCCAATCAATAGTCAGGGTACCCCTTAACGATTGGTCGTGTTTATTACAGTATTGCGACGCCCACAGATGTCAGAATGAGTTCATATTACCGTCAAACCTTTAGACATATTGGTTGCTATCAAGACGTGAAGTTACTTTCCGCAAATATGACAAAAAGTGCTTCTCAAAAACGGTGTTTTTGCCGTCGTCTTGCAGTTTTAGGTAGCTACCCAGAAGTTAACGAGCGCACCCGTTTGTGACGTTGTGAAGTTTGTGACTGTGGCTAGCTAGTTAGCCACCATTAGCTTCACTTTTTAAATTAAGCCTAAACCGTGTAACGGAACTTAAAATCTAATATCAGCATCGCAATCGTGACCAAGACATTGTCTATGTAGTGCAAAAATTGAGGGATGAGTTAAGGTGGGAAAATAAATAATAATATGATAGAGAATATAGGTTTGTCAGAGACAAGCACACCCACTAACTAATAGGATTGTTTTTGTGTTTGAGGTACCCCAGCCTGCACAGTGTTCAGCCTGTGTTTGGGTTGCAGGTGTTCTCCTACACAGCCGATAAGGAGATCCGTACAGATGACCTGTGTCTGGACGTTTCCCGCCTAAACGGACCAGTGGTCATGCTGAAGTGTCACCACATGAAGGGCAACCAGATGTTTGAGTATGATGCTGAGGTACGTCCACAGTCCAGGAGAAACCAGCACTGTTCTCACAGTGTCTGGGCTCACATACAGGAACACAATCATTTACAGTACAAACAAACACAAAGTTGATATAAGGCATGTCTTACTATACTCACTATTTGTGTATAACTTTGGATACAATTGCCTGCTAAATGTAGTTAAATAATGTATCACTGGACATAAATGAACCTTTCAGAGTGTAAACTGAGCCCGTATAGCTCATCCACAGCCCCATCAAGGTGAGAATGATCCACTGTGGCAGGTGTGCAGGGGGCACACCCATTGGTGGAGCTGTCTGCAGAAATGATGATTGGTTTAGCCCACCAGATGGCGCTGTACGTCAGAGATAGGTCTTGATTACATATTGCACACTGCTCAGAAGAAGGACTATACTGTACCCTGCAGCAGAAAACCCCAGATAATTTCTCATAGTAAATATTCTCTCCTCTCATGTAGTATGTTGGCAAGTGGGATTATGATTTTGAGGTAAGAACTCTTGAAGCAGGTGATCCTGAACATGTAGTAGACCACCGTAGAGTCTTGTGTCTTGTGTTTGGTGTATAGTGTTACATCATACTATGTGTGGCTTAGTGACTGTGAGCCCAGTCTCTCCCCTCTGTTCCTGTGTGTGTCTACTGCCGTTAGTGAAACCTGTTTCTGCATGTTCTTTCGAACATGACTCTCCGTAGACCCAAGGCCCACAGTCTTCTGAGTTAGGATCCTGGATGAAATGAGTCATTGTCCTGTATTATGTAACATTAACCCTCTCAGGTCCACAGCATACCAACCCCTAAAGTCATATCTCCTACCAGACCAGATAAGGTCTTGTAATGTAATTGGTTTCAGTAAGTGAGCATGCTACAGTAGGCTTCGTAGATGAGATATTAGATGTGTGATTTATAACCCATCATGATACCCCCTAGTCCCACACTCGGTTCAGTTAGCAGGTGGTTGTGGGGGAAGTGGCTGTATGTCAGCGATGGAGCTTCACTCTGTCAAGGCTCAGAACACAGACAGGAGAAACCACACCCTTCCTGTACAGAGGGAAAAGGTACAGTGTTGTGTAACTCAGAGCAACGCGTTACAGCAACATCAGCACTCGTACACCGAACAGGGTCGGAAGTCCATGTGTGTGTGTTTGTGTGGTCTGTGTGTGTGTGTGGTGTGTTGTGATTGTGTGTGTGTGTGGTGTGTGTGTGTGTGTGTGTGGTGTGTGTGTGTGTGTTGTGATTGTGTGTGTGTGTGATGGCGACCTCTGGTGTGTCGCTGGCTCAGAGAAGCCCCAATGCTCTCTCAGGTGTAGCTCCACAGAGAAGCCCCAATGCTCTCTCAGGTGTAGCTCCACACAAACCTCTGGGAGACTACCAGGTATCACACTTTCTACTCTGGGTTCATGTTTCATATGAGGATTTGAATAATTCATGAGTGGAGATGACAGCCCTGTGCCTGTGTCCCTGACAGCCTCAGCACGAGGGGGCTCAGGGCTGTCACTAAGAGGCTGCTTTTAGAACGGATTGTTCTGCTAATGTCTGGATGGCTTCAGTCCTATTGTCATTTCATGTGACAATCTGGTCATGCCGTCATGGGAAGGCCAGAAGGCTTCTCCACTTCTCTTGCTCTGCTACTCATGTCTGTCAGCCATCCTCCAACCCACCGCTACTTTCATCCAATCATCATCAACATCAGCAGCACCACCCTAACATCAGCAGCACCACCCTAACATCAGCAGCACCACCCTAACATCAGCAGCACCACCCTAACATCAGCAGCACCACCCTAACATCAGCAGCACCACCCTAACATCAGCAGCACCACCCTAACATCAGCAGCACCACCCTAACATCAGCAGCACCACCCTAACATCAGCAGCACCACCCTAACATCAGCAGCACCACCCTAACATCAGCAGCACCACCCTAACATCAGCAGCACCACCCTAACATCAGCAGCACCACCCTAACATCAGCAGCACCACCCTAACATCAGCAGCACCACCCTAACATCAGCAGCACCACCCTAACATCAGCAGCACCACCCTAACATCAGCAGCACCACGCTCTCTCAGCAGAAGGATTCATTCTCTAGTTAAATAAAGAGTCATTTTAGAACGGGTGAATCAAACCAACGTGGTGAATGTGAGAGGCCATAGTGAAGTGTAGTGTTCCAGGTAGAGTACCCCATCTGCTACTGTACCATCTCTCCCAATATCCCTCTATCTATCCCTCTTATCTATCCCTCTATCCATCTCCATCTCTCTCACCCTCACACCAACATCTTCCTCTCACCCACCCTCACACCGACATCTCTCTGTCTCCTCCGCTGCTGTGCAGAAGCATACTTTCCTCCACATCATCACCCAGTCGTGTCTGACTCTCAGCCGTCTGGAGGATGGCAGCTATGGTCCCACGGTGGAGTCCTGTAACGCCAGCCCCCTGCAAGCCTGGGTCCTGCGCAACTACACCCGCCTGGAGGTCTTTAGACGCCTCTACTACAGCCCCACAGACTACTTTCTATAGGGGCCTGGGGCCGGGTCCTGGTCCTGGTTCCTTGGGCCTGTAATGGAGCAGGTCAGTACAGCAAGGACTGTGTAGCCCAATGTACTGGTGTGCAGTGATGGAGTAGTGTGTAGTGATGGAGAATTGTCTGGTGGTGTAGTGAATAATACTGTGTAGTGATGGAGTACTGTGTAGTGAATAATACTGTGTAGTGATGGAGTAGTGTCTAGTGGTGTAGTGAATAATACTGTGTAGTGATGGAGTACTGTGTAGTGAATAATACTGTGTAGTGATGGAGTACTGTGTAGTGAATAATACTGTGTAGTGATGGAGTAGTGTCTAGTGGTGTAGTGAATAATACTGTGTAGTGATGGAGTACTGTGTAGTGAATAATACTGTGTAGTGATGGAGTAGTGTCTGGTTGTGTGGTGAATAATACTGTGTAGTGATGGAGTAGTGTCTGGTTGTGTGGTGAATAATACTGTGTAGTGATGGAGTACTGTGTAGTGAATAATACTGTGTAGTGATGGAGTAGTGTCTGGTTGTGTGGTGAATAATACTGTGTAGTGATGGAGTAGTGTCTGGTTGTGTGGTGAATAATACTGTGTAGTGATGGAGAATTGTCTGGTGGTGTAGTGAATAATACTGTGTAGTTAATTTCTTTGTCCGTCGGTTCCACAGATAAGCTTTGTTTATTTATTTGTTTGTTTGATTTCCTTTGAGTTCCCAGGAAGATTACAAGCTTGTACTGCTGTTGAGTGGTTAGGGTTAGTCCTCCCTGTGCTGCTAGTGTTGAGTGGTTAGGGTTAGTCCTCCCTGTGCTGCTAGTGTTGAGTGGTTAGGGTTAGTCCTCCCTGTGCTGCTAGTGTTGAGTGGTTAGGGTTAGTCCTCCCTGTGCTGCTAGTGTTGAGTGGTTAGGGTTAGTCCTCCCTGTGCTGCTAGTGTTGAGTGGTAAGTCCTCCCTGTGCTGCTAGTGTTGAGTGGTTAGGGTTAGTCCTCCCTGTGCTGCTAGTGGTTAGGGTTAGACCTTCTGGTGAGCTTGCTCTGTGGCTCTCAGCTGGTTCACGAGGCACGTTGACCTTTTGATATGAAGGCATAAACCTAGGGAGGCAGGTCTGGGTGTGACAGTTAAAGATGCTGTTGTATACAGGCTGCAGTTTGATAGACTGTTCGCCAGGCTCCTCACCAAATTACATCTCATTTGACATTCATTTTCCTCCATAAATATTTTATTTTGATAGAGAAATTTTGCTGCCTGTCCCCCCTCCACCCCCCTTCAACCGTGGGCGCTGTTTGAATGAGAGATGTGGAGGAGATGTTTATTTTTAGCTGATTATCTATGCGCCTGGCAGATTGAAATGGGCTCGCCTTTGTTTACAAGTTCTTTTGAAGTGATCCTTCATTGTGAGAGTAGCTTTTATGGCCTTGGCCTCTCAGGGAAAGGGGCACTTCATTCGAACCCCTTCTCCTCTGGCCTTGCAGCAGCTGTGAGCAGCATGCGCCATATCTATTGTCTAAACACTGAATCACAGCCTCCTATTCATTTTGCCTGGTGTGTGGACGTAAAGAACCTAAGAGTTTGTTTTATACTGAGTGCACATGAATGTTGTCCATATCGGATAAACACAGTCTCTCAAAAAACAACACAATTGTTCCTGTTTGGGGCTGTGTTGAAGTCTGTTTGCGTAGAGAAAGTGAAGGAGTGTCCTGTGTCGTGTGTTCAAGGTTTCTGCTGAAGCTGTCTGGATAAAGAGGCAGTGGCTATTTCCAGGTTAATGCAGGGTTGTTGGTGTGTGTGTGGAGGGTGCAGGGTTGTTGGTGTGTGTGTGGAGGGTGCAGGGTTGTTGGTGTGTGTGTGGAGGGTGCAGGGTTGTTGGTGTGTGTGTGGAGGGTGCAGGGTTGTTGGTGTGTGTGTGTGTGGAGGGTGCAGGGTTGTTGGTGTGTGTGTGGAGGGTGCAGGGTTGTTGGTGTGTGTGTGTGGAGGGTGCAGGGTTGTTGGTGTGTGTGTGGAGGGTGCAGGGTTGCTGGTGTGTCTGTGGAGGGTGCAGGGTTGTTGGTGTGTGTGTGGAGGGTGCAGGGTTGTTGGTGTGTGTGTGGAGGGTGCAGGGTTGTTGGTGTGTGTGTGTGTGGAGGGTGCAGGGTTGTTGGTGTGTGTGTGGAGGGTGCAGGGTTGCTGGTGTGTGTCTGTGGAGGGTGCAGGGTTGTTGGTGTGTGTGTGGAGGGTGCAGGGTTGTTGGTGTGTGTGTGTGGAGGGTGCAGGGTTGTTGGTGTGTGTGTGGAGGGTGCAGGGTTGCTGGTGTGTGTGTGTGGAGGGTGCAGGGTTGCTGGTGTGTGTGTGGAGGGTGCAGGGTTGCTGGTGTGTGTGTGGAGGGTGCAGGGTTGTTGGTGTGTGTGTGTGGAGGGTGCAGGGTTGCTGGTGTGTGTGTGTGGAGGGTGCAGGGTTGTTGGTGTGTGTGTGGAGGGTGCAGGGTTGCTGGTGTGTGTGTGTGGAGGGTGCAGGGTTGTTGGTGTGTGTGTGTGGAGGGTGCAGGGTTTTTGGTGTGTGTGTGGAGGGTGCAGGGTTGTTGGTGAAGCCTGCTGTCAGATGGCCTGATTTTCAGCTCGCCCAGTCTCATCCTTCACACACTTCCCAACACTTCCGCTGAATATCAAAAGGAACTGCGTGTAAAAACTGTCTCTCTGGCAGCGAGGCCCTCTACCATGCCTGTCTCTCTGGCAGCGAGGCCCTCTGTCATGCCTGTCTCTCTGGCAGTGAGGCGTGAGGTACGCTGCTGTGGTGTTTATATATCCTGTGCCGCCAAGACAAGGACTCTTGTCTCCCAGTGTAGTGAGGACCTGCTCCTGTCAGCATGTCCAGAGCTCTGCCCGCTGCCACGTCTCACCCCGGCCCTGCTCTTAGAAAGCAGCCTCATTTAATTAGCCTGTCTCAGCTGTGTACGCACAGAGCCACCTGGCCCTGAGCACAGCGCCCTGAGCACAGCGCCCTGAGCACAGCCTCGGGAGGGCTTCACTGGGAAATAATGATCATCCAGGGACACAGCCCCCACATCACGATATTTTTCATGAAATATGGATTTTATATAAATATATATCTCCCTTCTAAGTTGTCATTTTCTCTCTTCTTTTTCTCCTCCCTTTCTCTTCTGTTGTACATTCTCTCTTCTCTCTTTCCTCTCCTCTTTTCTATCCTCTTTCTCTCCCCTCTCTCTGTAGGGATCCCTCTCTTCGCTCTCCTCTGTATGTTCATCCTATCATGTTTTTGTACCAGTGAAGTAGGGTGGTATTTTTGAATGAGAGCAGAAGTACTATCTTCATTACTTTGCTAGCTGTGTTTTCATGATGAATAGATGTCCAGGGGCTGCAGAAGAGATTTACATTAGAGTACCATCTCCTTATGTGCTACACACAATATTCTGGGTAGGCTATTATTTCTATATTGACAGCTAGGAGTGGTATGTTCTACATGTGCCCTGTCACGGCTCTGTGGGTTTAGAGTTTGACCTACCTCAAGTGTGTGTGTGTGTGTGTGTGTGAATGATGACCTACCTCAAGTGTGTGTGTGTGTGTGTGTGTGTGTGTGTGTGTGTGTGTGTGAATGATGATCTATCTCATGTGTGTGTGTGAATGATGACCTACCTCAAGTGTGTGTGTGTGAATGATGACCTACCTCAAGTGTGTGTGTGTGTGTGAATGATGATCTACCTCAAGTGTGTGTGTGTGAATGATATATTTGAATGTTCCCTTGTTTGTGCGCGTGTGTGTGACCTGTTCCCTGCTTGTATCCATGCAGACTGAAGTGGCTTTGCTTCTAATTGCAGTGAGACAAGCATCCAAATCAAACATGGCCGCTGTTTCAGTGTGTGCTCATTAAACAGAAAATCCTCTGTCAACAAACAAACACCATGTTTTGATTAAGGATGACCTCAGAACCACTCAACAGAGAACAGTATACGGTACACAGTGCATCCAGACGCCTGTCTGCCTGCCTGACACACACACCTGCCCTGGGACACACACACACCTGCCCTGGGGGACACACACACCTGCCCTGGGGGACACACACACCTGCCCTGGGACACACACACACCTGCCCTGGGACACACACACACCTGCCCTGGGACACACACACACCTGCCCTGGGGGACACACACACCTGCCCTGGGACACACACACACCTGCCCTGGGGGACACTCTGGACTTTAATAGCTTCAGTGATTCTCCTTGCTGTTATTAAGTTAGTTTAGTAAAGAGGCGTGTGGAGGTCTTGAGGAAGATAATTGTGAAGACATTTTGGGTCATCAGTTAATGTGTGATATAGAGTATTGCTAAAACAAGTTTCCATAAAATTATTATTACGTATATTATTATGTATTATAACACAGTTATTTTATGAAACGTAGAGATGTGTATTAGGAAAACCACGCAAGATAAAAAGTTACTCAGAGGCATGGCTGCCAACTTTTCAAAAAACCTTGGAGTGAGATTTGGTGGGTCCAACCCAAATTTTGCTCTGTACACAGCATTCGAACCCCCCCTCCCCTCCCCTCGAAAATCGACATTTCACGTATGTTTGCACCCCCCCTCCCCCCGGAGACGAGCTTTCACGGATGTTCGTGCGTCTGTGTTGTTTCACTCCGTGTACCTGCGCCTCGTCCATTACTGTTTACCTAACCTTCCATTACTGTTTACAACGTTAGCAGGACTACTTGGTTGGCGTTGCCTTCTCAGTGTGAGAAATACAAGGTGTGGCGTGAGAGCATGTGAACTTGTTGAAAGGCCTCTCACCTCTCAAGGTGTCTCACTGCCAATGCCTGAGAGTTGCAGCCCAGCAGAGGCCCCAGATGGAGTAGCTAGTGTTTCTCTCACATGAATCATGAAGCAGCGGCTTGTAGCCCGATTTTACAGTTTTCTTGTGGTTGTACGGCTTATATTTTGGAGCGGTTTATAGACGGTTTTAGAACAAAAAAGTGGCTTGTCTCAAGATCTCTACAGACCGTGCAGCTAATTTATGCTGAACACTTGAACAGGGGATTATTACTTGAAAGAGGAATTATTGGGTGTGCCACGTCAGCGACGTGGCCATCCTTTGTAATCTCACATATATATTATTATTATTTTTGCCCCCCTACTCCTCGGTCAATATTTGGACTACATAGAAAACGTCGACGTCCAAAGTTTCGTCTTGGTCCCGATTGAGTTGCTATTACTTTTATGTACGTTCCGTTGCACAGTTTAGGACCATACAACGTTTTTGTGGCATAAAGTTGATTTTGTCGGCAAAGGGTAGACTACTCAGTTATAATAGCCTACGTCACAGCGTCGGCACATGTTAGCAACGACGCATTAGATACGACGTGCATAGAAGACTGCAAGGATGATATCGTGCCGCCCCCTAGCATCCGTCAATATTTTGATTACTTAGAAAACGTCATGTCAAAAGTTGGTTGAGTTGCTTGTCTTTTTATTTACCTGGCTAACTTGCTAGCCACAGTCACTGACGCTACTAACGTCACGAAACACGCGTGACTACCTCTAGCAGAACATTAGTTTAGCAGCTTGTTAACTTCTGGGAGATAGCTAGGCTATAGCTTTAACGCTACTGCAAGGCAGCTGGAGAAACGCCACAAGCAAAGAGGCCAGGGTGATAACTATTTAATAATTTTACTTTGTGATATGAAACACAATTGTGAAGTGTAATGTACGATATAAGCTGATATTATTGAGGAACTACATCTACTTTCGGAAACGGTAGTCTACTATTTCACTGAAACATTAGCATCATGACATTAGCCTATGTTGCCCGGGCAACACATACTACAGTGGTCTATGATGCATCTGTTTTCAATCGTTAAAATAAACATTACTCACAAATACATTTTCGTTGTACGATTTATTATGACATTAGATTACAATAAAAGATTTGTTGGTGAAATAATCATTACCTGTGATTTCAAACCAGTAGGCCTACTGCAACGCTGCCTACGCGAGACACTGTGTAGCTAACAAAAACATCCACAGCTGTTCAGTAGGAAGTCAAACGGCGACAGAACATGTTCGGCACTCCCTTAAATCAAAAGTATTTCAATAGGTGAAACTGTCTGACTACTAACCCGAACTTCATTGACACAGCCTAAACTTGTCAATCTGTTCATGAAAGCAATATTTTATTTCAGCCTAAACCGTACAACGGAACGTTCAACCAACGATTGCCACCAAGACGAACACTGAAGTATACAATTTACCGGGACAGCTTCTCCACAAGGGCTATATCGCATTTTGCGTTGTTACCAGTGGCGGCTGGTGATTTTTTTTTGGGGGGGGGCGCAGTTGGGGCGGGCGAGATTGGTCGTTACACAGAACTTTTTACATTAAATATATATGTATTAGCTATGTTGGATGCTGTCGTCCTCTCCTACTATTTCTTCAATGCCTAACGAATCTATCTCTTGACCCTGTATGTATGTTTGAGCAGCACTGGTTGAAGCCTGAAAATATTGTAAACAATGTTTGCATATATGCAGGTAGCAACGCTAGTGCTAAATAACTATTTTGCTTGTCGGCTAGTAGGGCTCATGAGACAGCTCACCAAAAGAACGATGGGGAAGCCACTTGTCTAGCAGATTAAGACATGTTCGAAGGTACCTAGCGAAAAGTAGCCTCAACTTTCCTAGACTTAGCTACGATACTAATGCTGAAGGGTCGCTGATATCGCATAGCGTCGTTGCTAACGTGTGATGTTGTGACTGTGTGTGTAACACTGAATTACTCACTGAACAACCAGCTAACCAGCTCCGGTTACTTAGCATACAGGTTTGAGGAGAAGCTACGGGTGTACGTCCCGTAGGTCAACAGCCCATCATCCTTTGCTAGCTATGTTGCTCTCGTAGATACGTGATAATTATATGGGATGTGGGGGAATGATAAGGGGAGTGAAGGTGTGTGGAGGTGTGAGGAGGTCCAGGTGTGAGGAGGTGTGAGGAGGTGTGAGGAGGTGTGTTGAGGTCCAGGTGTGAGGAGGTGTGAGGAGGTCCAGGTGTGTGGAGGTGTGAGGAGGTGTGAGGAGGTCCAGGTGTGAGGAGGTGTGTGGAGGTCCACCTGTGAGGTGGTCCAGGCGTGAGGAGGTGTGGAGGTCCAGGTGTGTGAAGGTCCAGGTGGTGTGGAGGTGTGTGGAGGTGTGAGGAGGTGTGAGGAGGTGTGAGGAGGTCCAGGTGTGAGGAGGTCCAGGTGTGTGGAGGTCCAGGTGTGAGGAGGTGTGAGGAGGTCCAGGTGTGAGGAGGTGTGTGGAGGTCCAGGTGTGTGGAGGTCCAGGTGTGTGGAGGTCCAGGTGTGAGGAGGTGTGTGGAGGTGTGTGGAGGTGTGTGGAGGTGTGAGGAGGTGTGGAGGTGTGAGGAGGTGTGAGGAGTTCCAGGTGTGAGGAGGTCCAGGTGTGAGGAGGTCCAGGTGTGAGGAGGTCCAGGTGTGAGGAGGTCCAGGTGTGAGGAGGTCCAGGTGTGAGGATGTCCAGGTGTGAGGAGGTGTGAGGAGGTCCAGGTGTGTGGAGGTGTGAGGAGGTGTGAGGAGGTCCAGGTGTGAGGAGGTCCAGGTGTGAGGAGGTGTGTGGAGGTCCAGGTGTGTGGAGGTCCAGGTGTGAGGAGGTGTGAGGAGGTCCAGGTGTGAGGAGGTGTGTGGAGATCCAGCTGTGTGGGGGTCCAGGTGTGAGGAGGTGTGAGGAGGTCCAGGTGTGAGGAGGTGTGTGAAGGTCCAGCTGTGTGGAGGTCCAGGTGTGAGGAGGTGTGTAGCGGTCCAGGTGTGAGGAGGTGTGTGGAGGTACCTCGTGGCTTAAACTTGTAGCAGTGGTTTGTATGTGCACCTGTCAACACAGCAGCTGTGCGTCTCCATGACTACCAGCTCTACAGGTGACTCTACTCACGGGACAGCTTACACCCACTCAGGACCTGAGTTTAGCGCTCTTGTGTATTGTTTTATTTCTTGTGACTGAAGAGGTTATTTTTATCTTCATGATAAGAAAATGGGACTTTGTCATTCGGTACTAGCTGGAATGTATCTCTGGCTGTTCTGCCCTGAGGGTCTAAAGTTACGGAGAAACAAAATGGCAGAAGTGCATTACCACAGGGAGAGAGGCCATAAATGGTTAATTACGACCTTTTAAGCCCTTTCTTGTTCTCTCTCATTATCTCTCTCTTCTTCGCTCTCCATTCCTTCTCCCTCCCATTCTCTCCTTCTTTCTCACTGTTCTCTCCTGTGTGCTGTCTCCTTTTTGGACTTGAATATCAGCACATCAGCTATTATTGCACAACCATTAGCCTTAACTGCTCCATAAAAATGTCAGTTATTAGTGCCATGACTGTCATCAGCAAAATTCCTTACTTTAATTTGTCCTTAGTTACAAAGCGTCAACCTTTGTTACAGACAAAATAATTTAGTTCTCAAACCTGTCAGAATTAGAAGTCCCTTTGACCAATGAGCCGAGATTAAACATAATTAGCTTTAGCTTCACATTTCCCCTCAGATGGGTGGTGTGATTTAGCTGGAACTGTGCAACATATCCTTGGAGTAACAGGACAGTCATTACCAGAGGGGCTGCTGGTGGGAGATGTAACATGACAGTCATCACCAGAGGGGGCTGGTGGTGGGAGATGTCTTCTGAACCACACTTCCATCTCTGACAACTAGAGCAGAAGCCATGACCTAGCTTACCTCACAGCTATAAGCTCACAAATGTATGTGTGTGTGTGGTCTCTGTGTGTGTCTCACAGCGGTTGACCTTGCTGCACGTGAACAGTAACCAGTGTCTGGACATGCCCTCGGAGGAGGACAAGCAGATTCCCACCCTGAGGGACTGCTCGAGCTCTCGCTCCCAACAGTGGCTGCTACGCAACATGACCCTGAACATCTGAAGGCTCCGCCCCTGCACCTCCAACCCCCCTCCACCCCCACCAGTCCAGACTTGTGCTGGGCTGCAGGGCTGGGTGGTTCTGAGGGGTAGGAAAGCTCCTCCCACTCTGCTGTCCAAAGCTTCTCATGAACCTACCTGGTACTTTGTACATAAGGTGTTGTCCCACTCTGCCAGGTGATGCTCCATGACCCTCCCTGAAACACACTGTGCTGCTCGTCCCAGCTTCATATCAGACGAGAGCTCGTCACAAGGACCTCTATTATCAGGACCGTGTCCAGGACCTCGGATGATGTGAAAATCCAAAGCGTTCATATTAATGTGAACACCTGGACACCAGACGGTGACACGGAGCTGCTGTGACATCATCTCCCTGTTGCAGGAATGTGTTACATATTTCACAGTGCTGAGGGTGGAGAGATGCATCTCCTCAGACTCTGATCGGTAGTTTGCTTTAAGAGATCATGTCTACTGGGGATCCTTGGGCACGTTGAGGAGAGAGATGCTACTGGTCATGCTCTACGCTCCAAACCTCTGATTTACTGTCTCAGACTTCAAGGCATCATTATGAGAGATACTAAGGTACAGTGTATCAAGCCCATCATATCACAATGATATGAAGCTCATGCTCATACCATCCGTTTTTCACTGTAACAATCTAGTTAAATGATTTATAGGCCTAATTATTTGTGTGTGCCACTATGTTTTAATGTTGATTTATTTACAATGATTGGTCTAAAGATTATTTTTATTGTAATAAAATAAAAAAGTTGTGGCATCAGTAGATAAATGAAAACATACTAAAAAGGTCAAATTCATATTTGGTATTCTAACATAATCTAACAAAACATCAACATTAAACCACTTCACATAGTATAATGTCATCTGTCAGTCAAAATGATCCATATTGTAGCCCCAAAGGAAAAGGAATAGCGATTCCTAGTCTTCCTCCATCCACAACAATTACCGTTCCTGTCAGTCACTGTTAGCTAGGTGTAGGGTAGCTAGGTGTAGCTAGGTGTAGCTAGGTGTAGCTAGGTGTAGGGTAGCTAGGTGTAGCTAGGTGTAGGGTAGCTAGGTGTAGCTAGGTGTAGGGTAGCTAGGTGTAGCTAGGTGTAGGGTAGCTAGGTGTAGCTAGGTGTAGGGTAGCTAGGTGTAGCTAGGTGTAGGGTAGCTAGGTGTAGCTAGGTGTAGGGTTAGGGTTAGGTCCAGTGGAGAACACTGGAACCAGGTCAGTGTGTTTTTAATCATTATTGTTCCTGTAAATACAGAAACAATTATTTTTCTAAGATGCTGTAAAACTTGAACTCTGTCTTTGAAGCGAGGATGTTAGAGGGTGATGAATGTTGGTGCACTGTAGTGTTATATTCCTGAAGGAAATACTGTATGAAAGTACAAAGTGTCTCGATCTTCATCTAAAACACCAACCCTCCTGTGCTGAGCTGAGACCTGTTACAGTGAGAACATGGATCACATGATGGATCACATGATGGATCCTATGATGGATCACATGATGGATCACATGATGGATCACATGATTGATCCCATGATGGATCACATGATGGATCACATGATGGATCACATGATGGATCACATGATGGATCACATGATGGATCACATGATGGATCACATGATGGATCACATGATGGATCACATGATGGATCACATGAACACTGTCAATGCTGCTTTATGATTGTCAAACTTACACCAACCAACTGAAATACAACCATCTGTCTCATATCATGTACAAAATATTAACAGTTTTTTCTTCCAAAACTGGTTCACTTTAAGTGCATGGTACTAGGAATGTAGTTAGTACTTCTACCGTATGTGTTGGTTGTAAAGTGAAGTTACCTGTTTGTACATTTTTGTAAAACAAAAGGTAGAAAAGTAATGTCAATGGTAAGGATTTAGATGAAATCTGAATGCGTCTGATTTCAGACTGGGACGTGTGCTGATGAACCTGTGAAGGATAATAAATTGTGTTTGATAAACCTTCCTCCTGATCTCACGTGTTCTGTGTCCTCCCCACATCTACAACTGAAAAGGCTTCTAACGCTCCTGCCTGTGATCTCTGCGTCCGTCTACACTAAACACACTGCTGATGCTGCGAGCACGTGGAAAACCAGGCAACATTATGAACAACATAATGATCTCCCTTTACGTTACCTGCAGTCTGTTTCACACTTAGTGGGGAGACAAGGTGAGGGAGGGAGATGGGTTTTAATAAATATTTGTAAACCTCTCCAAGGCAACCACTCTGTGGCAATTAACGTCTCCCCATGGGGCTTAGTTTGACGGCACCAGCCTTCAGGAGTGCCACATGGCAGCGGTGTGTGTGTGTGTGTGTGTGTGTGGGAAGCTATCTGCACAGCTCACAGCGAGGGGAGGCACTGCCAGAACGTCCGGACTGGACCTATGTGGATAAGATAGGCCGATGGAGCAGCCCTGGGAGTCCATTAGTGGTGAAATGGTTCTAAAATAATGGGCTTAATGGAGGCCTTATCTGAGGTGTCTCCTAGACACTCTCCTCACCATGGAGACTGGAGGGACCTCCTCACCATGGAGACTGGAGGGAGTTAACCCTTTCTGCTCTGCTCTGCACGCCTCACTACATCTCTCGCTACGTCCCTCGCTAGTTCCCTCACTATGTCCCTCACTACGTCCCTCACTACGTCCCTCACTACGTCCCTCACTACGTCCCTCACTACGTCCCTCACTACGTCCCTCACTACGTCCCTCACTACGTCCCTCGCTAGTTCCCTCACTACGTCCCTCACTACGTCCCTCACTACGTCCCTCACTACGTCCATCACTACGTCCCTCACAATGTCCCTCACTACATCCCTCGCTACATCCCTCGCTACATCCCTCGCTATGTCCCACGCTATGTCCCACGCTACGTCCCTCGCTACAGGCCTAGCTATGTCCCTTGCTACATCCCTCATTACGTCCCTCGCTAGTTCCCACACTACGTCCCTTGCTACATCCCTCGCTTACAGGCCTCAATACAGGCCTCGCTACGTCCCACGCTACAGGCCTAGCTACGTCCCTCGCTACGTCCCCCGGTACGTCCCCCGCTACGTCCCTCGCTACGTCCCTCGCTACGTCCCTTGCTACAGGCTTTGCTGAACAATTGTTCTTTTCTGTGCTATTTGCTGTTTTGATGTATTAAACCATATTAAACAGAGACATGTGGGCCATGTGTCATTCTAATGCATCGTTTATCTTACTACTGGTGCCCATGCTGTGCTCATCACCAATAGTGAGTTTACTGGGTAGACACCATCCTCTGTGACAGCAGGACGAGATCATGGACCAGATCATGGATGAGATCATGGATGAGTTCATGGACCAGATCATGGATGAGATCTTGGACCAGATCGTTGATGAGATCATGGACCAGATCATGGACCAGATCATGGATGAGATCTTGGACCAGATCGTTGATGAGATCATGGACCAGATCATGGACCAGATCATGGATGAGATCATGGATGAGTTCATGGACCAGATCATGGACCAGATCATGGACCAGATCATGGATGAGATCATGGATGAGATCATGGATGAGATCATGGTCACATGTCCTGTGCTTTCTCTGTGTTTCTTCTTCTGGCATGTTGATCTGGTTAAGAGCTGCTCAATGTTAATGGTGTGATTGTGTGGGTCTGACTCCCCCTCTCTTGATTCCTCCAGTCAGACAATAGGGGGAAAGAGAGAAAGCGGAGGGGAGGCAGAGGGAACTGAGTGCAAGATAGAGAGAGGGAGTGGAAGGGAGAGAGACAGGGAGAAAGGGAGGAATGGAGAGACAGAGCAAAGGGTGAACAAGAAGAAGGGAGAGAAAGATAGAGGGAGGGAGAGAGAGAAAAGGAGGGAGAGGAAAAGGTGGAGGTGGGGAGAAGGAGGCGACCAAGACAGTCCCTGGACGCGAGGAGGAATCTTGCCCTTAATTGTAGTGGGGACCTGGAGATCCAGCGCCCTGGATGAAAAGAAGCTTTAATTGGACAGGGTTGGAGGACACAATGGCCGTCACATCTCCAGTCAAGGGACAGACGCCACACATCTCCTCTCAAACACACAGCACTAGAAGGTCTCTCTGCAGTGTCTGCTAGTACAGTAGAGCCACACTTCTCCTCTCAAACACAGCACTAGAAGGTCTCTCTTGCAGTGTCTGCTAGTACAGTAGAGCCACACATCTCCTCTCAGACACACAGCACTAGAAGGTCTCTCTTGCAGTGTCTGCTAGTACAGTAGAGCCACACATCTCCTCTCAAACACACAGCACTAGAAGGTCTCTCTTGCAGTGTCTGCTAGTACAGTAGAGCCACACATCTCCTCTCAAACACACAGCACTAGAAGGTCTCTCTTGCAGTGTCTGCTAGTACAGTAGAGCCACACATCTCCTCTCAAACACACAGCACTAGAAGGTCTCTCTTGCAGTGTCTGCTAGTACAGTAGAGCCACACATCTCCTCTCAGACACACAGCACTAGAGGTCACTCTTGCAGTGTCTGCTAGTACAGTAGAGCCACACATCTCCTCTCAGACACACAGCACTAGAAGGTCTCTCTTGCAGTGTCTGCTAGTACAGTAGAGCCACACATCTCCTCTCAAACACACAGCACTAGAAGGTCTCTCTTGCAGTGTCTGCTAGTACAGTAGAGCCACACATCTCCTCTCAAACACACAGCACTAGAAGGTCTCTCTTGCAGTGTCTGCTAGTACAGTAGAGCCACACATCTCCTCTCAAACACACAGCACTAGAAGGTCTCTCTTGCAGTGTCTGCTAGTACAGTAGAGCCACACATCTCCTCTCAAACACACAGCACTAGAAGGTCTCTCTTGCAGTGTCTGCTAGTACAGTAGAGCCACACATCTCCTCTCAAACACACAGCACTAGAAGGTCTCTCTTGCAGTGTCTGCTAGTACAGTAGAGCCACACATCTCCTCTCAAACACACAGCACTAGCATGTCTCTCTTGCAGTGTCTGCTAGTACAGTAGAGCCACACATGGACACTTTGTGTAATTCCTTATTAACTTATTTAGAGGCAGGCATCTCCTACCTGCTAATCCTCTTTTAGAGACCAAAGCAGTGATTAGGGGGACCTGCTGCTTTCAGCGGTAATTGTGTGGTAATCAATCATCAATCACTAAGTGCAGGCTGACAAACATCTCCTCGCAATCTCAAAACGCTCCTATTTTAGACCAGTACCATAGCACCACGCGGTCAAACAGCAACACTTGTTAAGCCTGCGTTCAAGACAGCAACATCCACACTTCTGACAACAACACACTACATTCTGTATGATACTGTGCTACATTATATATAGAGGTTTATACTAATATATATACATAGTTGGTTGTTCTTCAGTAATTGTGACAGTAGCAGAATGGCAGTCAACATGTATTTTCATGAACAGCCATGATGCAGCTGAACATACAGTCTATTTCAGGTCTGTAAGGACTAATTTAACATACACACAGAACCGAGGAACACTAGGTTCCAAACATCCTCTTACACAGCTGAATCATGCTGTCTGGAGCCTCATGCTGTCTGGAGCCTCATGCTGGAGCCTCATGCTGTCTGGAGCCTCATGTTCTTTCAGAAACCCTGCACTCCAAGAGAGGTCTTCCGTTGTCACCAGAGATTCTAGAAGGCTCCGGGTGGCTGACCTGTTGTTGAGTGTAGCGCATCAACCAGGTCAGCCGCAGAGAAGACGGACTTCTACTGCAGTCCTATTGGCCTTCTGATTAACATGGGACTTCTACTGCAGTCCTATTGGCCTTCTGATTAACACGGGACTTCTACTGCAGTCCTATTGGCCTTCTGATTAACACGGGACTTCTACTGCAGTCCTATTGGCCTTCTGATTAACACGGGACTTCTACTGCAGTCCTATTGGCCTTCTGATTAACACAGGACTGAGACGGCCTTATCTGTGCATGCTGGGCCCTCGCCTCTGACCCAGATGTGAGGCAGTGTGGAACCAGCCCTCTCCTCCACACTGACTCAGTTACACGCCAGAAGGATGGAGGAAGGCTGGTTCGGGCTTCAATGTGCTTTGGCCATTTTCCAGATTGAGTTAAAGCTCCCTGTTGACAGAGGAG
Organism: Mallotus villosus; assembly: GCA_903064625.1. Taxonomy (NCBI): domain Eukaryota; kingdom Metazoa; phylum Chordata; class Actinopteri; order Osmeriformes; family Salangidae; genus Mallotus; species Mallotus villosus. The sequence continues at coordinate 467,497 of CAEFZP010002530.1, read as the reverse complement.
AGGGTTGCTGCATGAATCTTTTCTGCTCTTGGAAATCAATATTGTAGAATTTCCAAATGGTGAATGAAAATGTGTATTTGATTTGCAATAGAAGATGTTAAAGTGGTGATGAACAGTTTGCTAAAGGAGTATCCCCTTTCCATTGTGCAGAAACAGCAGGGATATTCATCAGCACATCCTCCCTGATCACAGCTGCTGCATGGCCGTGCAGGAGTGCTCATCACACAGATTACAGGGCATGATGGGAAATTAGAGAAGATCTCCTGAAGTGATTGGCTGTTCCTCCTGGGGAATGACCTCAAGTGCCATCCAAACTCAAACAGAGTGCAGGATAAACGTATCTCTGTGACTCTGATTAGGTTAATGAATCAATCCCTGGTCTCCCTATCACGTCCTGGTCCAGCTATTTTTATGAAATGAGTGACACAACAACATCAAATGATCTTTCATCAGCCTCTGACAGGAGATGGTACATTAATTCAAATCAAAACATCTCCAGTGTGACATGCCCTTGCTTTGTATTGGTTAATGGGGGTCGTTTCTCGTTTTCTTAAAGGAAAGCAAAAGGCTTTAAGAAATATTTAAATAAAAAGACTAAAGAGAGAAGAGACTTAAGACTAAAAACAACTATAGTAAACAATTTAAACAACATTTATAGGGAAAAGGTATTGGATGCAAAAGGCTTTTGAGCAGAACTTCATTCAAGAAAAAAATACAAAACATCCTCCCAGAGGGCTCTGTGTCCTGACGGCAACCGTCATCATTGAGCCCTCTCTTCTAGAACAATCTGGAGACTCTACTAGAACAATCTGGAGGCTCTTCTAGAACAATCTGGAGGCTCTTCTAGAACAATCTGGAGACTCTTAGAACGATCTGGAGACTCTTCTAGAACAATCTGGAGACTCTTCTAGAACAATCTGGAGGCTCTTCTAGAACAATCTGGAGACTCTTCTAGAACAATCTGGAGACTCTTAGAACGATCTGGAGACTCTTCTAGAACAATCTGGAGATCATCTGTATATCTTCTCATTTAGTGCACAATGTTCCACTGTCGCTCAGTGTGTTAAGAGACAAGAGCTGAACCTCTCGTCCTTTTTCATTTATCCACAGAACTATAAATAGGAAAATTACTAATGAATCGTGTGAAAGGGTCTGTGGGCTGAGGCAATTAAAGGGATTGTTCTGAAGCATTAAAGGGATTGTTCTGAGGCAATTAAAGGGATGGTTCCAATGGGCTTTTCCATGGGGGCCCTTGTCACAGACCTGACAGGTCATACCATGAATAAGGAAACTGTCTGCACCACATTCCATGACTTTTGTCTAATTGATAAGCTTTGTTTCAGATTTTCTGATGTGCAGTTAAAGTAAATCTATTAAAAGAGCTTTGAAGTTGACACATTGTCCCTAATGAAGCTTTATAAACAGATTTCTGCATCATGACTGTCACATAGGCTTCAGTGCAGACAGGAATACTTACTTGAAAATATAGCAATTAAAAGGTATCCAGTTCAGTGTCGAGACTGATCGTTGTCCAGCTGAAACCAACAGCGTCATGGCAACAGCGTCATGACAACAGCATCATGGCAACAGCGTCATGGCAACAGCGTCATGGCAACAGCGTCAGCCATCTCTGTGTGGCGCTGCTGTTAATCTGGCCCAGTACATATGAGAGGAGCTGTGTCACCCCAAACTCATTATAAAACGAGGACTGCAGGAGCTTATGTGTTGCCTTTACCTGGCGCTCATGAAAGCCTGGTAGCTGTTACTGAAATCTTTCCTTCTCCCCCCACCTCCTCCCCCCCCACCTCCTCCCCCTCACCTTCTCCCCCCACCTCTGAACCCCCCCACCTCCTCCCCCCCCACCTCCTCCCCCTCACCTTCCCCCCCCCCGCTGTGAGAGAACTGAGGTACTGTATGGCTATAGAATCCTGCACGGGGAGCACATTAAAAGTGCTCTGATATAAAGGCTTGTCACAGTGTGAGTCGTTACGCAACCATTCACACGGAAATGTCTCCGTTCAGCCAGCGACCTCAGCGCTGTTTTTAGAAGGTGTTCATTTCTGCAAAAGGCTCGTCTCTCTCTCTCTCCCTATGTCTCTCTCCCCCTCTCTCTTGCTCATCGCTCGCTGGAATGAAGGGGAGACATCATCCAGCAGGCGAAAGCTGGACACTAGATGCCTTACGTGATGACACCAGTTGGGTCAGATTCTAAGGGTAGAGTTTTAACTGACTTTTCATCTTTCCTCCCCCCTTATCCCCCCTCCTTCCCCCTCATCCCTCATCCCTCATCCCCCCTCCTTCCCCCTCATCACTCCTCCTCCCTCCTCCCCCCTCCTCTCTCCTACCCCCTCCTCCTCTCTCCTCTCTCCTCCCCCCTCATTCCTCTTCCCCCATCATCTCTCCTCCTCTAGACCCCAGCACGAAGAGGCTAACCCCCAAATTTGTCACATCAGTCGAATCAAAATATCTAGAATGAGACATTTACAGAAGGTCTCTGCAGGGTGTTACTTAGAATAGTTTAACAGATTGTTTGACATGAGGGAGGTGGGGAGAGACAGAGAGAGAGAGAGAGGGGGGGGGAGGGAGGGAGAGAGAGAGAGACAGAGAGAGAGAGAGAGACAGAGAGAGAGAGAGAGAGAGAGAGAGGGGGAGAGGGAGGGAGAGAGAGAGAGACACACAGAGAGAGAGAGACAGATAGATAGAGAGATAGATAGAGCTCTCTCTCTGTCTCTCGCTCTCTCTTTTTTCTCTCTCTCTCTCTCTCTCTCTCCTCTCTCTCTCTCTCTCTCTCTCTCTTTTCCTTTCTTTCTTTCTTCTCCCTCTCTCTCTCTCTCTCTCTTTTTTTCTTTCTTTCCCTCTCTCTCTCTCTCTCTCTCTCTCTCTCTCTCTCTCTCTCTCTCTCTCTCTCTCTCTCTCTCTCTCTCTCTCTCTCTCTCCTCTCTCTCGACTCCCTACTCTGTTTTTGTTTCCCCTGTCATAACAAATCAACGAGGGCAAGCTAGTGTAGGTGGCTGTCGGGGGTTCAGCTCTGCTCAGGTTAACACTGGATCCTGGGCTGAGCACTGGAACATGTCCACCACAAGTGTTATTATGCTCATAAATCAATTCAAAACCATTTAATATTTAACAGTACATGGTATTTTTGTGTTTATTGATTGTGGAGCATTTCACCTCACACTGACAACGTGTTTCAACCAGGAGACCTTAACTCCTCTGAGACTGCTGCCTGAGTCTGGCGGAGGAGAAGCAACACATATTTGCAGTTGGACACACATTGGAGTGTGTGTGTGCGTGTGCATTAGGGCAGTTAAAGTGAGTGGGTGGGCATTCCTTTCAGCTGGCATTATGTGTGAATGTGTTCTGCACAGCCCTCCCCTCTTCTGTGCATCCTGTCCTCTGGAATCTGATGCTGTGTTTAGTGTGGAGCGTCAGCATGTGACCTAACAACAGAAGCACTTCCTCTGCCAGGATCAGGATACACGGCCCCACTGCTGCTAAAGAAGAGGGAAAAGAAAGTATATAGAGCAGGGGTGGAGCAGGGGTGGAGCAGGGGTGGAGCAGATGTGGGGGAGGTGGTGGAGCAGATGTGGGGGAGGTGGTGGAGCAGATGTGGGGGAGGCGGTGGAGCAGATGTGGGGGAGGTGGTGGAGCAGATGTGGGGGAGGTGGTGGAGGCGGTGCTGGTTGTCTCGTTCTCCAGGTGGCCCAGAGTAATGAAGAGCAGAGTCCCCGTCAATCAATGGCACCTGGGTTGACTTCCTGGACCACAGCTGTGCTCTGGTTGGCCCGGCCGTGTTCTGTCTCCTAACAGGCTGGCTGCAAGCACAACACTATCAGTACCCTAACCCTCTGTGAGGAAACCTACTGCACTCATCTTAACTCTCACAAAATAACACAAACCTCATTATCAGTGTTCTACACCTAATTGTTTACTTCAATAAACTCTTATTTATTCATATTTACTATCGCATAATGTAAACTATCCGTGTTTTCTTGGCATACTCTAGTTAATTCTGTCAAATGTACCTACCTATCTCCTACCTTCTCCAAACTGTATGCCTTTGTAGTATTGCCTAAGCAGCCACTAGGCAATAGTGAGCGCATGATTGCATACAAGTGCGCAGGAGCCGTACGGTGGAAATCGAGGGAAAGAACGAGCGAGGGAGCGTCCGTCTGATCTTATTACCTTATTATGAGAACGTCCTCGATTTTTCCGTAAAAAAACTAAAACGGTACCAGACAAGACACCATCGAAGCGCGGTGCTTCAAAACTATGACTGGGTCGTACATTCTAAACCGAATCCATATTGTATTGCCATTAAACTGAATGCAGAGCCTATGTGTGCACAGAAGAACACAGCGCGGGGCTTTGGGAACCCGATCGTGTCCAAATCCAACGCGGATGTGCGCGCGGACCCTTTTGTAATGTAAGCGCCGTAATAACTAACGATAATTAAAATACGCAAATATATTTTGAAGCTTGATGGGGTGTTGAAACTGTTTGAACTTGTATCCTAATGTTTGAACCAAGAGAAGAACACAGCTGAAGTAATTGCATTGCTGGGACCTGAAGGGGTAATGAGTAATCAGCGACGCACCAAAGAATAAACCGCGTTCAAAACCTAGAATGCGACTGCCGTCTTTGGACAGCTCATCCCGTGCGTCCTCATAGGGTACTACTTTTTCGGAGGTGTCGTGACATAGGTTATATTGTTCGTCATATTTCATGGCTTTGGATTGTTTGAACAGCAGCATGTGGAGAGACGGGACGGTGCGTGATTAGTTCGAAACAGACAACGCACTTTTCTCGCCTTATTTCCAATTCCGAGATATTGCGCACAGCATAAGCAGCACAACGAGGTCCGGTGCCGAAAAAGACTCGCATTGAATCCTTCCGGCTACTTCTTTCGCTGCTGTCATCGTAGTATGTCTGCACTTCGAAAGAAATTTGGGGACGATTATCAGGTAGTGACCACCTCATCAAGTGGGTCTGGATTCAACCAGCCTGCACCAGAAAAGAAGAAGAAAAGACAACGTTTTGTGGACAAGAACGGGCGATGTAACGTCCAGCATGGTAACCTGGGTGGAGAAACCAGTAGATATCTCTCAGACTTATTCACCACGCTCGTAGATTTGAAATGGCGATGGAATTTATTTATTTTCATCCTAACCTACACAGTGGCATGGCTCTTCATGGCTTTCATGTGGTGGATCATTGCATACATCAGAGGAGACCTGAACCGCGTTGGACATGATGATAAATATACACCATGCGTGGCGAATGTCTACAACTTCCCCTCGGCGTTTTTATTCTTCATTGAAACCGAAGCTACAATAGGATATGGTTATAGGTATATCACGGACAAATGTCCTGAGGGAATCATTCTATTTCTATTCCAGTCAATCCTGGGATCCATCGTGGACGCCTTTTTGATCGGTTGTATGTTCATTAAAATGTCCCAGCCCAAAAAACGGGCAGAGACTTTGATGTTTAGTGAGCATGCAGCCATTTCTATGCGAGATGGAAAACTAACACTCATGTTCAGGGTCGGCAACCTGCGGAATAGCCACATGGTCTCGGCACAGATCCGCTGCAAATTGCTGAAAGTAAGTGTCACTACCTTTGCCCCATACAGAGGCATTATTTGCGTATTAAAGATCAGACAGTATATTCACGATTTACTGTTTTTTTCTCTTCTAAAGGCACAATTAAACGTTTGTGCACAATTAAACATTAGCTCACAATTTAGCTGGGTATACAGGGACAGGAAATTGAGTTTAGGCCCATTCAATTACATCCTATAATCACACTGAGTTCGGTTTTTCGCATTTAGATGATATCACAATTAAAATAATGAACTAAAACAATTAATTGCTTTTTGACAGTTCTGTTATGCAGTCTTTTTTATAACCCTTCTCAGCTAAATAACAATCCCAGCAGCAAAGTTCCAAAATGCAGGTCAAGCATCTATGCTTTATCAAACGGTTTAATTCATAACCTGGGTATGATGTTTAGGTCAATGAACTTAAGCAGGATATTGCTTTAATATAGGCTATAGTTTATGATGTCCTTACTCTGTCTACTCGTTGGTGTTGGTCTCTTTGATTGCTTAAAAATTGTGAATGCCTGTCAGAATGTCTCGCTGGGTTGCTGTTAAAGCGGTCTCTCTCCCCCCAACTTTCTGTACGCTTCTCCAGTCTCGGCAGACGCCCGAAGGCGAGTTCCTTCCGCTGGATCAGTTGGAGTTGGACGTGGGCTTCAGCACCGGGGCGGACCAGCTCTTTCTCGTCTCCCCACTCACGATCTGCCATGTGATTGACACCAAAAGCCCATTCTACGAACTCTCCCAAAGGTCCATGCAAACGGAACAGTTTGAGATTGTGGTGATATTGGAAGGAATAGTCGAAACTACTGGTGAGTAAATATAAACATGTTCCTTTTGTATTCAATCTATTTTAGTTTTAAACGGAAGGCATGATTCCTTCATCAATTTTAATTGCAAACATTTGTTCAAGGGTGAAGCTCAGGGAGCATAGGAAACTGCAAATCATTTTTGAGCTCTCAGTAGTCATGTTAAGATGTTTACAGTTAGTGGTCAACACCAAATAGCCTTTTCATTGACCTTTGGATGTTAGTGGATGACAAATTGATTGCATTCTATTGATCTTTGATTCTTGTAAACATGTACATTTGTGCTACAGAGGGCTACTGGAGGTTTATAAATCATATATAATTGATTTGATGTAACCGAACGTGGAACGTGTTCAAAATATGAATGTGTAGCCTACTCTTCAGTGAAGAGGGGTTAGAAAACCCTTAAACAAACTGTTGTTTGCTGATAAACTGTTTGGTTTTGGACCAGCCAGTAGTACCTACATCCAGCCTGTAATACTGTAGTAATACTGTAGTAGTAGTAATACATACCGTAGGCCCTACAGTCCCAAATAAGTTGCTTTTCTCGGGGAAGTGAACATTTCAAACAAAATGATGCTGTACTTTGAGAGTATTATTTCATTTGTAAAATTGGGAAAGCTAATTTGAAGAGAACAGTTACACCTGTAGGACGTACTCAATTGTACGTGATCTACAACCGATAATTTGCTAACAGATTATGAACACATTTCAAAGTGCTGAGGGAAGTGATTACCATAGTAACGGCATAGCCCTACCAACGCTACGGAACACTGCTGCACATAGCCCTACCAACGCTACGGAACACACTGCTGCACATAGCCCTACCAACGCTACGGAACACACTGCTGCACATAGCCCTACCAACGCTACGGAACACACTGCTGCACATAGCCCTACCAACGCTACGGAACACTGCTAAACATTACAGAACAAATGGTTCCTTTTTGTTGATCCTGAAATTTATTATTTGTGATACTCACAAAGAAGGAATATAGAGTTGTATAAAACGTATGTACCGTAAATACCCATTTAAAACCAAAGGCCAAAGCCATACAAAATGTGTAAACTACATAACAAAGCATTTTCATGCAACACTACAGTACACTAACCCATCATCCAGCATATGACATACCAGTGCATGCCTTAAATACTTAACAATAATGATCAACTCATATTCTTAATATCGGTGTTACCGCCTGGCGCACAGGTCCTACCTTGCAGGGTGAAGCAACGTCTCAAATGAACTCTGCTATGAAAGGAACTAGTGTGAATGTTAAAAACAGATCAAGAGAGGTGAAAAGTCAGGGGCTACCATTTAGAGCCCTGGCACCTGGGACTCACCCCTGACCCCAGTCTTGACACACACACCAATTAAAACAGATCTTAATATATTATGCATGAGTGTTTACTAATTGATGCTGTCTTAAATAGTGTGCAATAATGTAAATGTGTTATGATATGTGTGGTTGGCTGGTTGTGTTTCTCCAGGGTTGTGGTGCAGGTGTGAAGGAGCTGCTTCTGCACACAGTTCAGCTGTGCTCAGAGGGTGACGGCAGGGCTGGGTGACGGGCAGGGCTGGGTGACGGCAGGGCTGGGTGACGGGCAGGGCTGGGTGACGGGCAGGGCTAGGTGACGGGCAGGGCTGGGTGACGGCAGGGCTGGGTGACGGCAGGGCTGGGCGACGGCAGGGCAGGGCTGGGTGACGGCAGGGCAGGGCTGGGTGACGGGCAGGATATTCATAATCTTCATGCTGCATTAATCAAGAAACATCAGAGCTACCTGTTAGAGCCAATCACTTACTTAGTTAACCTGTCTATACAAACCAAAATATTCCCAGAAAGCTGGAAAACTGCAATAATTACCCCTGTTTATAAATCAGGAGACAAGGACATAGCGAGTAATTATAGGCCTATTGCTATCCTCCCTGTTGTCTCAAAGGTTCTGGAGAAAATTATAGCTGAGCAACTAATGGAACATTTAGAGTCTAACCAGCTGCTTCATCCACAGCAGTTTGGGTTTAGACAGAAATACTCAACTGAAACAGCTAATTGTTATTTGCTTGAAAACATAAAAGCTTCAATGGATAAAGGAAATGTTGTTGGGGCAGTGTTCCTAGACCTAAAAAAGGCCTTTGACACGGTAAACCACAGTACTCTAATGAACAAGTTAAAACAGTTCAAAATGTCATCAGAAGCCCTGCAGTGGTTTACATCATTCAATTAATTAATTGAATCAGTAAATGAAGTAAAATATCTGGGCATCATCCTGGATAAGAATTTAATTTAATTTAACTAAATCTAAACTGTTTCCGTTTCATAAGAAGGGACTTGTCATGTCAAACGGCCAAATTATTTATGCACGCTATGATTTTTTCTCATTTGTCATACTGTATCACATCATGGTCACAAACTTCTTCTACCACATTAAAACCTATCTTTTCAATATACAAACAGACAATAAAAGTCATGGACCGGAAACCCATGAGATGGCATCACTGTGGCATTCTAAAAAAACACAACCTTCTCACCTTTGATAACTTTATTAATTTGAGTAATCTTAAATTGTTTTTCAAGTGTGTAAATAACCATGTGTCACCATTGTTGTCTGAATTGGCCATCAGACGTCAGAGCTCTCGTCGGGCAAATACACGAGCCTCCATCAATGGTGATTGTCTTGTTCCAATGCACAAGACATCTTTCGGTCAGTCTGTTTTCTCTGCAAAGGGTGCAAAACTGTGGAACCTCTTGCCCACTTGTCTAAAACTAGAGACTAATAGCAACACTTTTAACAGAGAACTTAAACAACGGATCAAATCAACAGTGCTCACACAAATAATTTACAACTGGTTTATTGTTTGATCATGCTGCCTTTGTTTTACTCTACGTAGCTTATATATATTTGACTCATTATATTGCTGCTCTGTACTCTATTGTATTCTGCATTTTTACTTTTAATTATCAGTTTTTTATCAGTATTTGATCTTGTTTCTGTTTTGTTTAGTTTATTTTGTTGTTTTTAAAAAAACCTCCTGTGGACAGGTGTTGTAAACTAGCATTTATGCTAACACACTGTAAACAATGCATCTGGTTCGTCCAATGACATTGTCATGTCCATGTCCAAATAAAATCTACTAAACTAAACTAGGGCAGGGTGCCGGCAGGGCAGGGCTGGGTGACGGTCAGGGCTGGGTGACGGAAGGGCTGGGTGACGGCAGGGCTGGGTGACGGCAGGGCAGGGCTGGGTGACGGCAGGGCAGGGTGACGGGCAGGGCTGGGTGACGGGCAGGGCTTGGTGACGGCAGGGCAGGGCTGGGTGACGGCAGGGCAGGGTGACGGGCAGGGCTGGGTGACGGGCAGGGCTGGGTGACGGCAGGGCTGGGTGACGGCAGGGCAGGGTGACGGGCAGGGCAGGGCTGGGTGACGGCAGGGCAGGGTGACGGGCAGGGCTGGGTGACGGCAGGGCTGGGTGACGGCAGGGCAGGGCTGGGTGACGGCAGGGCAGGGCTGGGTGACGGCAGGGCAGGGTGACGGCAGGGCTGGGTGACGGCAGGGCAGGGTGACGGCAGGGCTGGGTGACGGCAGGGCTGGGTGACGGCAGGGCTGGGTGACGGGCAGGGCAGGGCTGGGTGACGGCAGGGCAGGGTGACGGCAGGGCAGGGTGACGGCAGGGCTGGGTGACGGGCAGGGCAGGGCTGGGTGACGGCAGGGCTGGGTGACGGCAGGGCAGGGTGACGGCAGGGCAGGGTGACGGCAGGGCTGGGTGACGGCAGGGCTGGGTGACGGCAGGGCAGGGTGACGGCAGGGCTGGGTGACGGCAGGGCAGGGTGACGGCAGGGCTGGGTGACGGCAGGGCTGGGCGACGGGCAGGGCTGGGTGACGGCAGGGCTGGGTGACGGCAGGGCTGGGTGACGGCAGGGCTGGGTGACGGCAGGGCAGGGTGACGGGCAGGGCAGGGCTGGGTGACGGCAGGGCAGGGTGACGGCAGGGCTGGGTGACGGCAGGGCTGGGTGACGGCAGGGCTGGGTGACGGCAGGGCTGGGCTGGGTGACGGCAGGGCAGGGCTGGGTGAAGGCAGGGCTGGGTGACGGCAGGGCTGGGTGACGGCAGGGCTGGGCTGGGTGACGGCAGGGCAGGGCTGGGTGACGGCAGGGCTGGGTGACGGCAGGGCAGGGCTGGGTGACGGCAGGGCAGGGCTGGGTGACAGGCAGGGCAGGGCTGGGTGACGGCAGGGCTAACTGACAGAGGGCTTCCCTGTGGTAAAGCTGTTTCAGTAGAGTCTTATCATTTGGAACAGTACAAAAGGAACCAAATGGGACTAAAGAAATTGAGAGACTGAATACATCATCATTGTGATAGGATTAGTACATTCCAAAAAGGCTTTGACTCTGAACATAATGTAAGGTAATGTAATAAGCATCATGTAATGGATAAGAAGCAGACATGAGATTGCTTAGATCTTGCAAGTCAGTCTGACAGCCGTCCCCAACCTTGCTGCGTGAGTGACACGCGTGTGTTCTCTGAGGTAACAGGATGAGCTACCAGGGTTAAACAACACTGTATGTGTTAAAAACTGACAACTTATATACCCTCCGACACTTTCGTTCCTGGCCCCCGTGTAACTCTGTTTCCATGGCAACAGCTCCTTGAGTTTTCAGGATTGCGGCACTGCACCTAAACTTAGATTCTTTATGTCATAGGGAAAAACAAACAATATGTAGAGCCCACACCAGCAGACATAGAGTACTGGTGTCCTGGGCTTCAGATGGAGGACAGACATAGAGTACTGGTGTCCAGGGCTTCAGATGGAGGACAGACATAGAGTACTGGTGTCCAGGGCTTCAGATGGAGGACAGACATAGAGTACTGGTGTCCAGGGCTTCAGATGGAGGACAGACATAGAGTACTGGTGTGCAGGGCTTCAGATGAAAGACAGACGGGCTGGTCCCTGGATCTGGTCCTGGATCCAGCGCACAGTCAGAGTAGCGTCTGTTGAAACAAGATGGAGGCGAGTAGAGAGACCGTGGTGGCGTTCTGGGAACAGGTGATCAACAGTCAAGAACAAAAGGATGCTAACATATTCATGCTTCACTGCTGACTACTTTAAAACTGTAAGATTCTTCACATTAAATAAGAGATTGTATGTAGTGTCTGTACTGCAGCCCATAGAAAGCCATAGACAGTATGAGGTGACTCAAACTGCAACGCACACTGGAGATTGTATTATTGTGTACAGCAATGATGGATCATTCTAAATCTCTTTGTTGTTGGAAGACAACGCTGTCTTGCTGTCTTGCTGTCTTGCTGTCTTGTTGTCTTGTTGTCTTGCTGTCTTGCTGTCTTGCTGTCTTGCTGTCTTGCTGTCTTGCTGTCTTGCTGTCTTGTTGTCTTGTTGTCTTGTTGTCTTGTTGTCTTGCTGTCTTGCTGTCTTGTTGTCTTGTTGTCTTGCTGTCTTGCTGTCTTGTTGTCTTGCTGTCTTGCTGTCTTGCTGTCTTGCTGTCTTGTTGTCTTGCTGTCTTGCTGTCTTGCTGTCTTGTTGTCTTGTTGTCTTGTTGTCTTGTTGTCTTGCTGTCTTGCTGTCTTGTTGTCTTGCTGTCTTGCTGTCTTGCTGTCTTGTTGTCTTGCTGTCTTGTTGTCTTGCTGTCTTGCTGTCTTGCTGTCTTGTTGTCTTGCTGTCTTGCTGTCTTGTTGTCTTGCTGTCTTTTATTAAATTTCTTCAAGCCAGTCCCACAAACATCCTCCAGAATAATCTAAGATTCAGCCAGTCATTCAGTGTTGGATATGACTGGATGTTATTATTGATCTGAAGAAACTGGTTCATGGTGGGTGTTTTGTGTGTTTTGTCTCAGTGGATATTTGGTTATATTCTACATCCAATATTTGGATGGTCGTCTGCAAATCATCTGTCAAATGATGACGTTTTGTGACATGAAATGTCATCACAGAATCACAGAAGCCTTCTAAAAGTCATTGTTGCTGATGCTAAATTGCACAGATTGCAGTTGCTTTATTGACACTGTGGTTTGAATAACTTGCCAATTACCTTCTGTCACCTAACATGTCATGTGTCACCTACCATGTCATGTGCTGCTTTAGACCTACATGCCGACCCTTCCTTGGAGATTTGAGAAAAAGCTGAAAGTCGATGTTCTGTTAGAAGATACACAGACTGAAGGATTTTAATTTCATGGTGAGCTGACTTTGAATGGATGACATAGTGGAGTACAAACTTAGTCAGTAAAATGACAGTTGACTCCTGAAAAGTTTAGCCTTTCAGGATGCCTATTTCAGTAACAGCAGATTTGTAAGGGTGCAAAAAAATACAAAAAACAAAAATTCTCTGTCATGCATTTCATTTCAGTTAGGAATTCAGTTGCCAATCATTCTGTGAAAGCAGCAATACATCAGCATGAAACATGGCATTCTGGGGATGGTAGTGTGCCTCATGTAAATGTAGATGATGGTAATGCCCTCCGTGCATGCTGGGACATCTGCAGGATGCTACGGAGGCTTTGGCAAATCTTTTACTGAGGCGCTTCAGCAGAAATTCAGTGTGTGGATTTTATTTGAGTTTTTGTGAAGAGCACTTAGTGGGTGCTGTGTGAGTGTTCAGTGTCGGTGTGTCCCCTGGAGGCAACATGGGAAGATGATGTTTTTGGTTTCTGCACTCATGTGGTTTTGATCCTTCTGGAAACATCCACGTCTCAACAGTCAGGAGTCAGAGTCAGGAGTCAGAGCCAGAGCCAGAGCCAGAGCCAGAGTCAGTCAGAGTCAGAGTCAGAGTCGGAGCCAGAGCCAGAGCCAGAGTCAGGAGCCAGAGCCAGAGCCAGCCGGAGCCGGAGCCGAGCCGGAGCCGAGCCGAGCCGAGCCGAGTCGGAGCCGAGCCGGAGCCGAGCCGGGCCGGAGCCGGAGCCGGAGCCGAGCCGAGCCAGAGCCAGAGCCAGAGCCAGAGCAGAGCCAGAGCCAGAGCCAGAGCCAGAGCCAGAGCCAGAGCCAGAGCAGCCAGAGCCAGAGCAGAGTCAGAGCCAGAGTCAGAGTCAGGAGTCAGGAGTCGAGTCAGGAGTCAGGAGTCAGTCAGGAGTCAGGAGTCAGGAGTCAGGAGTCAGGAGTCAGGAGTCAGGAGTCAGAGCCAGAGCCGAGCCAGAGTCAGGAGTCAGAGTCAGAGTCAGGAGTCAGAGTCAGCTGCTTTGTAGGTACTAAGCTGTGCATTGATTTGGTGGATTGTTTTCCTAGCTTTCTCCCATCCCCCCTCCCCTCCTCCTCTTCTCTCTCTCTCTTAGCTGCCTCAAGCTTCCTTCATGATTCACTTGTTGGAGAAAAAATAGAATCCCTTTGTTATTGTGTTTCAGCCCACACACACGCTTTGCCCCGACTAAGATGTGCATGTGGGCGTCTGGAGACAATTGAATCCTTGACTTGATTAAAAGTAGTTTATTTATGTGCATACAGATACAGTATTGTAAGTGTGGCGAGTCATGATAACCACCAGATATGATTGGATCATATCCATGTTTTTCAGTCTGCATGGTTTACATTGTGTTCTGTACCAAGACACAGGGCAGCTGATTTCACCTGCACACATACTATACCTGCTAACATAGAAATCACAGTATTATACAAGGTCATTCAATTTGGGTACCCAAAGTCATATAACTGTAATACATTAGACACCTCTAATGCAGTTCTGTAGATCAACAGCAACCAATAGCACAGTACAAATGGTGTTTTTTAATTTAATTTAAATTACTATATGATTCTATTATGATTATCTTTAATTGGACCATAGCGTAGGTCACCCAGGTCAGGACTAGAGAGGGGCAGCAGGCCAGCCCCCAGCCTCCGGCGTCCAGCCTCCAGCCTCCAGCCCCCTGCCTCCAGCCCCCAGCCTCCGGCCCCCAGCCTCCAGCCCCCAGCCTCCAGCCCCCTGCCTCCAGCCTCCAGCCCCCTGCCTCCAGCCCCCAGCCTCTAGCCCCCAGCCTCCGGCCTCCAGCCCCCAGCCTCCAGCCCCCTGCCTCTAGCCTCCAGCCCCCTGCCTCCAGCCCCCTGCCTCCAGCCCCCAGCCCCCAGCCTCTAGCCTCCGGCCCCCAGCCTCCAGCCTCCAGCCTCCAGCCCCCAGCCTCCAGCCTCCAGGCCCCAGCCTCCATCCCCCAGCTTCCAGCCCCCAGCCTCTGGCAGCAGCTCAGAGCCCTGGGTAAACAGGACGAAAGGCTAGGAAGGGAGCCGCAGTCAACACTGAGAGCAGAGACAAGCCCCTGGAGGAAGTGACCATAATTCATTCTGAATGATTACACTCAGAACGAGTCCCTCCCTCCTTCCCTCCTTCCCTCCTTCCCTCCTTCCCTCCTTCCCTCCTTCCCTCCTTCCCTCCTTCCCTCCTTCCCTCCCTCCCTTGTCGCCTGTCCCCCTCTCCTCCCCAGTCTGCTCTGCAGTTCAGAGGGTTCCTGTGAGTGTAGCAGGAATGTCAGGCTTCAGAGCAGGTGAGAGCAGGAGTCACCAATTAAATTTATTGTGCCCAGGGTCAAAGCATCGGAGAGAGGCAGGCACTGCCCGATCCACACACACACACACACACACACACACACACACACACACCACACACACACACACACACACACACACACACACACACACACACACACCACACACACACACACACACACACACACACACACACACACACACACACACACACACACACACACACACACACACACACACACACACACACACACAGCTGAGGTGTTCTGATAAGCTGAATATTTAACAGCCCCTCGTTCTCACCCCTTTGTTAGCGGTATTTATTTATTTGTTTCATTTCGACTTTCTTAGCTTCATTAGTTGTTTTTTCCCTCTTCTCCAAAACAACCCGCCTTGCTCTTTTAATTGAGTTTTTAAAACGTTTGATAGAACAGCATGTTATTATGATGAGTGATCGATACCAGTTGTGTAATCTAATGATTACAACATGTGATCTGACTGCTGTAGAGCTGTCAGGTCATGTATGTGGGGACAATACACTAAAACAGCTGAACCTGACAACGCTGACAACGCTGACAACGCTCCACCAAGACCCTCTATGAGGACATAAGAGTCGTCAATCCGCTTAAAGGTGGAAATAATGACTCTTAAGACGTGTTATCATTCACATCGAGTTCCTGGTTAACTACCACAGGGTTTCGTTCACATACGATATTGACTAGCAACAGTACAAAGCACCATCAGTGTGTCTGAGACGTTGTGATTGGCTAAAGATCGCTTCACCATCACAGCCCTTTTCCTACTCAAGTGGAGCCCTGCTTTTAGGGTTCTGCTATTGATTGATACTGTCTGACTTTTCCCTGAAGTCCAAAACTAATCGATGGAAGGGTCTAACCGGGCAGACACGTGAACACACGAGCTGTAGCTCGTAGAGAGACGATTCTTTGGGAAGTGAGTCTCCCAGACCTGCTGTGGCTTGTTGCATGTCTCTCCCTGTTCACTGTCTCTCCCTGTTCACTGTCTCTCCCTGTTCACTGTTCAAACTAGTGGTGGGCCGTTATCGGCGTTAACGTGCTGCGTTAACGTGAGACCCTTATCGGGCGATAACAAAAAATATTGCCGTTAATCTATTCTCAAAGTTGGGTTGGGAGCTGGGTCTATCCTACGCAAGCTATGATGACTTTCACCATGATATTATAGCGCGGATGTATACTTAGCCGAATTGCACGCTGCTGCTTACCAAGCCTGCAGTAATGGATGCCTGATCAAATTATACTTTTCAATATCAATTTGTGGTTCAGCCGGACACAGCCAAGACGCTGCGCTCTTCTAAGATGATCCACACCTTGAGGATCGATTAATTTGAGGATCTGTCAGATTGTGTCCTGTTGAACCACAAATCGAATTTGAATTGCCTGTAGATGTAACCAGCGACATCCTTGCATATGTCCATTGCATTGTCCTGATGCACAAAAGCTATTTCACCTCATCCAAATAAGTATGTTTCCTTCTGAATAGGCCCAATCACGGCAATGTCTTTACAAAGTCTGAATGCTTATTACAATCTGGTGATTTTAGGCTAAAATTAGGAGTCGGCCTAGGCAGCCTATTTTCTTATTGCTGAATCCGATTGAAAAGTATAATTCTGACTTTCTTCTCGCAAATTTACGACTTTAATCTCTGAGTATTACCTATCTGGCCCTAATACGCCGTTGTAGAAGTTTACCTCAGTTAAATACGTAAAAATATATATTAGGTTTTTTTCACTCGCCATTACAAACATTCTCTCGCGCACCCCCGGTGGTCAGTCTGCGCACCACTAGGGGTGCGCGCACCCCAGTTTGGGAACCACTGATCTAGATTCATCTAGATTAATTCCAAGATTACAGTGAGATTAATCTAGATTTAAAAAAAAATCTATGCCCACCTCTAGTTAAAACAAGCAGGACTTTCTGATGTTTAAGCGGCCACAGCACTGCTGTCCTTCACTACCACCAGGTTTCTGGCTTTGGGAAGATGGATGGATTCTACTATGTTTAGCCTGTGTTCTGCTCCTCTTTTTCACCAACCGTCTCTGGAGGAGGGGATCCCTCACTGAATTGCTCCTCCCAAGGTTTCTCTTCCATTTTTTCTCTTGCATTGAGTTTTTCTGGGAGTTTTTCCTTGTCTTCCTTGAGGGTTTAGGTTGGTTGAGGGGCAGCTCTATGGGCGTATGTGAAGCCCTCTGTGACATGCTTGCTTGTAAAAAGGGCTATACAAATACATTTTGATTTGATTTGATTTTGATTTGATGGATTCTTGTTTGGTTAACCAGGTTCTTTCTATGAGCTGTGCTGTGCTCACGTCACGCGTGGCTCCTCCTGGCTGCTGTGTTGTCCGGGCTGGGCTGATGGCCAGGCTGCTGTGTTGAGCCTTCTGTTCTACCACCTGGTCTGTCACCAAACCCTGTTATACAGGCTTGGCAGCCTCCTCTCCTCTCCTCTCCTCTCCTCTCCTCTCCTCTCCTCTCCTCTCCTCTCCTCTCCTCTCCTCTCCTCTCCTCTCCTCTCCTCTCCTCTCCTCTCCTCTCCTCTCCTCTCCTCTCCTCTCCTCTCCTCTCTCTCCTCTCCTCTCCTCTCCTCTCCTCTCCTCTCCTCTCCTCTCCTCTCCTCTCCTCTCCTCTCCTCTCCTCTCCTCTCCTCTCCTCTCCTCTCCTCTCCTCTCCTCTCCTCTCCTCTCCTCTCCTCTCCTCTCCTCTCCTCTCCTCTCCTCTCCTCTCCCCTCCCCTCCCCTCCCCTCCCCTCCCCTCCCCTCCCCTCCCCTCCCCTCCCCTCCCCTCCCCTCCCCTCCCCTCCCCTCCCCCTCTCTCCTCTCCCCTCCTGTCCTGTCCTGCCCTCCCTCCCTCCCTCCACCCCCCCCTCATCTCCATCCCTCCTCCCTTCCCTCCCTTCTTCCTGTCTTTGTCTACCCATCTCCACATGCATGTAACTGCCTCAGCATCCGCATCAGCGCAGTGCCCCTACCCCGTGCAGTGCCCCTCCCCCACGCTGGGCTCCTCCCAGCTCTCTCTCTCCGCAGCCTTGGGGGCTCACATGGCCACGCTGTCTCTTGTGTGATGCGGAATAAACATTTAAGGTCCAGAGGCGCGGGATGCATCTAACTGATTGAATACAGAAACAGTATTATACAGGGCACTTTCTCCCCCATCAGCAACCCCCCGTGAAACAGTAAGAACAGAACAGGTTGGTAAAAAGCTTCTGGAATTTTCTAGGCTTTTTACCAATTGATGTTGGTCACCATAGTAACAGATTATCTGTCTGTGAGATAGGAATTGTGCCCAAAAGAGATGTATCAGCATCAAAATGTTTTTCCCCCCCTAACTTCATCTACTAATAGACATAATTTGTGCTGTCCCTTCCGGTGTTGTTATTAATAACAAGTGATTGTTCTGTAGTTAAGGAGCCAGAGTGCTCACTGCTCACTGCTCACTGCTCACTGCTCACTGCTCACTGCTCACTGCTCACTGCTCACTGCTCACTGCTCACTGCTCACTGCTCACTGCTCACTGCTCACTGCTCACTGCTCACTGCTCACTGCTCACTGCTCACTGCTCACTGCTCACTGCTCACTGCTCACTGCTCACTGCTCACTGCTCACTGCTCACTGCTCACCACAGTATTATCCTGTCTGAAGGGGGGCACGGCTCTCAAATGTATTTTCTGCCCTCACAATGTTCCACTCTGTCTCCGTCGAGCTCTGCGCGGCTCCTGCATATTTAATTCTACTGAGCCCAAAGTAAGGACTGTAGTCATGCAAGGACGATTTCTTCTGCTTTGCAGACACAAGTACACCGTTTAGTTTGGCCTCCTGGAACATGTGCAGTGATGATAAATGTGATTTAGCACAGCGTGGTCCTGTCAGGGGGATACATAGTAAACCAGGGGTGTTGTTGAGCTGTGACATTCTCTGTATTCACTGCTCACATTCATATCCTTGTTCCTGCTTGCTTGTTTCTCACACTCTGGCTGTGCCTCTGGAGACCTGCTAGGCTGCCAGGGTTAGAGACAGCACTGCTGAGTGGAACAGCGTGGACCAGCTCTGTGTGGGGGTGTGAGAAATAGACATATTTGTGAGTGTGTGTGTGTGTACAAACTGAGAATATGTATGTGTATGTTTGAAATAGAGAAATCGACATGTTTGTGTGTGTGTGTGTGTGTGTGTGTGTGTGTGTGTGTGTGTGTGTGTGTGTGTGTGTGAAATAGGAAAATGGAGAGGGAGAGACGGAATGAGAGAGAGAAAGACAATTTGTCTGCGTGTGTCTAAAATCTGCAGATAAGCGTCTGGGTGAGGAGAGATCAGGGAGGAGCCGAAACTCTCTCAGTCTCTCAAATAACACAAGTTCAAGTGACGATCAAGCTCATCTAAATCACATACTGTTTGCACTCAAGCAACTCTCAGATTCTCACACTCCGTTTGCATGTAGCCGTTCCCAGTCAGATGTGCTTTGCTTTCTGTTTAGTAAAACTGCGCATAAAAAGGGAAGATGGGTGGGGGTGGGTGGGGGTGTGTGGAGGTGGGTGGGGGTGTGTGGAGGTGGGTGGGGGTGTGTGGGGGTGGTCCTGGAGAGCCAGTGTTGAGGAGAGGACTGAGTAACTGAGCTATGTAGCAAACTGATATGATCCCTGTCTCTCTCTGTCTTACCATCCTGGATACGCTTCTGTTCGCCTCGTCACTGCAGCAAGGCTCACCAAGCCAGCACCAAGGCTGCTGTGGGCTCACTAAGGCAGCACCAAGGCTGCTGTGGGCTCACTAAGGCAGCACCAAGGCTGCTGTGGGCTCACCAAGCCAGCACCAAGGCTGCTGTGGGCTCACTAAGGCAGCACCAAGGCTGCTGTGGGCTCACTAAGGCAGCACCAAGGCTGCTGTGGGCTCACCAAGCCAGCACCAAGGCTGCTGTGGGCTCACTAAGCCAGCACCAAGGCTGCTGTGGGCTCACCAAAGCCAGCACCAAGGCTGCTGTGGGCTCACTAAGCCAGCACCAAGGCTGCTGTGGGCTCACTAAGCCAGCACCAAGGCTGCTGTGGGCTCACTAAGGCAGCACCAAGGCTGCTGTGGGCTCACTAAGGCAGCACCAAGACTGCTGTGCTGTGGGCTCACTAAGGCAGCACCAAGACTGCTGTGCTGTGGGCTCACTAAGGCAGCACCAAGGCTGCTGTGGGCTCACCAAGCCAGCACCAAGGCTGCTGTGCTGTGGGCTCACCAAGCCAGCACCAAGGCTGCTGTGGGCTCACCAAGCCAGCACCAAGGCTGCTGTGGGCTCACCAAGCCAGCACCAAGCCTGCTGTGCTGTGGGCTCACTAAGGCAGCACCAAGCCAGCATAAAGAAACACAGACAGCCTTCTCTAGTTTACTGTTTCTTCCCCACCATAAAATAATCAATTTTTATCTGAGCTGTCAGTGTCAGAGACTGCAGCTCCTGCCTCTCCTCCTCTGTGTTCCCGTGGATCACAATAGGCTGCCTCTCCTTCTCTGTGTTCCCGTGGATCACAATAGGCTGCCTCTCCTCTCTGTGTTCCCGTGGATCACAATAGGCTGCCTCTCCTCCTCTGTGTTCCCGTGGATCACAATAGGCTGCCTCTCCTTCTCTGTGTTCCCGTGGATCACAATAGGCTGCCTCTCCTTCTCTGTGTTCCCGTGGATCACAATAGGCTGCCTCTCCTTCTCTGTGTTTCCGTGGATCACAATAGGCTGCCTCTCCTTCTCTGTGTTCCCGTGGATCACAATAGGCTGCCTCTCCTTCTCTGTGTTTCCGTGGATCACAATAGGCTGTCCAGGTGTTATCTAGCAGGACACCATGTTCCTGGACTTAGGGGGGAGCAGGCTGTGCGACGCAGAGCTGGAGATATCGTCACCAAACCACCGATACCACTCAGAGAGCAGGACGGGTTGCTCTGCGAAGCTGTGGGGATATAGTGAACCTGTGTTCACTGCAGACAGTTGACTGAACATGTGCACACACTGCGTCTACTCATTTATGTGTTGTTGACAACCTGCTTTGTGTGTGTGTATGTGTGTGTGTGGGGGAGTTGGCAGATTAACCTGTAAACTAAACCGTCCAGAACAAGCTGCTGAGTTGGCAAATCACTCCCGTGTGATGGAATGTCTGCCGCTCAGTGCTGAAAGGGTTCTGGTGAGCCACACCTGAGAGGTCTCACCTGAGGGGTCTCACCTGAGGGGTCTCACCTGAGAGGTCTCACCTGAGGGGTCTCACCTGAGAGGTCTCACCTGAGGGGTCTCACCTGAGGAGTCTCACCTGAGGAGTCTCACCTAAGGAGTCTCACCTGAGAGGTCTCACCTGAGGAGTCTCACCTGAGGAGTCTCACCTGAGGGGTCTCACCTAAGGAGTCTCACCTGAGGAGTCTCACCTGAGGGGTCTCACCTGAGGCTGAGGGGTCTCACCTGAGGAGATTTGTTTCAGAAAATGATCGGATTTCAGTCTCAGAAACTTGGATTTTGTGCCAAATCTAATTCTCTAATCCAACTCTAATCCAGCGTGGGATGAGGTCTTAAAATCAACTCTCAAGTTCAATATGCCTTTTTATTACCAACTGAGGTGACATTTGAATGTTAGTGGCTGCAGCTCGGTGTGAACGCCTGCTATTTCTAGGATGTGGTTAGGTGCAGCATTAGTGTGATGTTCCCAAGTCTCAGAGAGAGGCCTGAAACAAGCTGACAACACTGCCATGAGGTAGAGGGGTTGCACTTGTCTCTGGGACATGGGGGAGGGGTGTGTTTGATTTGCATGGCTGTTCAGCACTCAGACTTTTTGGGCTGTTGTTAAGGCTGTGGAGAAAACACTAGCTAGGTCTGCATGTGGGCTGTGCTTAGCGTAGGAAAGAAGCGAAAAAGACAGTGAGATATGAGACTGGGGGAACATGGACCTTTGTTTTATTAAATATGACATTGGTAATATGAGCTCTGGCCAACACAGGTGATAAGTCGACACAATATGGCCCCTCCCCACCAAAACACACTCACTGCTGGAGAAGGGTTGATGTGTTGATGTCAGGGGCACGTAGACACTCACTCCATTTCACCTGCAGTGAAATGCTTGATGGATGGTCCTCCTTGTGCTGGGAGATCAAGACTACGCCAGGTTGCTGGGTGAGAGAATGAGAGAACATTAATTAGTTTCGAGTTGTCAACTCTGCTTTCAACTGACTGTCCAAACAGGCTTCATGGGGTATGTTTACATGTTCGCACTGGTAGATTTGGTTTCCATAGAAACACATTCATCTCAGCCAGGTAGGACTTCTTGTGGTTACATAAGGTTTTACTGACAGAGATACGCCCCACACCACCGTTTGTTTGTTTTCTGTCTGACTGAAGCACACTTTAAAATGCCCTTGCCTGTTTTTGTTGTAAATGTTCAAATGATGATTATTAACCACCAAAGTGTTTGGCAGCAGACTGGTTTATTTATAGGTTATCTCTAATAACACTGCTGTCACACACACAAAACTGTCCCACATTTACTGCATCTTTATTTTAATATCCTCTCCTCATCATCTGCCTCTGGGAGCTAGATATTGACTTGTATGATGTTCCCTGGGTCTGTTTAAGCATCCTACTCTTGACTCAGAAAGCTGAGCCTGTGCTATGTCTGGATGGTAGGTCTGTGCTATGTCTGGATGGTAGGCCTGTGCTATGTCTGGCTGGTAGGCCTGTGCTATGTCTGGATGGTAGGCACGCTGGTGGGAGTGCTACAAGAATAGCAGATGTCTCGAGTCCAACAGCAGTTCAGTAGTGTGCATGGGCATGACCGCGTCACATGACCGCGTCACGTCAGAGCATCAGAACGTCAGAGCATCAGAACGTCAGAGCATCAGAACGTCAGGGCATCAGAACGTCAGGGCGTCAGAACGTCAGAGCATCAGAACGTCAGGGCATCAGAACGTCAGAGCATCAGAACGTCAGGGCGTCAGAACGTCAGAGCATCAGAACGTCAGAGCATCAGAACGTCAGGGCGTCAGAACGTCAGAGCATCAGAACGTCAGAGCATCAGAACGTCAGAGCATCAGAACGTCAGGGCGTCAGAACGTCAGAGCATCAGAACGAGCATCAGAACGTCAGGGCTCAGAACGTCAGAGCATCAGAACGTCAGGGCTCAGAACGTCAGGAGCAGTCAGAACGTCAGAGCATCAGAACGTCAGGGCGTCAGTGAAGAAACAAGGTTGACTGGGCTTCGGCAAAGAGCGGTGCGATGGCTTCATGAAACTAAACACTCCAAGACTCAATAACGCTTAGCCTCAATTGGCAGCTCAGACTTGACTCACTGTTATGGATGTGTAAGCCCCTACTTCGGGTAGTGGAGCATATTTCCACTGGCTGAAAGCACTCGGAACTGTGACGCAACTTGGAAGAAGTAACATCCAGAAACCCCCTCCTCTCCATGTTCAGTCTGTCGCACATCTGGGACTCTGTTTAAAAGCTGCTAGCAGACATTGCTAGCAGACACAAACACAGATGTGCCCAGTCTCTCCAGTACCCATGATGCTCTCCTCTCCAAGGTCTGTAGAGGGCCGCTCTGATGTCATTGGAGCATTATGAAGCCCATCACCTAAACGTGTTCTATGAATATCCTGCAACCGCTCACTAGCTAACGAACCCCAGCAATACTCCATAACACAAGTCTCTTCCC
Source organism: Mallotus villosus (assembly GCA_903064625.1). Classification (NCBI taxonomy): domain Eukaryota; kingdom Metazoa; phylum Chordata; class Actinopteri; order Osmeriformes; family Salangidae; genus Mallotus; species Mallotus villosus. The sequence continues at coordinate 443,929 of CAEFZP010002530.1, read as the reverse complement.
CTCATCTGTAACTGTACACTAAGCTAGAACGAAAGGGAAGGTGTTGTTTTCTGAGTTGCGAGTCGAACAGACTGATTTATCTGTCAAATTAATATTCTTGTTGAAATCTGAATGATAGTCTTCAGGAGGTGTACAGTTTTGTTAGTAAGCTTTAGACATTTAAAACTGTCAGCTTGAATAGAGTTAGGTACAGTGGAAGTATTCAGATAACTATGATTGCAGCTATAAAAGAGTGTTTTTGAGGGGGGAGGGGGAGGTCTAAAACTGATCATTAATCAGTAGTGGTTTATAAAACAAATGAATGTTGTCGCTCATTATTTCAATCTTCATAATGTGACTAATTGTACCAATTTGTCTATGGGAGTATGAGCGAGAGTGCTTTCAGTACGCTTTTAATTCAGAGTTTAAAGTTACTGGATGCCTTCGAAATGATTTCTATCATAAAAGATACATGTGACATTCAATCATGTTCACATTGAGTTTGTCATATGGAACAGTGTTCACTAAGGGTCCATCATTGATACATATGTAAATACTGTTTTCCTAAAATTACAACAAATTCAACAGGAATGTCAACGTATCAAATATACCACTAAGCATTCATTGATATGAAATGTTACAAAGTTTTCTTTTGCAAGCTCACCTTCAGGTTCGTCAGTCAGGACCATGACTCCTCAGTTTGAAGGTTTGAGCGTAGAGGAGCATGCTCAGGATGGCTGAAGGTTTGAGCGTAGAGGAGCATGCTCAGGATGGCTGAAGGTTTGAGCGTAGAGGAGCATGCTCAGGGTGGCTGAAGGTTTGAGCGTAGAGGAGCAGCTTCAGGATGGTGTTGACCTTGTTGCACATGTCTGAGATGCAGGGTTCTGGCAGCCAGCAGTTCCCCTCACCAGTAATTCAATTATCTTAATCCTCAGTCTTTTGTTCCGTCTTTTGAAGTTAGTTGCCAAGGTCAAGACGCGTACTGCATGGCAAAGAACTCAGGCAAAGACTACAGGACTCGTTAAGATGTATTTGAATGGCAACACAGGCCACTGAATGTGTTTACTCCTCAGAATGATCAGTGCTTTGTAAATTACAGAGGGATGTACTGTAGCCCATTTAGAATACATACTTGCTGAATGCAATAGAGCGTCCACAGTGCTGTATTTGGAAGACTTTATCATCATATATTTCTGGTGTCCTTGTGCTTTGTCCATGTGCTCACCCTGAGCCTCTGCTTGAGGGGAGTAGGGATGTGGCCTTCCAGGGCACAGCAGGGTTATTGCATACGGGGATACCCTTGATTTTGTACAATATTTCTTTGTTTTTCTATTATTCCAACTAAATCATAATAATTTGAGTGTGCATAAAAGGGGCTGCTGTATAGTCATATGGATGTGCTGCTGTCCTCTGCTAGAGGAGGGGGGGCTGCACCTCTGCTAGAGGAGGGGGGGCTGCACCTCTGCTAGAGGAGGGGGGGCTGCACCTATACTAATGTCCTTGAATGCTACAGCAGTTTTTAAATGCTATTAGTCAAAGCATTAAATCAGGTACCATATTCAGCTTGGTTGGGATAGCAAACTCAGACTAGTATAGGTATTACAGTTACCTGGTTTTGATTTGAATTACTCATTCATAATAGATATGGATACTTAAAAAAATGGTCTGCTACATTAATAAGTAGTTATAAATAATACTTACAAATATGAAGTTCCATGTTGTGAGTGACCTTTTCAGTTTCTTCCTTCTGTATTGGAAAATATACTTTATAATTATTTTTTTATATTATTATTATATTATTATTATAATTATTTATAAAATGTCTTGCATCGTAATAAGTGCTCATTCTAAGTCTGATAGTAGTGATATTGTTTGCTTTGTAATGTGAAAGTATCTTTGAGGAATACTTCATTGTTGAGACAGAGGGCAGAGTGTCAGGGGTGTTTGTTTAATGCTTTAGCAGTGGAATATTTAATCTCCAAAACATTTGCTTCGGGTGCCTTGGGCAGTGGCAAGACAAAGCTAGATTATTCCAACACGTAGAATTATAGTTATTATCAAAAGTAATAACACAGAGACAATCCACTCAGTCAGCTAAGATCCTCTTTTGTTTGTTTGTGTTCTCTGTGTGTGTGTGTTCATCAGGGATGACTTGCCAAGCGAGGACGTCGTACACGGAGGACGAGGTTCTGTGGGGGCACCGCTTCTACCCCGTGATCTCTCTGGAGGAGGGCTTCTTCAAGGTAGACTACTCCCAGTTCCATGCCACCTTCGAGGTTCCCACGACTCCCTATAGTGTGAAGGAGCAGGACGAGGCCCTGCTGCTCTGCTCCCCGCTCATGGCCCACTCCCTCTGCAACAGCGGGGGGAAGACCAGCTCCCTGGACGGCCTGGAGACCCTGGAGGACTCAGAGAGCACCGCCAAGCTTCCCACCAAGCTGCAGAAGATGGGGCGCGAGGACATGCCCCGCAAGCTGCTGCGGATGAGCTCCACCACCTCAGAGATGACCTACAGTCTGGGAGACCTGCCCATGAAGCTGCAGAGGATCAGCTCCGTGCCCGGGGTCTCTGACGACAGGCAGACAGGCAAGGCCTGCAAGATCAACACAGAGCCCATCAGCACGTCGGTGGCGGACTTGCCCCCCAAGCTGCAGAGGATGGCGGGAGGTGGCAGGATGGACGGGCACCTGCCCCCTAAACTGAGGAAGATGAATTCTGAGCGCTTCACGTAAAAAAAAGAAAGAAACAGATATGAGTTTTTAACTCCACCAACTATTTATCCTACAACCCCAGAGGGCCCCCACTCCCCTACTTGTAACGTTTCTATTTATTAAAGGACAGCAATTCTTATATTAAAGAACATGTAGTTATATAATACATACAGCACACAGCATAGCTATATGTGATCTAGGGTAATGGGATACAGCACATGTGTTTCTGGATGTAAGAAAACATGACAAGAGACGCTGGATTATTTCAGGATTACATGTATGTGAGATGATTAGCACAATCTGGCATGTTGGAAACACAAAGTGCATGTAGAGCCGAATCTCTCTCATTTCTGGCATGACATTTATTGATAAATAATTTTACAGCTATGATTTGAATAGTGAATATTACTGACGATGATGCCGAACAGACACACAAAGCCATAGGGTTTCTGGACACACATTTCGTGGTTCTAAATTGTGGTGGAGAAGGGTGCATACACTACATCTCTATTTGAGTTGTTTGCTTTTGTTGTTTAATGTAATATTCTGTGCCAATGTTCTGTTGATTGCATGCTACTCTATTTGACTTAGCTAGACAAAGGTAATAGACTCAGACGTTTAGCCTTAACTACCTTGTTTCCATTCCAACTAGAGATCACGGCTGTATTTTGGGGTACTTCATGTATAGGATATTTTACCATGTGCAATTTTATCAATTTATTAGTTAGCAAAAAATTTACGGGAGATGCAATCTATAATTGAAAGTGCATGGTCCACATCACATGACATATTGGAACTGGGCACACTATTTAAACTCTTAATTTGAACCAGGTGAACACTTCAGTTGAATGGTCAATGCGAAGGCCTTCTAAGCACAAAATTACCACAAAGTACACGCCGCACATTATCAACAGCAAGCATTATGAGTGTGTTGTCGTGAATGTACTTATCAACATCATACAATGAAGCTTTACATCTGAAAGAGCCACTGAAACGACATGCAGCTGATGCAGTGTAAGGTGGAAGTTTGAAAAATGGTTTACTCAACATTTCATTTAAACATTTGACCTTAAGTATTACCATACATATACAGTACATATAGATTTAGAGGTGGACCTAGAACAGATAGGGAAGACTTTCCACATTTGTCTTAAGAGTGCATATGTTCTTCTAACAAAAGCAATAATGTTATAATGACTATAATCTTTATATAGCCACAGGGCCAACACTAGTAGCCCCACCCTCATCATACTGACTCCATGCCATCCAATCTGGTTTTATCGACAACATTGTATGATGCTCAATCTCTTCAGGAATAAAAGTCTAAGAGAAATGTTCAAAGCTCTTGCTACTTTGATGTGATCTAAGCATAACACAGAGCTCACCAGGGCTCCCACCATGAATTGGAGAACACAATACTGATCAAGCGTTTAGCGTTTTGTTGTGATGTGTGCGATTGATTAATTTCCTTTGACTTCTGAAGCTAAAACCTTCAGTCAGGGAGTACTGCAGACAGAGAGTACTGCAGACAGAGAGTACTGCAGTCAGAGAGTACTGCAGTCAGGGAGTACTGCAGACAGAGAGTACTGCAGACAGAGAGTACTGCAGTTAGGGAGTACTGCAGACAGAGAGTACTGCAGACAGAGAGTACTGCGGTCAGAGAGTACTGCAGTCAGGGAGTACTGCAGACAGAGAGTACTGCAGTCAGAGAGTACTGCAGTCAGGGAGTACTGCAGTCAGAGAGTACTGCAGACAGAGAGTACTGCATTAAGCTTGTAATTAGGTTGTCAAGGTTGCTCTTCTGTTTAGCGATAACCTTTTTCTCCAAATCTCTTGTAACCTGAGAAGAGTTTGGACGGAGGACGGGTTACTAAGCATTTGTAAATACCTCCTATATCACTACCCATCTTTCCACAGCCAGTTCTCTTGATCACCCAGGAGATCTTTGCTTTTCACCCTCCACCATTTTCCCTTTCTCATCTTGTCCTGACAAAGAATGCCCTGAGGAGATCCCATATCCATGAGGGATGTTGATAAAGCATCTGGATACAGCATTACATTCATTGACTTGGGTGCTCTGCGAGGGTTCAGGAGGGCTTTGTTAAACGGCCGGTTAGGAGGGCCAGAGCCCCTCAGGTGGGCTGCACTGCATTGGAAGTGGCAATAGAGCTGCGTTCACAACAATGGAATGCTACAGAACAGAGTTTAGCAACACATTTCTTGTTTCCGATCATTAATATTGCCTGACAAGTGTTTGTTAACTGACATAAGTGCTTGTTTTAAGAAGTAAAACCTCAGGGTGGTGTAAAATATGTCAAGTATCTTTATATACAATCTTGGGATACTGTGACAGGCTGATGAAAGGAAACCGTAAGGCATATTAGCTTATTTGTACAAATAATATAAATAATATAAATTACATCCTTGTTAGTAATGCACCCAAATCACCACAATTCCTGTCTTAGCACTAATTTAACACCATGACAACTGAATTGTTCTTAAAATCAAACTCCATCCATTTGCTAAGTGAAGCAGTCTGAGATTATCCTGATGCCACTGTGTTTTCATATCACAACAATAGCGCTGCTGCATAGCTGATAACTCAGTGCTAGAAACAGTGTTGACTTATGATGACTGGCTGTTTGCACACCTAGCACACTCTCTCTTGTCAAGGGGTGATCTAGAGGGTACTTTGTGCATGCTAAACATAATGTCTAATACCTGCCTTGATTAAATAGAGGGAGAAGTACATCTGAAAATACTTTTCTGAAAAACAGTAAGAATAGAAAAGGCTCTGGTATTGGTGTGGGCTGATGTTCCTGGTTCACAGACTCAGGGGGTTTGGCACCAGTCTTTTGTGGATAAAATGACACCTATTATGACACAATGATCTAGGTAGTTAGGTTACCTGACATAGCTGTTCAGGGGTGGATAGCAGATGGCCACTGTTTCAATGTTTTCAGAGACACATCAGGGTTGTCATAGTGGTTAAAAGGAGCCTACATCTTCAGTGGAGACATGCTCTGATGAACAACACAAATGTTAACTTCTGTTCCTGTTCTGACGAGACAGCAAAGCAGAAATCAAGCTTGCGTCCTCAATAAATAATTGTGCTATTTCAGTGAGGCCCCCGGAACAGCATGCTGAGGTTGGGATGCTGTAAGCCCTCGATGTGACAACACCGCTTCATGGTCTTCCAGACAAGCTCTCATGCATCAAATACATGCAGTTGGGAGTCTGTGTTGTGTCTATCTTCTACCTCAGACACTGGGACTGAAACGTTCCTGAGTGTATATCTTTACATCTATACATCATTACACCTTTACATCATTACACTGTTACAGCTGTACATCTTTACATCTATACATCTATACATCATTACACCTTTACATCATTACACTGTTACAGCTGTACATCTTTACATCTATACATCTATATATCATTACACCTTTACAGCTGTACATCTTTACATCTATACATCTTTACATCTATACATCTATATATCATTACACCTTTACAGCTGTACATCTTTACATCTATACATCTATACATCTATACATCTATACATCTTTACATCTTTACATCTATACATCATTACACCGTTACAGCTGTACATATTTACATCTATACACCTTTACATCTATACATCAATACACCCTTACCGCTGTAAATCTTTTCATCTATACATCTATACATCTCTTCATCTCTAGATCTATACATTATTACACCTTTACAGCTTTACATCTTTACATCTATACATCTATACATCATTACACCTTTACAGCTGTACATCTTTACATCTGTACATCTATACACCGTTACAGCTGTATATCTTTACATCCATACATCTGTAACGGGTATGTAACGGACGTGGTCTTGCAAGCTCCGTCAGAAGTATCTGGCACTACCGTCCCACACTGGGTTTGAACTTACCACCTCTGGCTTCCCAAGCGCCACCACTACCAACTACGCCAAAGAAAAGCTAGCTATTCGTTGACGCGGGTGGCCCATTACATACCTGAGGAGTGACTTTCACCGATACACACGGCTACACATCTATACATCATTACACCTTTACATCATTACACTGTTACAGCTGTACATCTTTACATCTATACATCATTACACCTTTACAGCTGTACATCTTTACATCTTTACATCTTTACATCTTTACATCTATACATCTATACATCTATATATCATTACACCTTTATAGCTGTACATCTTTACATCTATACATCTATACATCTATACATCATTACAACGTTACAGCTGTACATATTTACATCTATACATCTATACATCTACACATCTATACATCTATACATCTATACATCATTACACCTTTACAGCTGTACATCTTTACATCTATACATCTATACATCTTTACTTCTATACATCTATATATCATTACACCTTTACAGCTGTACATCTTTACATATATACATCTCCACATCTATATATCTATACATCTATGCATCATTACCCCTTTCCAGCTGTACATCTATACATCTTTACAACTGTACAACATAACAACATAACAACATTACAACATTACAACATTACAACATTACAACATTACATATTTACACATTTACAAATGTACATCTTTACATGGCCATAAATTGCCAGAGAACTGTCACACATACAGTAGCTCTTGTGGACCTCACTTCTATCCCCAGAGAGAAGCCTATAATTAATTTCCGTCATCTGCAGTGAATCTGTTGTTGTTGGTGAAGATTCCTCCATTCATTCCCTGAAGCTACTCTGCATTTAGAATTGATGACTCACTCTCTCTGTGAGCGTGAGCTGAAGAGTTCCAGGTCATCAGAACTGCACTGGAACAGCTGTTGATGATGATTTTGAAGCTCACCAATTGATGGTTAATCAATAAAACAAAACCTAGGTGGGGTCAACGTGTTTCTCACCTAGTTTACAGGCACGTTAATGTTACAATTTGATATTCTTTGATTTAAATTATATATTTTTCAATACCTGTAATGAAGCTGACAATTTATAGATGATTAATTAAAAGTTCCTACGGTAGGCACAAACACAAAGAGAATCAAAATGCTGCCTTGTGATCCATTGCTGGCTGACGATTTACAGATGACTAAACTCCATACAGACGTAACTCAATACTAAAATGTAAATCTACAAAATTCAGATTAGCATCCTGCAGCCCTGAATAGCCTCAGAAGACCTGCATGACAACAGAGGAGAGAACAGCATTATACAACACTGGAAGCCAAGGGGCTCTAAATGGATGTGTGGAATGAATAATGTACATGTCACAATCCCTGCAATCCACCTGGTTTGCTGAATGACAGTGATCAAAGCTGAGCAGCGAAGGCAGCAGTTAGGAGAAGAGTGAGGAGGCTAAGGGAAGCTGAAAAGCAACAGAAAGACAGAGAGAGTGAGAGACAAAGCAGATAAAAGGGGATAAACGGAGGGAGGGACTGAAAGAGAGAGGGGTGTGAAGGAGAGAGGCGAGAATGGAAGAGATAGCGAGAAAGAGAACGACAGAGAATAGATGTACCATTCATTGTCTGAGCTTGTTCTAAATTCACACTTCTTGAGATCCTCACAAACAGAGATGTGAAAAGGACCCAAGGTGCTGCTCTCCTGCCCTCTCAGGGGGAAACCATAATTTCTACAGACTGCTGTTTTCACAGTCTCTGTTGGGAATATGAACAAACTCATTAAATATATTTGTGTTTTAAGCTCTTGTTTACATTGGCCACAATACCTACCACCCCATCTGTCTTATTTAGAGACTGGCTACCCCGTTATGTATTTAGTGTGATTAATTTCTTACCTAACTGTGACTGATGGTCTCCTTTATTATCTGTCTGGTGGTGAGGGGGATGTGTTGATCTACAATCCTGCACCCTAAAGGGACAATCACACAAATCACAGAATCAAAGAGAGAGAAATCTATATCCTCACACAAAAAGCCAGCGCCTCCTTGACTGCACCCTTCTCTTTACAGGACACATCACACACACAGACATACACAAATGTGCACGCAAATATGCTTTGCCTGAACGCACACAAATAGACATGCACATACACAAAGCCCCAGAAAGAGAGAGAGGCGGAGAGAGCATGGGGAAGGCCAAGCAGAGAGACAGAGGGCCTCATGTACTAAAGCTTTTGCGCCCACTTCAGGTGTATTTGTTTTGCAACGTGCGCATAAAATCATGGTGAGGTAAAAGCGCAGACTGCCGTCGTGGGAACTGGTGAAATGGCAGCAGTAATCCGAGAAAGACGAAAACATAGGCCAAGGAGACGAGCTGGAAGGATTACACTTTTTCAGTTGAGTGAACACAAAATCATTACACGTTACAGATTAAGCAGCCAAGCAATATTACAATTATTGTGTCGGTGCGGAATTCCGGCCTTGTATAATATTTAAATTCGCTGTTACCTCATGAACAAGCACATCAACTTCATTATCACTAAATCCTTGTTTTCGCTATTTTGACTTTGGTGGCTGATCCATGATAGGAGGAGAGAGGCCCATTCAATTGCACTTTTAAATGCTTGCAATTTACGGTATAGTGGGCGGAGAAATATGGAGTCAAAATACATTTTACATTTTAGTCATTTAGCAGACGCTCTTGTCCAGAGCGACTTACAGTGAGTACAGGGAGATTCCCCCGAGGAAAGTACAGTGAAGTGCCTTGCCCAAGGACACAACGTAATTCTGCACGGCCGGGAATCGAACCAACAACCTTCTGATTAATAGCCCGACTCCCTAACCCCCGAAATTAGGGTCAATAATATTTTGCATCCGTAGATATCATTTTACATCTGTAAAAAATGTTTTGCATAGAAATAGTTTTGTATCCGTACAAAAAGATTTGGATCTGCAGAAATAGTTTTGCATCAGTAAAAAAGTGTCAACAATATTTTGCATAATATAACACTTTTTTATGAATGCTAAACAATTTCTACGGATGGATAACCTTTTTACAAATACAAAACTTTTTTGCAGATGCAAAACGTGTGCCCGACTGCGTGATAGTTGGTTTAACTCCTTGTTATATGTTGTGTTATACAGTGTGTTTGACTGAAGAGAACAGTGGAGAATGTTTGTTTTTCATATGTTAGCAGGTCCCGAAATGCTGCAGTCCACAGGGCTTCATGAGCTGTTACAATGTGTGTTCTGATTATGTGGCAGGAAGACCTCAGCTGGATGTTAGACCTCAGCTGGATGTTATACCTCAGCTGGATGTTATACCTCAGCTGGATGTTAGACCTCAGCTGGATGTTATACCTCAGCTGGATGTTAGACCTCAGCTGGATGTTATACCTCAGCTGGATGTTAGACCTCAGCTGGATGTTATACCTCAGCTGGATGTTAGACCTCAGCTGAATGTTATACCGCAGCTGGATGTTAGACCTCAGCTGGATGTTATACCTCAGCTGGATGTTAGACCTCAGCTGGATGTTATACCTCAGCTGGATGTTAGACCTCAGCTGGATGTTATACCTCAGCTGGATGTTACACCTCAGCTGGATGTTAGACCTCAGCTGGATGTTGGACCTCAGCTGGATGTTACACCTCAGTTGGATGTTAGACCTCAGCTGGATGTTATACCTCAGCTGGATGTTATACCTCAGCTGGATGTTATACCTCAGCTGGATGATATACCTCAGCTGGATGTTAGACCTCAGCTGGATGTTAGACCTCAGCTGGATGTTAGACCTCAGCTGGATGTTAGACCTCAGCTGGATGTTAGACCTCAGCTGGATGTTAGACCTCAACTGGATGTTAGACCTCAGCTGGATGTTATACCTCAGCTACTTGTTAGACCTCAGAGGTCCGCTCACACTCTCAGCTAGTGACTCCCATTTGCACACAGCAGCATTCAGTTCAATTACAATTAATTCAATTGATTAAATATGTTTTATTTGCGGATACTTCAGTATTCTTCAGTATTCTTCGATTTACCTTTAGCTGCTTATCTCACTGTGGAGAAGCCAGATGAGGACATCCATGCTTATCTCACTGTGAAGAAGCCAGATGAGGACATCCCTGCTTATCTCACTGTGAAGAAGCCAGATGAGGACATCCCTGCTTATCTCACTGTGAAGAAGCCAGATGAGGACATCCCTGCTTATCTCACTGTGAAGAAGCCAGATGAGGACATCCCTGCTTATCTCACTGTGAAGAAGCCAGGTCAGGACATCCCTGCTTATCTCATTGTGAAGAAGCCAGATGAGGACATCCCTGCTTATCTCACTGTGGAGAAGCTAGGTCAGGTCATCCCAGCAAATCTAAAAACAAACCTTGAGGACTGATACACTGTGTCTGAAAATCACATCAATTCTGTTTAGCCAAGTGTTAGATGTAAGCTAAAGGAAAAAGCTCTACATAATCAGAGAGTCTAATAATTGTGTTGCTTCAAGCTGAGCCATTAGGACATAAATAAAACAAGAGCTCTCAGATAATCCATGCTTTCTCAAAATACGCCTGTTCACATGGGGGTGAGTCTCTCTCTCTCTGACTCGCTCTCTCTTCTAGTTCTTACTCCTCTCTGCTACGCTGCAAGCAACACCATCTAAATTCTGAAGTCATAGGAAACGATTTTCAGTATTTTCAGTTTCATCTGGCAAATACTAGAATGTTCACACACATACTGTACTCAAAGCTCAATGAGCACACTTTAGTACCATGATGGCTGAATCTGTCTGGAGGTTTTCTGAAATGAATTGCATTTCTCATAAAAAACATCCCGACTATATCATGAAATCAACGTTAATGATTGTGAATGTTATTGTCGAGTCAGGTGTAGTGTTGAAGTGTTTGTGTTAGTCATTCATGATGCATTCTAAATACTTGATGATGAGGGGTTTCCCCCTACTTGTTACTTAGCAACAGAAAACTGACACCAAATTAAATTATATTCTCAACATGGACTCAAAATTAATAGGTATTTTTTCTGAAATAATAAACAACCTGTCAATGTTTTCCATAGGGAAGTCAATGTTGCTACACTGGCACATTTTTGCTGCTGCCAGTCATGTAACAAATGTATAACTTTTGAGGTTATCCATGTCTCAGCATTCATAGCCTTTTAATTAAAACAACAAAAGCCAGAATGTGATCATGTTATAAGCAAACGAATATAAGATACCAAATACAGTATATAGAAATAGGATATGGTTTTCTTCTTTTCACCCGAATCTTTCACTCTCGGCTGCCCTCCCTCCCTCCCCCTCCCTCCCTCAAAGTTACAGTTCAAAGAGTAAACATTGCACCTGTTCCAAGAACATATTTTTCGGGTTGTAGACCTTTGATCCTTGCATTGTCGTGTAGATTTCACTTGACTGGTAGGACTCCTAAGATCCTCTTGTCTATCAGAAAGATTTCCTGCAACGCAAGTTCACTCCATGAATAATGGATTTATGAAGCTTCCTGTTCTGCAGATCCCCAGGATCTTAGAGGCCACTCAATTGGAGATCAGCTGAACCTCGGGTTACCTCATCTCAGTGTTTGACATGCTGCTGGAGCAATCAACTGGAGATGCTGTCTGAGGGTCCCCTCACACACACACACACACACGCACACACACACGCACACACCCACAGACGCACGCACACACACACCAACCCCCTCCCCCCCCAACCCCCCTCTCCTCCAGGGAGATCAATGAAACTGAATCGAGCACGAAGCTCCAAATCCCTGTGATGTCTTTATGTACACGACCACGCAGTGTGGAGACCTGGCAGGACAAACCTCCATCATCAATGCACATTTACATTTGAGTATACTGCAATAAAAACTAAACATATGTAAAATAAATTATGTTTAAAAAAAACGAACAAGATTGATTATTCGATAACAAGATGCAACCTTGTAGAAATCTAACAAAGACACACAGTGGAGGACAAAAACAAACCAAACCTCAAACCAAATCATTTGTTGTGGATACATGATGATAACGGCTGTATGTGCCAGTCAGAGTAAACAACAGTGTGCTCCACCTGCTCCTGCAGGCATGCGCTGAGCTGCCCACAGCTCCTGGACTACACCTGTCTAATGGGCATCTCTCTTCTGAGGCTCACGTCGGTGAGCTCGTCTCCTCCATCCTGGGCTCATAATGCAGAGGTAAACCAGGGGGGCATAGCCGGGATGGTTTTGTGAAGCAATCCTAGTTCTGGTTGGGAAGGAGTGGGCGTTAGAGGGAACACAAGCGTGTGGGTGAGGCTGACAGCCATCACCACACAGAAAACATTAGCTACACAGTTGCTGAATGTGTCAAAAGGATGAATCACTGAGCTGTGCCCTCCAAACACTATGTTTGTATATAATGCAGTTAAGAAACTCTAACAGTATTTCTTTATTTATTGAATGATTATATTGAATGTAGTTTATGCCGTCACATTAACAGGTATCTGAATATCAGAGAGTACTATACATTAGTAACAGCCAGCACACACAGTACATGTTTACAGTCGGATGTTTCTGTGATTAACTGGCAGGTATAAAATAAGTGAGACACAGGTCTACTCCTTCCCAAACTAGACCCTCCTCCAGACTAGCAGGATTAGAGGTCTGTCCACCATTAGCAGGATTAGAGGCCTGTCCACCACTAGCAGGATTAGAGGCCTGTCCACCATTTGCAGGATTAGAGGCCTGTCCACCTCTAGCAGGATTAGAGGCCTGTCCACCACTAGCAGGATTAGAGGCCTGTCCACCACTAGCAGGATTAGAGGCCTGTCCACCACTAGCAGGATTAGAGGCCTGTCCACCACTAGCAGGATTAGAGGCCTGTCCACCACTAGCAGGATTAGATGCCTGTCCACCACTAGCAGGATTAGAGGCCTGTCCACCACTAGCAGGATTAGAGGCCTGTCCACCACTAGCAGGATTAGAGGCCTGTCCACCACTAGCAGGATTAGAGGCCTGTCCACCACTAGCAGGATTAGAGGCCTGTCCAACGCTAGCAGGATTAGAGGCCTGTCCACCACTAGCAGGATTAGAGGCCTGTCCACCGCCAGCAGTATTACAGGCCTGTCCACCACTAGCAGGATTACAATACAGGGTTTCTCATCTCCACGTTACCCCAGCTAGCCCGGATTGGAGAACCTTCAGGGCTGCTTTCCAGAATGCCTATGAAAGCCTAAACCTCTGAAAACCCATTCCATGAAGAACCTTCATTGATCTTTCAGCCAGGGTCAGGAATCAGTCTGGGTCAGAGAAAATGTTGTTCTGTATTTCTAGACAATCCTAGTTTAGAATTTAAAACATCCATACATGTTGAGGTCTCAGGATCAACCTGTTTTAAAATCTGTGTTTTAATATCTGAGTCTGGAATATGGTCCCATTGTATCCTGGATACACAACCTGCTCAGGACACAAAAAACACAAACATATAATTTATTCAGTATCTATTTAAGACCACTGTAGAAAGTCCTCTCAAAACCCGCCTCAAGTAGAGGCTGTTTCCTAGTGTGACAGAAACAGCTCTGGACAAGCGTTACCTGGAGGCACGGGACCTCAGCCTGACATCTGAACCTGCTGTCCCAGACACACGTCCCCTGAACCTCCTGTCCCAGACACACGTCCCCTGAACCTGCTGTCCCAGCCACACGTCCCCTGAACCTGCTGTCCCCTGACACAGCTGTCCCAGACACACGTTCCCTGAACCTGCTGTCCCAGACACAAGTCCCCTGAACCTGCTGTCCCAGCCACACGTCCCCTGAACCTCCTGTCCCAGACACACACGTCCCCTGAACCTGCTGTCCCAGACACACGTCCCCTGAACCTGCTGTCCCAGACACACGTCCCCTAAACCTGCTGTCCCAACCACACGTCCCCTGACCCTGCTGTCCCAACCACACGTCCCCTGACCCTGCTGTCCCAACCACATGCCCCTGAACCTGCTGTCCCAGCCACACGTCCCCTGAACCTGCTGTCCCAGACACACGTCCCCTGAACCTGCTGTCCCAGACACACACGTCCCCTGAACCTGCTGTCCCAGACACACGTCCCCTGAACCTGCTGTCCCAGACACACGTCCCCTGAACCTGCTGTCCCAACCACACGTCCCCTGAACCTGCTGTCCCAACCACACGTCCCCTGACCCTGCTGTCCCAACCACACGTCCCCTGACCCTGCTGTCCCAGACACACACGTCCCCTGAACCTGCTGTCCCAGACACACGTCCCCTGAACCTGCTGTCCCAGCCACACGTCCCCTGAACCTGCTGTCCCCTGACACAGCTGTCCCAGACACACACGTCCCCTGAACCTGCTGTCCCCTGAACCTGCTGTCCCCTGAACCTGCTGTCCCCTGAACCTGCTGTCCCCTGAACCTGCTGTCCCCTGAACCTGCTGTCCCCTGAATCTGCTGTCCCCTGAACCTGCTGTCCCAACCACCCCTGCTGTTTTGCCAACACTTTACATTACAGTAAGGTTGTATGATGTAACTACATAGTGAAACCTGTTGCAACGACATTGTAAAAATGACTATAATAGTTAGTGTAAAGTGTTGCCAAAGTTGTTTTTTGTGACGGGCAATTAAAAGTAGTGGAGGCCATTTTGTCTGTAGCATCTGTGGAAGGGAGCGATTTACTGTTTGCAGAGAATATCCAACCATCTGTTCCTGTTCTATTCCACGGCGGCAAGCCTGGTCTCATGTTTAATGTATCTGTGCTAATTACACCTCACCACACCATGTCCACCCTCTCCTCAGGAAGCAGTGAAAGCTTTGGAGGGGACCCCTTCACATCTCCATGGCTCTTAATAGATGTCTGCATGTTTAGATAACCACAACGAATATGAATAAATACATTCATAAACATCCAGTAGGTTCAGGTTGTTCTCCTGACTATGTGGTGCCATACCAGGGGCTGTTGAATCATGTTCTTGTTTCCATGACACCCTGCTCCAGTCCATACAAAGCAGAGACTATGACAAATTTGGACAACAAATATACAACACATATCAATGGTTTGGTCACATTAGTGCAGTATTTATGATCTATTTAAATCTTCAGTAAGGGTAGTCAAGTGTGACTCTAATATGGTCATTCCCCTGAGGACAGGACAGGACCCATGGGAGAAGAATATGTCATATGGTCCTCTGCCACACACATCCAGGAAGTAAACTAAACACATACGGACACACACACACCCCACACACCCCACACACACCACACACATCACACGCATGCACACATGGATGTACACACACTCAGAGACAGAATTCACACTATCTGCTGTAGGCTAAATTTGCCTTATGGTAGTTTGGGGTTAGATTTCCACATCAACTTGCCTCTGGCAAGTCTAACAACAGCACTGACTAGAGGAGCATGCAGCTGGACAGGCGGCTGTCTGAGTCTGTCAGATATGATCTTGATACTACAGTAATACACAGTGATAATACACAGTAATACACAGTGATAATACACAGTGATACACAGTAATACACAGTAGTGCACAGTAATACACAGTGATACACAGTGATACTACACAGTAATACACAGTGATAATACACAGTGATACACAGTGATAATACACAGTGATAATACACAGTGATAATACACAGTAATAATACACAGTGATACACAGTGATAACACACAGTAATACACAGTAATACACAGTGATAATACACAGTGATACACAGTGATAACACACAGTAATACACAGTAATACACAGTGATAATACACAGTGATACACAGTGATAACACACAGTAATACACAGTAATGCACAGTAATACACAGTGATACACAGTGATACTACACAGTAATACACAGTGATAATACACAGTGATACACAGTAATAATACACAGTGATACACAGTGATAACACACAGTAATACACAGTAATACACAGTGATAATACACAGTGATACACAGTAATAATACACAGTGATACACAGTGATAACACACAGTAATACACAGTAATACACAGTGATAATACACAGTGATACACAGTGATAACACACAGTAATACACAGTGATAATACACAGTAATACACAGTGATAATACACAGTGATACACAGTAATACACAGTAGTGCACAGTAATACACAGTGATACACAGTGATACTACACAGTAATACACAGTGATAATACACAGTGATACACAGTGATAATACACAGTGATAATACACAGTGATAATACACAGTAATAATACACAGTGATACACAGTGATAACACACAGTAATACACAGTAATACACAGTGATAATACACAGTGATACACAGTGATAACACACAGTAATACACAGTAATACACAGTGATAATACACAGTGATACACAGTGATAACACACAGTAATACACAGTAATGCACAGTAATACACAGTGATACACAGTGATACTACACAGTAATACACAGTGATAATACACAGTGATACACAGTAATAATACACAGTGATACACAGTGATAACACACAGTAATACACAGTAATACACAGTGATAATACACAGTGATACACAGTGATAACACACAGTAATACACAGTGATAATACACAGTAATACACAGTGATAATACACAGTGATACACAGTAATACACAGTAGTGCACAGTAATACACAGTGATACACAGTGATACTACACAGTAATACACAGTGATAATACACAGTGATACACAGTGATAATACACAGTGATAATACACAGTGATAATACACAGTAATAATACACAGTGATACACAGTGATAACACACAGTAATACACAGTAATACACAGTGATAATACACAGTGATACACAGTGATAACACACAGTAATACACAGTAATACACAGTGATAATACACAGTGATACACAGTGATAACACACAGTAATACACAGTAATGCACAGTAATACACAGTGATACACAGTGATACTACACAGTAATACACAGTGATAATACACAGTGATACACAGTAATAATACACAGTGATACACAGTGATAACACACAGTAATACACAGTAATACACAGTGATAATACACAGTGATACACAGTGATAACACACAGTAATACACAGTGATAATACACAGTAATACACAGTGATAATACACAGTGATACACAGTAATACACAGTAGTGCACAGTAATACACAGTGATACACAGTGATACTACACAGTAATACACAGTGATAATACACAGTGATACACAGTGATAATACACAGTGATAATACACAGTGATAATACACAGTAATAATACACAGTGATACACAGTGATAACACACAGTAATACACAGTAATACACAGTGATAATACACAGTGATACACAGTGATAACACACAGTAATACACAGTAATACACAGTGATAATACACAGTGATACACAGTGATAACACACAGTAATACACAGTAATGCACAGTAATACACAGTGATACACAGTGATACTACACAGTAATACACAGTGATAATACACAGTGATACACAGTGATAATACACAGTAGTACACAGTGATACTACACAGTAATACACAGTGATACTACACAGTGATACACAGTGATACTACACAGTGATACTACACAGTGATAATACACAGTGATAATACACAGTAATACACAGTGATAATACACAGTGATAATACACATTAATACACAGTGATACTACACAGTGATACTACACAGTGATAATACACAGTGATAATACACAGTGATAATACACAGTAATACACAGTGATACTACACAGTAATACACAGTGATACTACACAGTGATACACAGTGATACTACAGAGTAATACACAGTGATACTACAGAGTAATACACAGTGATACTACACAGTATTACACAGTGATACTACACAGTGATACACAGTGATACTACACAGTAATACACAGTGATAATACACAGTAATACACAGTGATAATACACAGTAATACACAGTGATACTACACAGTGATACACAGTGATACTACACAGTGATACACAGTGATACTACACAGTGGTAATACACAGTGATACTACACAGTGGTAATACACAGTGATACTACACACTGATACACAGTGATAATACACAGTGATACTACACAGTGATACACAGTGATACACAGTGATAATACACAGTGATACTACACAGTGATACACAGTGATACACAGTGATAATACACAGTGATACTACACAGTGATACACAGTGATACTACACAATGATACACAGTCATACTACACAGTGATACAGTGATACTACACAGTGATAATACACAGTGATACTACACAGCGATACACAGTCATACTACACAGTGATACACAGTGATACTACACAGTGATAATACACAGTGATACTACACAGTGATACACAGTCATACTACACAGTGATACACAAGGGTGCTCACTGGTTAATGAATGTCACATTATAACTTACATCCACTGAATATCATTATTAGAGTTAGCGGATTGTAACAATGGTTCTGAAGCAGCAGTATCTAATTGCCGTCCATGTAAACATTTCCCTCTCTGACCCTCACTGATCATGATGGTGTTTCAGCAGCTACAGCCAAACCAATCTTTTAATTCATCTACAAAGGATGGGCCCTCTCATCTCATATTGGAATATGTAATTAATTAGAACCACACCACAGGACGGACCACATCAAATAACTGTGACTTTGAGCGAGATGAGAGAGTGACACTGCCTTAATCTACCACTGCCAGAAAGAGCCTTGACTTTGCTCTTTAATCACATGACTGTGACAGCAGCAAGCTCGTCTCCACGACCTAAACAGCTCCTAAAATAGACCTGTCTGGCCCTGACAACAGGCCCTTCCAGGGACACCCAGGGCCTCATTTGCTGCTCATCACCTTTCAAGAACAAACCTGACATTTTACATCCCCATGTCATTTAGAATAGATGGGAGTATTCAAATGACGTTAGTAGATAATATATTTCATATAATGTACAGGTATTTGTATATATCCATATATAATATAATAATATGTACATAATAATAGATATAAATATAGTTCTTTTTTTTACTCATATCTGTAGAACACAACAAACATACACACACAAAAGACAATCAAAACCAAAAACAGACAGTTAATCCAGTGGAGTAGAGGACAGTGAGAGGTGGATGAGGTGGATGAGGTGGATGAGGTGGATGACAGGACTTCACATTCCTGCCAGTGTGGTGTGAAGCTACATGAGAAAGAGGGTCCAGGCCCGGATCTCAACAGGGAAAACGTTACTGTCAGATTTCCTCCCTGCAGCTGTTTGACGCTAAGGAGCGATTATGCATCAGAGATGAATGTCGCCCCCAACCAGTAATCTCCTTACTGCACACTCATTCCAGGCCACCATGCACCCTCCTTGAAGGAAGACAAACAGCCCACAGAGATAATGACCTTCACCACACTGGTGTGAACACATCCTACAGCCCACAGAGATAATGACCTTCACCACACTGGTGTGAACACATCCTAAAGCCCAGAGAGATAATGACCTTCACCACACTGGTGTGAACACATCCTACAGCCCAGAGAGATAATGACCTTCACCACACTGGTGTGAACACATCCTACAGCCCACAGAGATAATGACCTTCACCACACTGGTGTGAACACATCCAGAGAGATAATGACCTTCACCACATAGGGGTGAACATCTTTATACACATCCTACAGCCCACAGAGATAATGACCTTCACCACACTGGTGTGAACACCTTTATACACAACCTACGGCCCAGAGAGATAATGACCTTCACCACACTGGTGTGAACACCTTTATACACATCCTACAGCCCAGAGAGATAATGACCTTCACCACACAGGGGTGTACACCTTTATACACATCCTACAGCCCAGAGAGATAATGACCTTCACCACACAGGGGTGTACACCTTTATACACATCCTACAGCCCAGAGAGATAATGACCTTCACCATACAGGGGTGTACACCTTTATACACATCCTACAGCCCAGAGAGATAATGACCTTCACCACACTGGTGTGAACACCTTTATACACATCCTACAGCCCAGAGAGATAATGACCTTTACCACACAGGGGTGTACACCTTTATACACATCCTAAAGCCCAGAGAGATAATGACCTTCACCACACTGGTGTGAACACATCCTACAGCCCAGAGAGATAATGACCTTGACCACACTGGTGTGAACACCTTTATACACATCCTACAGCCCAGAGAGATAATGACCTTCACCACACAGGGGTGTACACCTTTATACACATCCTACAGCCCAGAGAGATAATGACCTTCACCACACAGGGGTGTACACCTTAATACACATCCTAAACATTATGGCCATGTTCCTTGGTGGAGCCTGCAGTCTTGTAGTCTGTAAGGCTGGCTGAGAGTACTATGAGGGTCACGGAGGGAGATGGTCATGGATGAGTTCAGGGGAACTTCTGGAATCCCCTGGATGAGCGTTGAGTCACAGGAGAGTTGGGAACAGAGCGTCTGCTGTGAAGTCATCCTGATGGGAGACAGACAAACAGGCCAGGAGCGGGGGAGGGGGGAGAGCAGGGGATGCAAGGGAGGGGGAGAGCGGGGTAGGGGAGGAGGGAGAGCAGGGGATGGAAGGGAGGTGGAGAGCGGGGGATGGGAGGGAGGGGAGGTAAGGTGGAGAGCGGGGGAGGGGAGGGGAGGGGAGGGGAGGGAGGGAGAGAGCGGGGGATAGGAGAAGGGGAGGGAAGGTGGAGAGCGGGGGAGGGGGGAAAGTGTGGGAGGGGAGGGAGTGTGGGGGGAGGAGGCAAGACAGAAGAACAAAACGGGGGAATAAGGGAGGGGAAGGAGGAGTGGAAGGGGTGGTAGGAGGGGGGGAGGGGGTGGAGGGGGGAGGGTGGGAGGGGGGAGGGGGCGGGAGGGGGGTAGGGGAAGGGGGTTTGGAGGTGGCAGGGGACCTCTCTCCGTATGTTTATGTTTGTTAGTCAGATCTGTTCATGCAGGACAGACCTCTGTGTACTCCCTTTCAATCAACCAGATTTGATCTGATTCATTAGTATGTCAGTCAGTCAGTCCTGGACAGTGAGAGAACCACACAGCATAACAGTGGGATGTCTAAGATATGCTGGTGTGTGTGTGTGTGTGTGTGTGTGAGAGAGAGAGAGGGAGAGAGAGAGAGACTGGCAGCAAACTGAGAGGAGTCACATCTATAGTTTGAGAGAAAGTAAGGAGGTGACATGAAAGAGAAAAACAAGGAAAATGGAGGGTGTTTGTACATGTTATTAGTCGCAATTATGAAAACAGGGCTCACTTTGTCACAACACACGATTCACACAACCAGACACACAAGTAACATATGTGGAAGAAATTGGGAAACACTTTCTTCATCACATAACACCTCCAATATTTTGCTAAATGAAACACTTCGTTCAAAACGATACAATCATCTATAAAAAACAATTCTGTCAGGGGGAGGGAGGGGAGGGGGAGGGGGAGTTTTTTTGTTTGTTTGTTTTTTATTTATTTTATTTTATTATAATTTTTCTTCCATCTCTATTTTTATTTTTTATTTTAATTATTTTTATTTATTCTTATTTTATTATTTACATGTATTTATTTGTATTTTATGTATCTATTTACAGAGATATATTTATATCCTGTCTCACAAAAAGCTTTTTTTTGTTGTTGCTAATTTACGTAATTAGTTCATTTTACAAAAGCTGTTGGAAAATTCCAGGCCTATATTCTTCAACCTTTCGTGTGCAGAGTACAGATGCTGAATTCCTCAAATCTATTGAAAATGTTGACATCCTTATCCCAACAGAAACATGGTGCAATGCAGACATAGAAACCTAGATACTGATACTGTCCATCTGGATATTACGAAGTCTCGGTACCTTCATTAAACTGAGCTGTCCCCCGGGGAGACACTCTGGACAAACACATCACTGGAGTCAAACACTCTGGACAAACACATCACTGGAGTCAAACAAACACATCACTGGAGTCAAACACATCACTGGAGTCAAACAAGCTGGACAAACACATCACTGGAGTCAAACAAGCTGGACAAACACATCACTGGAGTCAAACAAACACATCACTGGAGTCAAACAAGCTGGACAAACACATCACTGGAGTCAAACAAGCTGGACAAACACATCACTGGAGTCAAACAAGCTGCACAAACACATCACTGGAGTCAAACAAGCTGGACAAACACATCACTGGAGTCAAACAAGCTGGACAAACACATCACTGGAGTCAAACAAGCACATCACTGGAGTCAAACACATCACTGGAGTCAAACAAGCTGGACAAACACATCACTGGAGTCAAACAAGCTGGACAAACACATCACTGGAGTCAAACAAACACATCACTGGAGTCAAACAAGCTGGACAAACACATCACTGGAGTCAAACAAGCTGGACAAACACATCACTGGAGTCAAACAAGCTGGACAAACACATCACTGGAGTCAAACAAGCTGGACAACCACATCACTGGAGTCAAACAAGCTGGACAAACACATCACTGGAGTCAAACAAGCTGGACAAACACATCACTGGAGTCAAACAAGCTGGACAAACACATCACTGGAGTCAAACAAGCTGCACAAACACATCACTGGAGTCAAACAAGCTGGACAAACACATCACTGGAGTCAAACAAGCTGGACAAACACATCACTGGAGTCAAACAAGCACATCACTGGAGTCAAACACATCACTGGAGTCAAACAAGCTGGACAAACACATCACCGGAGTCAAACAAGCTGGACAAACACATCACTGGAGTCAAACAAACACATCACTGGAGTCAAACAAGCTGGACAAACACATCACTGGAGTCAAACAAGCTGCACAAACACATCACTGGAGTCAAACAAGCTGGACAAACACATCACTGGAGTCAAACAAGCTGGACAACCACATCACTGGAGTCAAACAAGCTGGACAAACACATCACTGGAGTCAAACAAGCTGGACAACCACATCACTGGAGTCAAACAAGCTGGACAAACACATCACTGGAGTCAAACAAGGGACACATCACTGGAGTCAAACAAGGGACACATCACTGGAGTCAAACACATCACTGGAGTCAAACACATCACTGGAGTCAAACAAGGGAAGTCACATGTTGGGCTAAAACTACAAAAACTTAGCTGTATAGACAAATATATATACCTTTGTGCAATGTATATCCCCCCTGCAGAATCCCTCTACGACAATGAGGATATTTTTTACCTCTTCAGAAAATTAAATGCTTCTGTGATCAAAATCAATATGATGCTGATCAAGAGGGTGTTGAGATGGCCGTGAGCGATATGAACTGTGTTTTTCACAATTCTGCAAAAGAATCTGGCTTGCAGAAAGTAAATATGAAACCTAACAAAATGAAAAAGAGAAATGGTTTGATTATGAGTCCTATGCCTGAGGTATATAAACAAACTATTAAAAAGAAAAAACTTGATTATAGCATACACTTAATGATATAGAACAGTCATTTGACCAAAACCAATTCTGGGAAATGTGGAATAACATGAGCACCTCAAGAGCACTTATCCAAAATGGGGAAATCTGGAGAAAACACTTTGAAAGAAGAAGATACACATTTACATGTAGACACCTTTATCCAAAGTGACTTACAATAAAGAGCTTTACAAAAAGTGCAAAGGTCAATGATCACAAACAACAAGATAGCCCCAAAAACATTGCGGGTAGCCAAAACATGAAGCATATATTGTGAAAAGCAATAAGTGCCAATGGATAGAACCAGAAGAGCATGTAGTTAAACAGGTTACAATTAAACAACATGATCCTCGAAAGTGCGAGAGTGTACCTGTAGGAAAGCAAGCAAGAATAATATAATTCACAGCGAGTACAAGTAGTTAAATCAGTTACAACTAACCAACAAGTGCAACAAGTCCCTCAATAAGTAGCATTGTATTCCTGGTATCTCCTGATCTTCCGGATGTTGTAGAGGGTGAATCTACACGACCGGGAGACTGCTGCAATGTGGGCCATGAGGGTGAGCTTGTCATCCATGGTAACCCCGAGGTTCCTGGCAGAGGAGGAAGAGGTCACCGTCGCAGATCCCTCAGCTTGAGAGATTGTGGGAGATGGAGGGTTTGGCCGGGATGATGCCATGGCGAGGTTCAGCTGGAGATGATGCTTGGTCATCCAGGCGGAGATGTCTGTGAGGCAGGCTTCAATCCTAGCTGTGATCCCCCGGATCAGTCGGGGGGAACAACAGGTACAGCTGCGTGTCGTCAGAGTAGCAGTGGTAGGAGAAGCCATGGGAGGTGATGATGCCTGTACAGTGAGGTGGTGTACAGGGAAAAGAGGAGGGACAGAGCCCTGTGAGACACCAGTGGAGAGATGGCAGGGTCCTGACACTTTGCCTTCCCAGGAGACCTGGTAGGATCTTCCCGACAGGTAGGATGAGATCCACTGAAGTGCAGTGCCAGAGATGCCCATCTCAGAAAGTCACTGTACATGGTACACTGTACATGGTGTACATGCACTACCAGCATGCATATACACACACACAGGTATACATACATGCACCACAAACCCCACAAGAGCACCCTTCTCCAGCGGAAGATCCAGAGATTCTGAGGGCCAGTCCAGCCATGATCCCCTGACAGCACAGCAGGTTCTGAGGGCCAGTCCAGCCATGATCCCCTGACAGCACAGCAGGTTCTGAGGGCCAGTCCAGCCATGATCCCCTGACAGCACAGCAGGTTCTGAGGGCCAGTCCAGCCATGATCCCCTGACAGCACAGCAGGTTCTGAGGGCCAGTCCAGCCATGATCCCCTGACAGCTCAGCAGGTTCTGAGGGCCAGTCCAGCCATGATCCCCTGACAGCACAGCAGGTTCTGAGGGCCAGTCCAGCCATGATCCCCTGACAGCACAGCACAGCAGGTTCTGAGGGCCAGTCCAGCCATGATCCCCTGACAGCACAGCAGGTTCTGAGGGCCAGTCCAGCCATGATCCCCTGACAGCACAGCAGATTATGTCTGACAGACACCTGCTGGGAGACTGGGTTCATCCTAGCCAGACTTCAGCGACATGGCAACAACAACACCATGGCAACAACAATACCATGTCACCACAGGATTCCTCACCTATACAAACCTTCTGAGTCCTAACCCTGAGCTCAGCTCCACATCCAGCACTGCAGGTCATGTATTTACAGTCCTGTCGACTGCTGCAGCCCCATCAAAACACTAGGATGCTGTGCTGTTTAGATAAGATTGTGGTTATTTCTGGTGTGAATGTGGATTGTATTTCAGTCGTGAGTTACAGTAAACTGAGATGTGAGTGTGTGAGAGTGTGTGTGTGTGAATGCGTGTGTGTGTGAATGTGTGTGTGTTATATAATGACACAGTGTGTGTTCACCACACCCCACAGAGATGTGCTCCTTCCTAAAGAAGAAATACGTGATATCTTCACTTATTAGAACCTGAAGGAACCAGAAAGAATCACTGTAACTGTGAGTGTCATTCTCACTGTCTGTCAGCCTGACTCTAAGCAAGAGTCCCTGTCCAGACGCTTTCAAGCAGAGCAACTCAAAAGCAACTAAATATAGAATGTGTAGGATCCCACGGATCAACACACAGAAACACACAGTTTCAGATGCATCATGAATCTTTTAACAAAGCTTCCATGGACAGAGCAGACCAGATTATTACAGGCGCCCATGAGGAAGTACAGCAGATTCAAGAGGCGTTGCTAGGAAACGCAACTGCTGGGTGAGTCAATGAGCAGGCTTTGGGAGCTGCTACAGTACGGAGCACTAAACAGACCCACCATAATCTCAGTCCACATGCTCCATGCAATTATGCTAATTAATAGTATCTTCACTGCCACTCAAACGGAGAAGCTTTGTTCATGAGAGCATGGGTCACCAGCAAAGCCTGATGGTGAAGATATATGAACCACCGTGTAAACACACCGAGAGGACAGACATGGAATGGAAGGATAGAAAAGAAGAGAAGAGAGATGGAGAGAGAGGGGGATAGAGAGAGAAGAGAGATTTGAGAGCAGAGAGAGGGAGAGGAGTAGGAGAGACTATCCTGTGTTTGTCGCCTTAATCTAGGTAGTTTGTTGTCTCATCTCTATCCTATCTCTCTTTCTCGATCTCGCATCTCTGCTCTCTCGCTCTCTTTTGTTTTTTCTCCTCTCTCCTTCTCTCTCTCTCTCTCTCTCCTCTCTCTCCTCTCTCTCCTCTCTCTCTCTCTCCTCTCTCTCTCTCTCTCTCGCTCTCTGCTCTCTCTCTCTCTCTCTTCTACCATCTTTCCTCTCGCCTCGCTCTCTCTCTCTCTCTCGCTCTCTCTCTCTCTCTCTCTCTCTCTTCTCTCTCTCTCTCTCGCTCTCGCTGCTCTCTCGTCTCTCTCCTTTGCCTCTCTCGCTCTCTCTCTCCTCTCTCTCTCTGTCTCTCGTCTTTCTCTTCTACTGTCTCTCTCTCTCCTGTGCTTTCTTTAGTCTCTGCTCTGCTCCCTCGCCTATGTTCTCTCTCTCTCTCTCTCTCTTGATGGATTCTTCTTTTTTGTTTACTTCTTTCGTCTTCTCTCTTTATGCAATATTTTCTAGTTTTTTCTCTTCTCTCTCCTCTTTCTCTGTTCGCTCTCTCTTCTACTCTTTCTCTCTCCGCTCTCTTCTGTTTTTCGTTTTGTATGTAGTCTCTTTGTCTAAGAGTTTCTCTCCTAACTCCTACACCAGTCACAGCTCTCCTAATCCAGGGTTTTTGTTGCAATGAAGATATACTATGTATCATGGATCATGGATCATGCATATTACATGCAGAATGGTTCCCCAATGACTGTGATTATTGCAACACTTTTCTCAGCTCTGACGTGGTGTCTCTGTGGTCTTCTCTGTGGCTCCTGTGTGGAGCTGTGGAGCTGGTGGATGTCTGCTCTGCTCAAAGGGAAAATCCCTTCATGCCAAAAACGACTACGCACACTTGAGATAACCATGGAAACACAGAAGTATATGCAGGCACACTTAGAAGCTCACACAGGTGCAGACAACACACACACATGCACCCACACACATGGGCATCCACACACCCACACAGAGAAAAATAGAGAGAGAGAGAAAAAGAGAAAGGGATAGAGAGAGAGAAAGAAAGAAAAAGGGAGGGAGAGAAAAAAGTACAGAGACTAAGAGAGAGAGACAGAAAGAAAGAGAGAGATAGAGACAGAAAGAGAGAGAAAGAGAGGGATAGGGAAAAGGAGACAGAGAGCAGAGAGAAAGAGAGAGAGAGAGACAGAGACAGAGAGACCAAAAAAGAGACAGAGCCAGAGAACGAGGATGAGAAAAAAAAGGAGAGGGAGAAGGCGACAGAGAGAGAGAGAGAGAGAGACAGAGAGAGAGAGTGGAGGATCAGTCACCATAATGAGACACTGCACTTACTCTGTCAGTATTTGATCTTGTTTCTGTTTTGTTTTGTTTATTTTGTTGTTTTAAAAAAAGCCTCCTGTGGACAGGTGTTGTAAACTAGCATTTATGCTAACACACTGTAAACAATGCATCTGGTTCGTCCAATGACATTGTCATGTCCATGTCCAAATAAAATCTACTAGATGAGGTCTGGCAGGTGTGCTGCATGTCTCTACAGAGAGCCTCCATGTCTACAGACTGATGTAGCCGTCTACAGAGAGCCTCCATGTCTACAGACTGATGTAGCCGTCTACAGAGAGCCTCCATGTCTACAGACTGATGTAGCCGTCTCTACAGAGAGCCTCCATGTCTACAGACTGATGTAGCCGTCTCTACAGAGAGCCTCCATGTCTACAGACTGATGTAGCCGTCTACAGAGAGCCACCATGTCTACAGACTGATGTAGCCGTCTACAGAGAGCCTCCATGTCTACAGACTGATGTAGCCGTCTCTACAGAGAGCCTCCATGTCTACAGACTGATGTAGCCGTCTCTACAGAGAGCCTCCATGTCTACAGACTGATGTAGCCGTCTCTACAGAGAGCCTCCATGTCTACAGACTGATGTAGCCGTCTCTACAGAGAGCCTCCATGTCTACAGACTGATGTAGCCATCTACAGAGAGCCTCCATGTCTACAGACTGATGTAGCCGTCTCTACAGAGAGCCTCCATGTCTACAGACTGATGTAGCCGTCTACAGAGAGCCTCCATGTCTACAGACTGATGTAGCCGTCTACAGAGAGCCTCCATGTCTACAGACTGATGTAGCCGTCTCTACAGAGAGCCTTTATGTCTACAGACTGATGTAGCCGTCTCTACAGAGAGCCTCCATGTCTACAGACTGATGTAGCCGTCTCTACAGAGAGCCTCCATGTCTACAGACTGATGTAGCCGTCTCTACAGAGAGCCTCCATGTCTACAGACTGATGTAGCCGTCTCTACAGAGAGCCTCCATGTCTACAGACTGATGTAGCCGTCTCTACAGAGAGCCTCCATGTCTACAGACTGATGTAGCCGTCTCTACAGAGAGCCTCCATGTCTACAGACTGATGTAGCCGTCTCTACAGAGAGCCTCCATGTCTACAGACTGATGTAGTCGTCTCTACAGAGAGCCTCCATGTCTACAGACTGATGTAGCCGTCTCTACAGAGAGCCTCCATGTCTACAGACTGATGTAGCCGTCTACAGAGAGCCCACATGTCTCTCCCTACAGACCTCCCACACAATCAACTGAAATAATCAGAACAAATGAAAGCAATACAAACCACCACATGCCATTATTGTAAACATATCAGTTTGTTCCCGGCCGGTAGCACTAAGGACTGAAAACACAATTAAGTATAAGGCTCTTTCAAATCCCTGTTCACATTATTCTCTTTAGTTATGTAATTCTACCATAGATGACCTTCCTGGGAAGTCCGTTCACAGGTAGAGACATAATATCTCACTATTACCTAATCATGACCTAATCACTGTCATCCTACTGCATGGGGGCTGGTTGGGGGCTTATAAGTCCCAGACAGATCCTGAGGAGGGTTTCTCCTGGTAATTAGCTCAGAGTAATACTGAGTGGAAGAGGTTATCTTTTGGTCCCACGCTCTATTAAATGACTTCCTGTGTGCCTGATCCCCTAGCCAGTCCACTCAGTACAAGGTAGTTTCAATATTTGATTTTCCACTTAGTTGAGCAGTCATGTGCTATCACTCTGACCCATCCATCCATTTATACATTCGTTGTATTTTTTCCTCGAAGAAAGAACTCTGTGTTTGTGTGTTTGTGTGCTTGCCTGTTTGTGTGCTTGTGTATACGTGAATGTTATGTTTCTGTGGGTGTGTGTTTTTTGTGTGCATGCGTGTATGTGTGCTCGTTATTTGTGTGTGAGTGTGTGTGTGTCACAGTGTGAGTGTGTGTGTGTGTGTTACAGTGTGAGTGTGTGTGTGTGTTACAGTGTGAGTGTGTGTTACAGTAATAGCAACAGCTACACTTCGTTCAGTGGGGATCCGGTAAGCTGTAAAAAGCAAGATAATTTTATGTTCCGTAATGTACTTCCTGAAGGTTGATGAAGTGGATACAGGATGTAAGCCTGCTCAAACCATCCGTCTTCTGTAAAGGACAAGGCAGGGATTAATACTGTGTGACTGCACCTAAGCCAGCTGTCCTAGGAGAGAAGGAGAGGAGGAGAGAGAGACTGAGAAGGAGAGGAGACGAGAGAGACTGAGAAGGAGAGGAGACTTACAAGCAGTTAGCTATTTCTGTGTTCTTACATCAGATCTGTATTTTAATGTTGATTGGAAAATCTGTGTGCAGTGGTGAGACAAGACTACAATCTACTGAACCCAATGATCAGTGTTACTTTCAGGTTCAACACCATGGCAGACTGAACTGTTGTCTGTTTTTCAACACGTTCTTCTGCAACCAAACTGACTTCTTCTCCTCATCATGATGTTGCAGACCTTTCCTCCTCATTCATCCATCAACTCAGCAGTCAGTGGCGATCAGTCACTCAGCTACAGACACCATTCATCTTTATTTGGCACAACATGCACTCACCCTACAATAACACACTCTGGAAAGGTTAAACAAATTTACATGATACGTTTTCAGAAAAGAACTTTGGTGGGAGAGAAATGGTCTTAATGTTGTTCTCTCCTGCGTGACACTGAACTGTGCGTGTCTGTGATGGGCAAGCGTGGAACACCATCCATCACTGTCTGTAGACTGGAGATCAGAGCTTCTGTGGGAGGAGGAGAAACCTGCTCCCGTTTGGAGGCCTGCTTCGCCCTCTGCTGCTCAGAATGAGAACTTCTCCAAGACGCTGGGAGGATCTAGCCTGGTCCAAACCAGACTCTCGTACATTGCAGAGCCAGGCTAGGGAGGATCAGCCACTTCAGCAACATCTGAAGAAGAAAGAATGCTATGAGACTAGCAGTTTTTGCTCAAGATGTTTTTAAACAGCAAAGTATTACGGCAGACCTCTAATCTGGGGAGACAGCTAGAGCAGCTTGTCTGATCTACAACCTCTAATCTGGGGAGACAGCTAGAGCAGTTTGTCTGATCTACAACCTCTAATCTGGGGAGACAGCTAGGGCAGTTTGTCTGATCTACAACCTCTAATCTGGGGAGACAGCTAGAGCAGTTTGTCTGATCTACAACCTCTAATCTGGGGAGACAGCTAGAGCAGCTTGTCTGATCTACAACCTCTAATCTGGGGAGACAGCTAGAGCAGCTTGTCTGATCTACAACCTCTAATCTGGGGAGACAGCTAGAGCAGTTTGTCTGATCAAGTATTAGAATATATGGAAAGAGAATGATTCTGTTGTGATAATATTAATGTACTCAACACTACAGAGGCCTAATTGATCTGGCCTCTTCTATCTATGTAAAGTAGTTCACTGTCAAGGCAGCCCTGGATTATTTTAATCTATCTTGACTCTTCTTAGGGCCAGGGGACACTCAGTCCTAGTTTACCTGGGACCTACAGAGAGGGGAAGGGTAAACCTACCCAGACTGCCTCAGTCACGGTTCATGATTCCAGTATGCAGTTCTTGCCAAAGGGAAAACCCCTTGAAACGGCTAAATGACAACAGAAAACAGATGAGGGCAGTTTCTCAGCACAGAACATTCTCCTGCTCGGAAGTGCTTGTTCTGGCTACAGAGGCCTGCTTGTGGTTTGCCACTAATCCAGTAGGTAGCAGACCAACGCACTAACTACACTCACTACTGGATTTTTTAAAGCCCCAGGTCCAGTGTGCGAAATACCCATCCATATTCGGGGGGGTCCCCATCTCCCGATTTTTTTTTCTCCAGTCTATAGCCTACATGACATCACACACGGACACACTAACACTTTTTGATAATCCGACATAGTAGCCTATTCACTGACATTGCATTGGCTAAAGTTGTTTGGATACACGTTGTTTTAAGAGGCAACGTTGTGGAATACAATGCAGAAACGACAATAATTGGCACCAATCTGGCGCATTTACAGAGCAATCAACTGAATAAATGCCGCTGAATAAATCGGAGACTGGCACGCAATCCGTGCATTTGCAAATGAGAGCCTGCAGTGTATGACCGTTAGTGTGACATTATTTAACTATCTATCTACAGCAAATATGATCAGACAGATACGTCATTAAACACATAGGCCTACACAAAGCACATTCGTCTAACCGTGCAAACAGGCCCATCGCTCAAATTGAAAAAAGCACCACAGCGGATGCTGACAGACAGCCCACAAAAAGCCAAACATCACCACAGCGGGTGCGCTCTCTCTCTCGCTCTCGCTCTCTCTCATTCTCTTGCTCTCTCTCTCTTACCTTAAGTTAAAATAGACCAAAGATGCCTTGGCTCAACTTCTTGTGGTTGCCGTCCAGGTTTCCAGGATGAAGACAGGCGATGTCCTGCTTTAATCCAGCTTCTGACAAACGGAACTGGGTCAAATTTGTCCAGAGGAGGTCCGTTGAGGTCCACAAACAGGAGTGAAGACAGGCTGTCTTCGCGCAACCTGTTGCGCTTCTGGTTGTCCGTGTTATTAACTGCGGAAAAGCCTCGTTCGCACTCAGCTGACGTGGGGAGATACGTGCGACTTGCTATGTGCATACTTTCCCATGTTTTCCCCGGTGCAGTGCCCTGCAATTTCCAATCTCGAAACTGCTCCACGGCCTCTCTGGTTGGTAATCCTAGCGCTTTCGCAAGGCTGTGTACTTCTGGTTCACCATGCAAAAGCAGATCCTCCTGCTCTCCTGGCCAAAAACGCTTGTCAAGAGCTTTGAGCATCATGACCAAATTTGACTCCGGTAATCGCTTAGTTAGAGACGCGATCACTGATTCATAAAACCGAGAGCTGTTTATTTTCGCCCTGCCTTCACTCAGCTCTGCGCCCTTAAAAAGGCCAGATGAGACGGACTGTTCGGCCTTCTTGGTTGATTTCCCCCCACCAGACGTCTTCATGGTCGCCAAAACATTAATAGTTTGTTCGATGGCGAGACTTGAATCCACTAGTGACATTTATCTTTTCTGCAGCTTGAGAGACAGGCCCTGGAGTTCACGCAGGATGTCTTTCATGACAGCCAAATCTTCCACAAATCCTGAGTTAGCAAGGTGCTTCAGAAGTCCCTTATATTTTTGCCTTTCAAGATCATTGCGTGATGTGTCCTCACTAGCTGTTTTGAAATGGTGTGCTAGTGCGGGGAAATCTTTCCATACTGCCTTAACTGTTTTAAAGCTGCTGGCAACCCATCTGATGGTGAATATTTGACCTATTTTCAGTATTTCCATGTCGAGCTCGGCCGCTGCTTCTCTAAGCAACCTGGCGTTCCTGGTTGACTGATTGTAAAGGGAGTATAACTTTGAAATAAAGAACTCAAACTGATTAGTGCCAGCCACTTCTTTAAGAGCATCTTTGACAGCCAGTTCTAATCTATGCGCCAGGCAGTGAACAGACTGCACGTTCGGAAACTTTTCCTTGAGTCTAACGACAAGCCCACTGGCTTTTCCTGTCAGCACCGCAGCTCCATCGGTGGCAATGCTTATCAGGTGCGTCTTCAAAAATGCATCATCCATTCCCGCTTTAAGTAGACTCGCCATCATCGAGTTAAAAATGGATTCAGCATCGACCCCATCTGTAAGTTCCACTAGATCCAGGAAAACATTCTCTACATTCCCCTTGCCGCTGACATCACATCTTACGTGGAGTATTAGATAGGCCCTGCCATGAATTGTGCTTTCGTCAATTGTGATTGACACCCGTGAATCCATTTCTTTCACACTGCAGACAAATTTGCGGCGCATTTCCTTGGCAACGTGACTGATTATTTCTGCGCATGCATGGTCAGATTTGTGGATATTACCAACTTCGGCTCCATTTAGCTCCTGCATTGTCATTAGTGGGTTGAGCTTTCTGTAGGATAGCCTTTCTTTTGCCACGGTGTAAGCTGTTCTGAACGAGACTGTTGTTGTCTTGAGTAACTCGGACTGTATGTCAATGAACGTGTTCGGAAGGGTGTCTTCCCTTTCACCTGCGCTATTTCCACTGACCTTGCGTGGGCCTGGCTGTCCCTGTGTTTGTATATTTTCTTCCGTAGCCTCTTTGCTTCAGAGCTCGTAACATCACCATTGATCCATTCTTCTGCGAGGTGTACACCCGGTCCCTTTTCTGACAGTAGCAACGTTTTTGCAATTCTACAGACTAAACACCCCAATTTTCCTGCCTTAATGTCAAGCCAAGCGTTGCGATCTTTCCATTCGCCCACCTGCTTCAGTGTCCAACCAGCCGGCAAGTCACTATTGCTGCTAGCAGCAGCAGTAGTTAAAGTTTCCGCAGCACCTGCTGCGTCTTCGGAGCAATTAGCCTCAACTTCACGTTGTTCTTCTTCTGGGGAGCCACTGGGTGGGAGAAGATCCTCTGTTCTTGCCACTGTGTCAGCTGTACCAGCATCGTCTTTAGGCTCCTCTTCATCTCTGAGTGTCACCTTTTTAGATGTGAATCCAAAGTGTGCGAGTGACACATTCACGCGCTTTCGCTTGCTAGCCATTTTTAGTATTTCGTCTTGTTTATTCTTTTTGGCGCGCATGGCTAATTTGCATAGAGCACAGGACGGGCTTGCTCCGCTTGGCAAAAAATAGCACATTAGTTGTAAATAAATATTTTGAATTCTGAATATTGGACATGGTGAGCAGCATAAAAACATTAAAGTGACCATTAACATATATAAAAAACATATTTTTTATTTATTTTTTACAAAATTTGAGACCCCCCTCAAATTTTACTTTTGAGGCTTTCAGGGGGGGCTCATGGGTCAATCGGGGGGGTCGAGCCCCCCCGAACCCCCCCGTATTTCGCACACTGCCCAGGTCACAATCATGGCATTTAATGGTCGATTTACACAAAATGTGACCAACTCACAATAAATACTGTCATGTATTTCCACCCCACCGTTGCTTATCCTGTCCAGAGAAGAGTGTCTGGCTACAACACCTGACAGCTGCATGTTGGAAAGGGCTGCTTTCTACATCCAGACAAGATGTCCTGTGTCCAAATATCAATCATGTTGTTTTCTTATTAACCACTCAGCTTGTTAACATTGCAGCTAAAGAACCAACAATCTCTAGCTACCTTCCTCAAGATTGTAGATTAGGGTTAGGGTTAGTTGAAACTGTAGGTTATCAGAAGCACACATATCCAGACAACAATAAATTAAATATGAATATATATATATTCACACACAGTATATATATTATCCCATTTATTTTATTGAATTGCCTAGTCATTATATTACTGGACCAATTGAGGTGCAGTTTACTCAATTGATCCAGTTCTTCCCCTCAAATGGCTCTAGGCAATTAATTTAATAAAACCATTGTGAAAATCTAACTTGTTATGTTTTACAGTGAAGGGCTCCCACTTAACAAAACAACCTTAAGCCTAGAGCTACGAGCCATAACTAAACCATTCACACACCAAGTGCAGCACTGTTTGTAGTCTCAGGATTATTTTCTTCAAATGATCTAATCTTTTGCTCTTCAGTTCAGT
The DNA here is from genome assembly GCA_903064625.1 of Mallotus villosus. Taxonomy (NCBI): domain Eukaryota; kingdom Metazoa; phylum Chordata; class Actinopteri; order Osmeriformes; family Salangidae; genus Mallotus; species Mallotus villosus. The sequence goes on along the minus strand of CAEFZP010002530.1, from coordinate 408,382 downwards.
ATCTGTAGACCAGTATAAACAGAGGTATAGTGATGATTAAAGAAGTGGTTTCACTCCAATACACTGGCATGTAAGGAAGGCCCCTCCCCCACCACATTCTCCTGACGATGGCCCCCAACAGATCAGATCAGAAACTCAGATCAGACCAGAAACTCAGATCAAATTAGAAACTCAGATCAGATCTCTGCATAGTGTTGACATCATACATGTGTAACAGAAACACAACACACTCTACAAGGACTTGTGATGCTCACAGACAATTTCAATCAGGAGAGACCTGGGAAGATTGAATACATTTATTACATAATAAGAAATGTACGACAGTGTTTGGAGCTTGGACCCCACGGGGAATTATATAAATCAACGGGCGCCTGCCCAACGCCGAAGAAGAATCCCCTCACGGAGTCCAGACACCGGTGGCGGTGGTGACAGCCGACGACCAGACAAGCCGAAGACTCATACAGGAACCGGGTGGCGACGGGGAGGTGGAGGGTCGCGCACTTGAAAGCATGGACAAACTACACAGGGAGAGAATCGTATTTAAAGGCACGGATCATGTGATGCAATTGCTTGTTTAGCGAGAGCGCTAATCACCCTGACCCCCAGAGATCGCTAATCGACCTGACCCCCAGTGACCGCCCTACCAAGGACGAAAGGAAAGAAAGGGCGATCTTAGCGGGGGGAAGTGGGTAGTGTACACTACGATTAACCCGTGCGCAGGGATCGGTCTTGCCTGACTGAACTTGCGCTGGGCTTCATTTCTTCTTCAGTATCCCAGAATTGCCAAAAGAGGGAGACATTACATTAAAAATAAATCTCCAGGAACCTCTCTACCCCTCTACGTCTCTTCTACAGTACAAGATATTGAGAGAGTGAGGTAAAGTGCCGACAACATGTTCATTTAAACCATTTTTATAAATATAACTTTTTTTCACTTTTCTAATTTTACTCCAGTTATATTTCTGTAGGATCTTCATGCACTTTGATCTTTCTTTCTGATGAATCTATCCACTGAGCCAGAAATGCAGCAACCTCTAGTCAGAGTAACTAGCTGTTTATTGTGTTATCTGAACAAACCCTAGACCCCCAAGATCAAGGTCAAAGTCATCTTCATTCTCCCTGAGTGGCTGGGTGTTGCACAGCAGTAAATAAATACAGTCATCATTAACAATCAACACACACCAATCAACACAGAAACAATTCACACAAAAATGGGAGAATCACCTCATGTTATTCAGAAGGCCACAAGCAGCAGGGACAAAGGGTTCTTTATTCTACTGGTCCTGCATCTTGGCAGAGTCCATGTGCAACGAGGCGAAAGCAACATTAACTCATCTCCTAGTTGTGTATAATTTGTATTTGCTTGGTCAGAAGATGGCTATTTTGTCAGGTGCTTGGTAGGCAGGGTGTTGGGGAGCAGGGTGTGGGGGGAGCAGGGTGTGGGCAGGGTGTGGGGGAGCAGGGTGTGGGGGAGCAGGGTGTGGGGGAGCAGGGTGTGGGGGAGCAGGGTGAGCAGGGTGTGGGTGGGGAGGGTGTGGGGGGAGCAGGGTGTGATCAGGGTGTGGGGGGCGGGGGGCGGGTGTGAGCAGGGTGTGGGTGGGCAGGGTGTGGGTGGGCAGGGTGTGGGGGGAGCAGGGTGTGGGGGGAGCAGGGTGTGGGTGGGGCATGGTGTGGGGGAGTAGGGTGTGGGGGAGCAGGGTGTGGGGGGAGCAGGGTGTGGGGGAGCAGGGTGAACAGGGTGTGGGGGGAGCAGGGTGTGGGGGAGCAGGGTGTGGGTGGGCAGGGTGTGGGGGAGCAGGGTGTGGGGGAGCAGGGTGTGGGGGAGCAGGGTGAACAGGGTGTTGGGGAGCAGGGTGTGGGGGAGCAGGGTGTGGGGGAGCAGGGTGTGGGGGGCAGGTGTGGGGGGAGCAGGGTGTTGGGGAGCAGGGTGTGGGGGAGCAGGGTGTGAGCAGGGTGTGGGGGAGCAGGGTGAACAGGGTGTGGGTGGGCAGGGTTAGGGGGAGCAGGGTGAGCAGGGTGTGGGTGGGCAGGGTGTGGGGGGAGCAGGGTGTTGGGGAGCAGGGTGTGGGGTGTGCAGGGTGTGGGGGAGCAGGGTGTTGGGGAGCAGGGTGTGGGGGTGCAGGGTGTGGGGGCGCAGGGTGTGGGGGAGCAGGGTGTGGGGGGAGCAGGGTGTTGGGGAGCAGGGTGAACAGGGTGTGGGGGAGCAGGGTGTGGGGGAGCAGGGTGTGGGGGAGCAGGGTGTGGGGGTGCAGGGTGTGGGGGCGCAGGGTGTGGGGGAGCAGGGTGTGGGGGAGCAGGGTGTTGGGGAGCAGGGTGAACAGGGTGTGGGGGAGCAGGGTGTGGGGGAGCAAGGTGTGGGGGAGCAGGGTGTGGGGGAGCAGGATGTGGGGGCGCAGGGTGAGCAGGGTGTGGGGGAGCAGGGTGTGGGGGAGCAGGGTGTTGGGGAGCAGGGTGAACAGGGTGTGGGGGAACAGGGTGTGGGTGGGCATGGTGTGAGCAGGGTGCAGGGTTGGCATGGCGGAGGCCCAGTAGTGAACAGAGCTTTGCTGTGTCTGTCAGACTCAGCCCAGAGCAGCTCCGCCATGCTGGCTCCCCTCACCAGCATTCACCTAAATCTGTCACACAGATTTGACACTGCGTCACTCGGGGTGCACTCTGAAATGACATGTATGTAATGTGGATTATTGTGCACATTTACAGCCTGGATTTTCCTCAGAGCGTTTATTATTATTATTATTATTAGACTGTGTTTCTCCTATTGCTGTGTCAATAATTTGGGTTAGCTATAATTTGTGGGATTAAACTAAATAAAATAAATGTACTTAATTATATTTAAAACATTCATGCTACTGTAATTCAGATTTTATGCAATAGTGTTTTTTTGTGTTTCTGCATCGGTCTTAATTAATTCATAATGTTGGAGGTCAAATGGCTTTTGATAAATCCTTCATATGATTCCTAATTATAATTCACATGTACACAAATTTAAATCAGTTACAGTTTTAAATCAGAGAACACAAATTCAGATGATGCTGAGGCGTTTCCTGTCTTCAGTCTGTCCAACGTCCAGGAGGCCAGACTCGTCCAGGAGGCCAGACTCGTCCAGGAGGCCAGACTCGTCCAGAGAGACTCGTCCAGAGAGACTCGTCCAGAGAGACTCGTCCAGAGAGACTCGTCTAGGTGAGGGTTTTCAGGAGCACAATAGATTGCTGAAAGCTTGAGGTATGACAGGAAGCACACGACAGGACCTTAAACACGTTTAGTTCCTCTGGTGAGATTTATCAGCTGTGAGAGATTCATGAAAAATCTACTGATCTTACAATTTTTGGTTTCTTCTTCTGATTTAAATAAAAGAGTCATGCAAGAGTCAACACATTTTTACACTAACACCAACTGGTACATTCAAAATGTATTATCAAAATCTGTTGGTGAAGCGATTATTTTTTATAAATGATTTAATATAATAAATATATAGAATATACAGATAATAATGTAATTATGTACATTTTTGCTTTGGTTAATAACACAAAATCAAGAAGCATGCTATCTGGCATGCCTACCTGACACCTGGCGTTTGTTTGGTGTTTCACCCTCTGAATGGGATATGGATGTGACATTCATACACGGACATTGGTTTTGTTATTATCTGACAACATCAATCTCCGCTCAGAAACATTTAACTATCCGCCCCTTGTTTTGAATTGACAGCTAAATTATTTCTAAAGACATTTGCTGTAACGATCCGCTAATATTTTTCCAATATGTAAAAGGTCTGTGTCGGTTCAAGCTTGTCTCATCTGTGTGTGTGAACCTGCAGGATCCTAACCGCCCTGCAAGCACTTCCTGTAAGTACTTCCTGCAAGCACTTCCTGTAAGCACTTCCTGCAAGCACTTCCTTACTTCCTTTCAGAAAGTTCTGGAACCAGAACACAGACAGAGGAAAGTGGACCAGAGTGGCCATTACACTGGGTACACGGGGGTACACGGGTATATACAGGCATAGAGCACTTTCTCTCTCTGTATCTCCCTCGTTCCCTGTCAGGTGTAGTATTTACTGGACCGAGTGCTAGCTAGTCCAGGCCTGGAGGCAGGGCTGGCCCTCCCTCGCTGCTGCGGCTGTTTCTAGTGTCTCTAGTAAGAACTGGGACATGGTTTAGTAGGCACATCACTCCAGTAATAATAGGAACCAGCAATATGATTAGCACTATGTAGTAATGTATTGTGGACTGTGATGCCAAACGTCAGTTTTGGATGTCTGTGTGTGTTATGTTTATTTTTCTACTGACATTTTTGAAAATTATATTGTTTTGTGTCTCCCAGGGGCCCAGAAGGGCCCTTATAATTCACTTATCCCTCTCTAAACGAGGACTCATGGACATCTGCCCCCAATGGGAATTTTTGGCGCTTTGAAAAGAAAACAGAGGTTAAAACTGTGCAAATGCAGTTAGCAGCAAGCAGGCTTGAGTCTGTTTTCCACCGTAATGAGTTTGATTAATTCTTGACCTTTGGAAACTTTTCACTCCTCTTAAGCATTCTTTTTTCGTTCAGTTTTTTTCCCACCTGAGATAATAAGGCAGTGTTCTGTATTGCTCACTACAGGGCTTTGCATTGCTGACTTATGGAATGCAAACATCATTTGTACAGGGCAGGCTATTGTAAAAAGAGAGAAAGGGAGAGAGGCCACCATCTAGGGTGTAGAAACCCTGCACAACACCAGGACCCTGCATGAATGTGGGCACATGGATTTTGCAAATGAGCAAAACTTTTACAACTTTTCTGAATTATGAAGCATCATAGAGAAAATATCTTTTTAGAGAACATCTTCCCCACTGAGAGAAGAGAGAGACTGAGCGGAATGAGGTCAGCTTGAGTTCTAACATTCTAACGTTCTAAAATTCACAAGGATGTTTATTTTCTTGGACAAGAGGCATTTCCACAGCTCCTCTCTCTTTGATAAATCACGATGTGTAAACTTTACCGTCGACGGCAGTGACAGCTCTCCTCTGGTAATGCAGAAAAATGGCGGTGAGGTAGTTGTGGGTCTAAAGTAGACGTGTGATTTAGAGCTGAGAGATGCAGCATCTCTTCCTTCCAGTGGAGGCCCTCCTGGGTTTGGTTTAATTCTCTCCTTGCACTATTAAAAAGGCCTTCCACTCTCTTTACTGTGCAGACCTGGCTGTCATAACTGGCACAAAATCATTTATCAATGCCTTTCGTCGTCGGCATTGCTGAGGCCTTTGTCAGTGTATATTCTTCCATTATTGATTGTGTGGAATTCATGTCAGGGAGAAACACAGAAATGTAGGTTAGGAATGACCAGACCAGACCAGAGAGGGAGGTGATTTTAATTTAATTTAATTCATTCATCAATGTTAAAACTTTCATTTTAGCTTAACCAACTGTAAGGTGTGTGTATAAGCACAGGACTGGCTATTGGTCTGTACTTGTGCGTGTGAGATGTGTGTGTGGTCTGTGCTTGTACATATGTGTGTGGTGTGTGAGATATGTGTGTGTGTGTGAGATGTGTGTGTGTGTGAGATGTGTGTGTGTGTGAGATGTGTGTGTGTGTGTGTGTGTGAGATGTGTGTGTGTGTGTGTGTGAGATGTGTGTGTGTGTGAGATGTGTGTGTGTGTGTGTGTGTGAGATGTGTGGGTGTGTATCATGGTCATGATACAAGCTGTTAGTCAGAGCAACAAACTGAGAGGCGGTGAATGTCAGTGTCCTCCTTTGTTGTTTAATTTATTTTCTTTTCAAAGTGAGGGGAGGTGTCCTTGCTGTGCCAGTTAGTCATTGATGTGGCTATAGTTAGTCCCTCACATGCTGGGAGTGTCTGTAGGAGCAGCTACTTCCTCTCTGCTCAAGGCTCCAACTGCACCAGAGGCTTGTCTCCCTCCCTAGTTTGTCTGACTCTTCTATTCGTGTGGAGAGCTGTTTGTGAAAGAGGACAAAGGCTGTGTTAAAGACCTGGGACCAGACAGAGTGTGCAGAGGGACCAGACGAGAGGCCTCACCTTCTCAAGCCTTACACACCAACACTTCTGTTGGGCTGGCTGCAGCAGACTGACACTTTTATGTTCTCTAGTCTGTGGTTCTGCTGGTCTGTGGTTCTGCTGGTCTATGGTTCTGCTGGTCTGTGGTTCTGCTGGTCTGTGGTTCTGATGGTTTGTGGTTCTGGTGGTTTGTGGTTCTTGTGGTCTATGGTTCTGTTGGTCTGTGGTTCTGGTGGTCTGTGGTTCTGGTGGTTGAGGTTCTGGTGGTCTGTGATTCTGGTGGTTTGTGGTTTGTGGTTCTGGTGGTCTATGGTTCTGTTGGTCTGTGGTTCTGGTTGTTTGTGGTTCTGGTGGTCTGTGGTTCTGGGTTGTTCGTGGTTCTGCTGGTCTGTGGTTCTGGTGGTTGAGGTTCTGGTGGTTTGTGGTTCTGCTGGTCTGTGGTTCTGGTTGTCTATGGTTCTGTTGGTCTGTGGTTCTGGTGGTCTGTGGTTCTGGTGGTTGAGGTTCTGGTGGTCTGCGATTCTGGTGGTTTGTGGTTTGTCGTTCTGGTGGTCTATGGTTCTGTTTGTCTGTGGTTCTGGTTGTTTGTGGTTCTGGTGGTCTGTGGTTCTGGGTTGTTTGTGGTTCTGCTGGTCTGTGGTTCTGGTGGTTGAGGTTCTGGTGGTTTGTGGTTCTGCTGGTCTGTGGTTCTGGTGGTTGAGGTTCTGGTGGTTTGTGGTTCTGCTGGTCTGTGGTTCTGGTGGTCTATGGTTCTGTTGTTCTGTGGTTCTAGTGGTTGAGGTTCTGGTGGTCTGCGATTCTTGTGGTCTGTGGTTTGTCGTTCTGGTGGTGTGTGGTTCTGTTGGTCTGTGGTTCTGTTGTTCTGTGGTTCTGGTGGTCTGTGGTTCCAGTGGTTGAGGTTCTGGTGGTCTGCGATTCTGGTGGTCTGTGGTTTGTCGTTCTGGTGGTGTATGGTTCTGTTGGTCTGTGGTTCTGGTTGTTTGTGGTCGTGGTGGTCTGTGGTTCTGGGTTGTTTGTGGTTCTGGTTGTTTGTGGTTCTGCTGGTCTGTGGTTCTGGTGGTTTGTGGTTCTGCTGGTCTGTGGTTCTGGTTGTCTATGGTTCTGTTGGTCTGTGGTTCTGGTGGTTGAGGTTCTGGTGGTCTGCGATTCTGGTGGTCTGTGGTTTGTCGTTCTGGTGGTCTATGGTTCTGTTGGTCTGTGGTTCTGGTTGTTTGTGGTTCTGGTGGTCTGTGGTTCTGCTGGTCTGTGGTTCTGGTTGTTTGTGGTTCTGCTGGTCTGTGGTTCTGGTTGTTTGTGGTTCTGCTGGTCTGTGGTTCTGGTGGTTGAGGTTCTGGTGGTTTGTGGTTCTGGTGGTTTATTGTTCTGTTGGTCTGTGGTTCTAGTTGTTGTGGTTCTGTTGGTCTGTGGTTCTGTTGGTCTGTGGTTCTGGTGGTTTGTGGTTCTGGTGGTCTGTGGTTCTGGTAGACTGCAGTACAGAAAAAAAGTCAGGCATATATTACATCTATTTACACAAAAGAGCAATACGAAAACATTAAATGTTTAAGTGATTAATATTACAACGGTCTAACTGAATATAGTAAACTAACCCATTGGAAGACCGCCTGTCAATGTAAGTTCTCTTAAAAAGATTAAATTGCTTCATCAACGACTAATTAATAGTACCGTTTGCGATTGATAAACCTTTCAATGTATGAGCTTAAGGTAAATGGAGGGTATTCCCCCAGGAATCTATTAGAGGCACAGAGCCTTTCATCATGTCTGTCTGGGGTATCGGCACATACAGTAATCTGTCCACGTTTGCTATCGATTACTTGTTTGGCTTTCAGCTTGTGCCGTAAACAGGTTAAATGATGACAGATTTGACTGGAGGTCCCTGTTGAGATGAGGCTACACATTCAGAGTGTTTCAGAGTGTTTCAGTGTTTCAGAGTGTTTCAGATGCCGCGGATGAGGAAGGCAGACGATGGGGATCAGAGGCTGCTCCCTGCTCCAGGAGAACCAGGCTGGCTCCTGGTCAAGGCCCCCAGGAACACGGTCTACAGCTCTACAGAGACAACCCTACAGCTCTTCAGGGACAGCTCAACAGCTCTACAGGGACAGCTCTACAGGGACAGCTCTACAGGGACAGCTCTACAGAGAGAGCTCTATAGGGACAGCTCTATAGGGACAGCTCTATAGAGACAGCTCTACAGGGACAGCTCTACAGGGACAGATCTACAGGGACAGCTCTACAGGGACAGCTCTACAGCTCTTCAGGGACAGCTCTACAGGGACAGCTCTACAGGGACAGCTCTATAGGGACAGCTCTATAGGGACAGCTCTACAGCTTTATAGAGACAGCTCTACAGCTCTACAGAGACAGCTCTACAGGGACAGCTCTACAGAGACAGCTCTACAGCTCTACAGGGACACCTCTACAGAGACAGCTCTACAGCTCTACAGGGACAGCTCTACAGGGACAGCTTTACAGGGACAGCTCTACAGCTCTACAGGGACAGCTCTTCAGGGACAGCTCAACAGCTCTACAGAGACAGCTCTACAGCTCTATAGGGACAGCTCTACAGGGACAGCTCTACAGGGACAGCTCTGGGATGCATTTTCTTCAGCTACAGAAGAGCTGCATGCACACACTGAGGACCTTTGCTGAAGGAAACTTGATGAGAGCCGACTGGAGATGGACTGGATGAGTGCAGGTGTGGCTTACACCTCCACTTTATCTGAGACTGTTGAGAAGACAATTCAGAAGACCTGCACAGGGATTTATATCAGATGAAGAAATATTTTTGTGTCTGTTTTATAATGTAATGTTTCTAATGTAGTCTGTGTGGAGCAATTTACGTGTTCGTCCTTTGAATCCCATTATATCAGAACTGAATCTGTGGGTTGAAAGAATCAGATTCAGATGTGGATATTCAATTGCATTAGAATTTTAGAATACCGCTAAAAGTTTCTCTCTTTACCACAAATCTTTGAAGATTTGTGCGGCTTCTCTGAGTTTTATCATGTCTATATCAGTGTCTGGACTGCCTGGATGAGGCCGGCCTCCGAGGGTTAGCATTATAGCACTTCCTCAACTAGCTTTGTAGTGGATGAAGCATCATAATCCTCAAACACACTGAAATTCCTCCAGAAAGGCTCTTGATCCAGAATCCACTCATTTTCTTCAAACAGACTCCCGGCTCTGCCCAAAAGAGAAGAGATATTTGGCTGAATGGCCGCTGTCCTTCTTTGAAATTTGCTACAAGAAGACCCCCCACCACACACACACACACACACATCCCAGCTGTGGCCTGCTGTCTGAGGGTGCAGGTGGTTGGGAGGGCTTCTCGGAGCTCTTAGTAGAAGGTAAACTTCTTCAAGGCAAGGGAATCATGCCAATCACATGCAGTGTTTTTGCAGTGAGCCCGAAGCCTGCTCTTTCTTCACCCCGCCACTGGCTCTATCAGAGCCCTCTCAGAGCGCTGGCAGAACACTGTTTGTTCTGCTATGTGGTTGCACCCACACAGTGGATTCAAAGAGGTACAGGTCTATTTGAGAGTGTATATTTTATTGCCGGAGAGAGACTGTGTTTGTCTTGCTGTGTTTGTCAGCTCATGTTTGAGCTGTGGGATCCTATTAAAGCTAAACAGCACATCAGCTGAATATTGCCACCGTCTGGCTTCTCAGTCTCAGACTGAGCCCAGGGCGTGTTCCAAGTAATTTGGTCGTGACATAAATCAGTGTGATATCTGTGTTTACCCTCCATACACATCTCTTCATATAAAGTACAGTAGTCTCCAATATTATTTCTAAACCAGTCTGCAGCATGTCTTTTTCACAAGTCTTATTATCTTCTACTATGATGCACACTATGAGCCATCTCCTCCTGATGATCTCGTACCCTGACTTCTCAGTGGACCCTGCCTAGTGTGTCCAGGTCAGCTGATGCCTGGTCTAATGAAATGACTGGGCCTTATGAGAGAGAGGCACCTGAGCTGGATCTGAAGGGTAGCTGGATACGAAGGTGACGAGTGACTGACAATAGAATGATTTAAATGAGCTTTCAACCAATGTACTACCAACTCACATGTGGAGGCTATAGCTCAGTGCTGGAGTGTTTGACAGCAAATTAGGGGTTTGTAGGTTCAAATCCCCCCAGTATGCTGCTTTGGATACATGTGTCTGCTCTACAAAATCATTAATACTGGCCAATCATTTTAATCATTATGATGATGCTAATCATTGTAGAGCAATACAATGTTCGTGGTCCTCAGAATATGCAAAGAATAAAATGTAATGGAAACAAATCAGTGACATAATGTTTTGAATTTTGAAAAGGCATTGAATACTTAATATTGAAATTTAAACAACACCGAATTCAAACATTAATATATTTCAATGTGAAATTTAAACTTCTAAAATGTAAAATGTAAACATTTGGGTTGCTCAAATTCGAGCCTAAAAAATGTGATCTTAAAATATTTGAGCCCCATAAAATTAGAGCCTATCAAATACGAGCCGAAAAATTTTCTTATTGAAAAAATGTTGTGGCTCCAAAAATTTAAATACATTTTTTGGGGCTCAAATTTTGTAAGATCACATTTTGTAAGATCACATTTTGTAAGATCACATTTTGTAAGATCACATTATGTAAGATCACATTTTTTAAGATCACATTTTCTAAGATCACATTTTTAAGATCACATTTTTTAAGATCGCATTTTTTAAGATCGCATTTTTTAAGATCACATTTTGTAAGATCACATTTTGTAAGATCACATTTTTAAGATCACATTTTTAAGATCACATTTTTTAAGATCACATTTTTTAAGATCACGTTTTGTAAGATCACATTTTTTAGGCTTGAATTTGAGCAACCTGAATTTTATTTTACATTGAAATACATTCATATGATAATTTGGTGTTGTTTAAATTTAAATATTAAGTATTAAATGCCTTTTAAAATTCGAAACGTTGTGTCACTGATTTGCTTCCATTGAATTTTTCTGACCCAGTTTTCACTAAGGATATTGGCAATAAAATACCAACGTACGTGACTAAATCTAAGATGATACAAAAACATTTTCTTTGCAAGATAAGGATTTGGTGGTCTTATCTATCAACAGGGACCATGAGTTTAACACATAACACCTGCTCAACACTGTTCCTCGCAGTTGGTGTGAAACAATGGAAGAGCAGGACTGTTCAAGTCATTAGGAAGATAACTGGACAAACTGCAGGATGTGTGTGTGAGTGGCTAGGGAAATAAAAAGCTACTTAGTCTGTTATTGACCCTACAGCTCGACCTGGGCGACACACACACACACCTACACACACCTACAGCTCGACCTGGGGCGGTTTGCTCTGCAGCCAGGCGACACACGCACACACACACCTGCACGCACGCACACACACACCTGCACACACACACACCTACACACACACCTGCACGCACACACACCTACACACACACACACCTGCACGCACACACACCTACACACACACACACCTGCACTCACACACACCTACACACACCTACACCTGCACACACACACACTTGCTCATGCACATACACTTGCTCATGCACACAACACATAAGTGCATCAACACACACACACACACACACACACACACACACATACTGTATAGTCATCCACACACAGCTGCCGTACTTGAATATTCACACTACTGACTTACTCTCTCCCTTCCTCCCTCTCTCTCCCTCTTTCTCTCTCTGTCTCTCTCTCCCTCTATTTAATTAAATGGGTTTTATTGGCATTAAATAGCAAATGTTCATACTGCCAAAGCAACGATGGAATTACAGAAATATTCATCAATATTAATCACAGCCTTATATATACTTATATTTCATACTCACATACAGAGAGACACACAGGGTAGTTAAACATATATCTTCGTGTAACGACACCACACAGGTGTACAACTTAGAATTGTTATTATTATTTTTCAAGTTATTTAAGTTGGTATATTATCAATTTTGCCAAATAATCAAATAATTATTTCCTCTCTCTTTGTACTAATTGTGGTTCATTGTACCGGCTTTTATTTAATCAATAAATATGCACTTGCTTCCTTCACGTTGTCCTGTTCAAAGTTAGGCAGACAGGAACTCCTTGTGACATCATCTCATGAAGTCGTATGCAAACAACCAACAAAAATAGGATTGCATTATGTAGGACATAGCATGCAGGTCGTAGCAGCATGGACTAAATACGCTGCATCATGTCACCCCATGATGCAGCAGTATTTAGTCCATGCTGCTACAGGCATTTGGCTCAAAACTCAGAACCAACAGACTTCAAGCTGCTGCCACTTTAGATAAAGATGAAAAGAGCACAGCCGACAAAATAAAAAGCATAATGTGCTAAGAGACAGAGATAAAGAACGGGGAGGAAATATAAGAGATGTCAAAGGAGAGATGAGAGATGCAAGAAAGAGAGATGAGATAGAAGGAGAGAAATGAGAGATCTAGAAGAGAGAGAGAGAGCTGTAGAAGGAGAGATGTAGAGGGAGAGAGAAAGAAAAAAAGACAGAGAGGAAAAGCGAAACAAAGAAAGAGAGGAGGGGGGAGAGAAGGATTGCACAGTTTTCAGGAAGGGCTCTGGTCAGTGATGGAAGCGTGTTTCTCCCCTGGCAGACGTGTGGATCCTCTCCAGCGGTGAGCTCCTGTGAGGAGGGGCAGACGTGTGGAGCCTCTCCAGCGCTGTGAGGTGGGGCAGACGTGTGGAGCCTCTCCAGCGCTGTGAGGTGGGGCAGACGTGTGGAGCCTCTCCAGCGCTGTGAGGTGGGGCAGACGTGTGGAGCCTCTTCAGCGTTGTGAGGTGGGGCAGACGTGTGGAGCCTCTCCAGCGCTGTGAGGTGGGGCAGACGTGTGGAGCCTCTTCAGCGTTGTGAGGTGGGGCAGACGTGTGGAGCCTCTCCAGCGCTGTGAGGTGGGGCAGACGTGTGGAGCCTCTCCAGCGCTGTGAGGTGGGGCAGACGTGTGGAGCCTCTTCAGCGTTGTGAGGTGGGGCAGACGTGAGGAGCCTCTCCAGCGCTGTGAGGTGGGGCAGACGTGTGGAGCCTCTCCAGCGCTGTGAGGTGGGGCAGACGTGTGGAGCCTCTCCAGAGCTGAGCTCCTGTGAGGTGGGGCAGACGTGTGGAGCCTCTCCAGGGCTGAGCTCCTGTGAGGTGGGGCAGACGTGTGGAGCCTCTCTAGCGCTGTGAGGTGGGGCAGACGTGTGGAGCCTCTCTAGCGCTGTGAGGTGGGGCAGATGTGTGGAGTCTCTCTAGCGCTGTGAGGTGGGGCAGATGTGTGTAGCCTCTCTCCAGCGCTGAGCTCCTGTGAGGTGGGGCAGATGTGTGGAGTCTCTCTAGCGCTGTGAGGTGGGGCAGATGTGTGGAGCCTCTCTCCAGCGTTGAGCTCCTGTGAGCGAGACAGGCAGACTGGGAGGCCGTCCCCAAGGCTTGTTGTTTCATGTCAGAGATTGGATTGAACCAAGAGGTCCTGGTTCAGAGCTGTCCCTGGGAGAGGACTGCACTCTGCTGTCACTGACCACAGCTTCACCCCCCTGCTCCCCCCAGCTCCCCCCTGCTTCACCCCCCTGCTCCCCCCAGCTCTCCCCACCTCCCCCCAGCTCTCCCCACCTCCCCCCAGCCTCCCCCCAGCTCCCCCCAGCTCCCCTGCTACACCATCGAGAGCCGGGGCTGCTTTTCCTGCAATATTGTAACAAGTTCTTATTATGTATTTATAATACGGGTGGATAAAATCAAGCATTCTGATTGTTTGAGAGTGAGTCACGGGGTGTGCTTTATTGAGCATAAAGTACTGTACGCCTGTTTACATTTACCTTAAAGGGGAGTGTCCATATTAGTGCGCCCTCCAAATATCTAAAAGGTTGCCGAAGAAAAAAACTGTCTACAAGTAACATTCGGTAAATTGAGCAATAGGCTAGTATTGCACTGTCCCGTGTTATCAGTGCTAACTAGCTGGTCTAGCTACTGAAACGTTGCACGGAAGCTCAGGTCTAGCTTAGCTATTTAATTTTAGCGTCGTAGCCACGCAATTACTGTACATGACGTGGTATTGGCTTCTTAAAACGACGTTTTCCACGGATGCACAATTAGGGAAGATATCCAAATCAACATAAGCAAACCTTAACACCAGCCTGAAAGCTTAGGTCCTCTAGAATTCAGTCGTTGATTAATTTTACAGAGTCAGTACGCGTAAGAGGTCCCATTACCGTCCACCTAGCTCTCGTTAGAAATGTTACCAAAATGTCGTTATAATACAAATTAAAAACGTTATGTCACAGCATTGTACTTGAATATATAGATACAAACCTATATTATAACATTCCGGTTTTGAAATCCAATCAGGATAGGCCTAGAAATGTTACTTTCCTGATTTTAGCAGTTAGCCAGGGGGTCCCATTATCGTCCACCCAACCACTTTCGATGGAGAAATGTCAGTTTGACGCTGCGGAAGGCAGATGGTACACATACGGTTTGAGAGCATATTTACATACTCAAATCTCAAAGTAAGAAGCTGTAATTTGGTGTGCAGCAATATAAGATGTGTACATATCGATGAGTTACTTTATTTCGTTGCTGCTGCATATATTCTTTAAGAAATTAACGGAAGAAACGGTTGTGGACGATAATGGGGCCCCGAACGTTGGAGATTTAGAGTGGACGATAATAGGGACCACATACGCTAGCTAGCTAGCTAGGCTAACAAACGTGAAGTTCACAATGCTGTTTGTCCGTTGCCTAGCAACAGCCACTGTTTACAGGGACTAGTCTCTCTCGGCTACTGAAATGCGAATGTTTGTTGTCTATAACTATGTTGTGCTGAAAGGCAGCTTACTATTCATTTACTATTTATAATTTCAATATTCTCAATTTATAATGCAGATTTCAATTTCCAACAGGACTTGGCACCTGCACACAGTGCCAACCTGGTTTAAGGACCATGGTATCCCTGTTCTTAATTGGCCAGCAAACTCGCCTGACCTTAAAACCACCAAAAATCTATGGGGTATTGTGAAGAGGAAGATGGGCGGATAGGATTTTCCTTAGTTGTCAGTTATAATCATCAACATTTAAAAAAAGAAACATTTGAATATATCAGTCTGTGTGTAATGAATGAATATAATATACACTTTTCGATTATATTCTAATAATATGACAAGCACCTGTATATATTTAAAAACGTTTGCCGAAATAATTTGCCGACCCACTTTTTAGGTACCACTTGGTTGTTCAACTACAGCATCACTTGAGAATGTATTTTCTTCAGTCTGTTACACAGAACGTTGTTTCATTAGTTAGTGTTAGCCCGTCGTTGTGGAGAACACTGCTGTTAGCTTCACACAGGAGGTGAAGATGCCTTGTCAAGACTGCAGATTCATACGTTAATGTTCTTATTCACTGAGGTGTTTGTAAATGTGATGACAGCTTTACCAACTAGGAGTGGTTTGGGGGGAGGAAGGGGAGGAAGGGGGAGAACAGGGTGAGATGGGCTTGGGGGGAGGCGGAGGGGAGGGAGGGGAGCGAGAGAAGGCTGTGAATTCAATTCCTCCCGTTTCTGGGTGAGCATGGCCGAGAGAGGGAGGAAGAGTGTGAAAACCCTGGCCTCTTCCTGCAGACCCTAACCCTGGCCTCTTCTGCAGACTCTAACCCTGGCCTTTTCTGCAGACCCTAACCCTGGCCTCTTCCGCAGACCCTAACCCTGGCCCTTCCGCAGACTCTAACCCTGGCCTCTTCCTGCAGACCCTAACCCTGGCCTCTTCCTGCAGACCCTAACCCTGGCCTCTTCCTGCAGACCCTAACCCTGGCCTCTTCCTGCAGACCCTAACCCTGGCCTCTTCCTGCAGACCCTAACCCTGGCCTCTTCCTGCAGACCCTAACCCACACAGATCTGTAAGCAGGAGATGCTAACGTCTGTCAGGGTGGATGGGGAGATGCTAACGTCTGTCAGGGTTGGATGGATATTCCCTCCTTAAGGCAGGCCTGCATGTCCATGCATGGTGTCAATCCCAGCCACAACAATGTGACACCAACACTGTGATTTGACAAACTAATTGATTTCCCTTCATCAGCTGCAATGAGTGTTTTAATGACTATTAAGGGTGTCAGAGACGAGTACATCTCAGCCTTAGGACTGGACAAGTAGTGTGTGTGTGTGTGTGTGGGTGGGTGTGTGTGTGGGTGTTTTTGTGTGTGTGCGTGTGGAGGAAGGGCAGATGAAAGATGTTTTGAACATTTGAATGAGACTATTCTAGCTTTCAAGATATCTCCATCCGTGATGATATCTTCTCAACTTTATTTCTATGCTTTACTAATGACCACGTTTTCAACAATAAATGTAATGTATATGACACTACCTTATGCTTAAAAACACTGTTCTTATTATTGCATTGTAAGTAATGACAGCCCTTTTATCAATGTCAGTAACTACCTTTTTTGGGGCACACACAAATATTCTGTGAGAGAAGAGGTACACATGCATACTTACACACGCATGCACGCACATGCATATTGTACACAAACACACAGGCGCACTGGTACACAAACACACAGGCACACTGGTACACACACTCCCACAGTCAGATGGAAGGAGCCTGTGAAGGCATCAGAGTGAGGGGTAAGGAGCACTGACAGCCATACGTCAAGTGTGCCGGGTGCAGACCCCAGGATTTAACACAGAGCGGCAGGCAAAAGACCATAAAAGTGAGTGACTGGAGTGGTAGGAGAGGAGGAGAGAGGAGGGGAGGAGAGGAGAGGAGGAGAGAGGAGGGGAAGGAGGTAGGACGGGTGAGGTGATAGCGAGGATGTTCTTCGCGACTTCGTTTGAGTCTTTTTCTGCTTGTCTCTCACTTCTCTTTGTTTCCTGTGCTTCTTTTCTGTCTTTTCTTCTCTCTTCTTTTTTCTTCTTTTCTTCTCTCTTCTCTTCTTCTCTTCTTCCTTTCTTCTTTTCTTCTCTCTTCCTTTCCTTTCTTCTTCTTCTTCTCTTCTTTCTTCTTCTGAGTCGAGATCCCCTGTGCACACCAGGAGATATGTGCTCACTCACTAATGGCCACCCGACTAGACACAGACTCATTTTTCACATCATGTCATCTGTAAGGTTTGAATAAAAAGGAATGGCCACCATCAGCCTGGACACACACACACAAACACACGCGCGCGTGTGAACGCCCAGACGCTTTGAGCCTCCTCACTGTTATCACTGTTGACTCGTACAGTCAGAGGAGATGACAGTAGGAAGGCCCGTGGATGAGCCAGACTGATGATCTGTACTGCCTCACTCTGCCTCACTCTGCCTCACACACATCTCTCCACAGCTCACACACACACACACACATCTCTCCACAGCTCACAGCACACCACACCACACATCTCACACACACTCTCTCCACAGCTCACAGCTCCCCCCCCCCACACACCCACACATCTCACCACACACCACACCTCTCTCCCCCCCCCCTCACACACACACACACCTCACTCCACACACCCACACTCACCCCCCACACACACACATCTCACACACACACACACTCACCCCCCCCACACACACCCCATGGTTGACAGGTTCCCTCTCCACGGCTGCATGTCAGACCCGCACCGCACACTGCGTCATATCAAATGCTGTAATCTGACAGAATAAAAGGATCTGGTTGCCGGGGACATCACAAACTCGGGGCTTTTGTAATTTCCTGACAGGGACAGAAGGGTGAAATGAAGGGATGTTTCTACAGTTTCATGTTGTAAGAATTAGTGTCAGTCAAAGCTAAGTGGCTATTTTAAGATAGATAGGAGAGGATACAGTGCCATGTTTTGTCCGACGGGTTTTTCAAAG
The DNA here is from genome assembly GCA_903064625.1 of Mallotus villosus. Lineage (NCBI taxonomy): Eukaryota > Metazoa > Chordata > Actinopteri > Osmeriformes > Salangidae > Mallotus > Mallotus villosus. The sequence continues at coordinate 390,551 of CAEFZP010002530.1, read as the reverse complement.
GCTACGCTGATGGCAGCAGGAGCTGAGAGCTGCTGGATTGTTTCCATCTCCTCTGCATGAGGAGTCTAAGGAAGTAACATGTCTAAATATCCATTTTGAAAAGGTTAGTGTGTAATTAACGCTTATGCGCAATGCCAGCGCGTTGGCAGCATTTCAGCTGACAATAACAAAAGCTGTTTATCAGCTCAGTGGTTCAGCCCTGCCATGCGCTCATCTACTACCGACCTACCGGTCATGGGGGCACCAGGGGATCAGTCCTGGAGGTCTGAGGGCGAGGTCATGGGGCACCAGGGGATCAGTCCTGGAGGTCTGAGGGAGAGGTCATGGGGGCACCAGGGGATCAGTCCTGGAGGTCTGAGGGAGAGGTCATGGGGGCACCAGGGGATCAGTCCTGGAGGTCTGAGGGAGAGGTCATGGGGGCACCAGGGGATCAGTCCTGGAGGTCTGAGGGAGAGGTCATGGGGCACCAGGGATCAGTCCTGGAGGTCTGAGGGAGAGGTCATGGGGGCACCAGGGGATCAGTCCTGGAGGTCTGAGGGAGAGGTCATGGGGGCACCAGGGGATCAGTCCTGGAGGTCTGAGGGAGAGGTCATGGGGGCACCAGGGATCAGTCCTGGAGGTCTGAGGGAGAGGTCATGGGGTCACCAGGGGATCAGTCCTGGAGGTCTGAGGGAGAGGTCATGGGGTCACCAGGGGATCAGTCCTGGAGGTCTGAGGGAGAGGTCATGGGGCACCAGGGGATCAGTCCTGGAGGTCTGAGGGAGAGGTCATGGGGGCACCAGGGGATCAGTCCTGGAGGTCTGAGGGAGAGGTCATGGGGGCACCAGGGGATCAGTCCTGGAGGTCTGAGGGAGAGGTCATGGGGCACCAGGGATCAGTCCTGGAGGTCTGAGGGAGAGGTCATGGGGCACCAGGGGATCAGTCCTGGAGGTCTGAGGGAGAGGTCATGGGGGCACCAGGGATCAGTCCTGGAGGTCTGAGGGAGAGGTCATGGGGTCACCAGGGGATCAGTCCTGGAGGTCTGAGGGAGAGGTCATGGGGGCACCAGGGGATCAGTCCTGGAGGTCTGAGGGAGAGGTCATGGGGCACCAGGGGATCAGTCCTGGAGGTCTGAGGGAGAGGTCATGGGGGCACCAGGGGATCAGTCCTGGAGGTCTGAGGGAGAGGTCATGGGGCACCAGGGGATCAGTCCTGGAGGTCTGAGGGAGAGGTCATGGGGGGAGGATGCATGGATTCTCATAAAATGATCGTCAAAACTAAGGTGTTAGTTAGCATGTCATTAAAAGGAGCAACTTGAGGATGACGGTGAATATAGAACATTATGAGTGAAATACAGTGAGGAAAGAATGCATGGATTCAATCAATTAGCCAACGTCAATAGTGTGATTCAGTTACTGTATGCCTGTGAGTCTCTTATGTATCAGTCAGAGAGTCACTCTCAGGTAGAAATCTCTGTTTTGACGACTGGACTGTGTGATCTCTGAGTTTCAAACTCGAATCGTGATCATGCTGTCACATCTTCACAGAAACCTCCAGCATTAAAGAACACGTTTTCACACTTGTCAATTATTTTCAAAATAAAGGACTTTTTTGTGTCAGCCCCTCAAAAATGAGAAGAGGGATGAGAAAACAAGTGATTTCCTTATTAGGTTTAGGAGTCAAAGGCCTTCTCCTGGAGCCGTCGGCTTCACTGGAAGATTAAGACATATATTGGATTCATGATGGAGGGCACAAAGTTCATTTTCAAAATAAAACAGAAATATTATTCATATTCCTTTTAAAATTCAGATTGCCAGCTGACCTGTGCCTCAGCAGCAGTGTATTACATTTAGAATGAGCTACCTCGCTGCCGCGGCCAGGCCCAGCCACACTTCCTGCTTCTCAGCCAATCCCTGCCCTTCTTTGTCTAGGCAAGGGAATTATGGGATTAGTCATATGTTTGTTTAAGAATGTATAGAATTGTGTCTAGAATTTTTTTAACAAACCATTTTCCTCAAATTTGACTTTCTGTTTTTAAGACAATGCCACAAATATGTATATTTGATCAAGACTGATTTGAAAATTGCAAATGTGTTAAAAAAAACGTTGTTTTTGTGCTGCTGAAAGTCTGGCAGCAGAGATGTTGTGGACACATGCACAGAGGGCTGTCTGAACACATGCACAGAGGGCTCTGATTTTCATATATATTAAAACCCCCTCCCTCTGCGGGATATGAATCTGTGCACACTGCTAAGGCTGAAGCTTACTGCCAGAACTTGTGTCTCTCTTTGATTCAGATTCCCATCCCAGGTCCAGTGACCCTCACAGCCCTATGATCTCACTCACTCTCTGATTCCACCGACCCTCCAGCTGACCTGACCAGGACCACTGAGAGGATATTGCCATTGTTCAACTGTACAAAAGTTAGGTGTTGTACACACAAATATGAAGAGAAGTTGATGCTCCTTTGCAAGTCCATATGCCTGTGTATACTGTGCTAAATTATAGCTGCAACAACAGACTGCTACCTAAACCTTTTCCAGTACTGTGGTAATCTGGGTACTACGCACATTAATATATATCTCCTATTCCAGGTTTATATTTAACAACAGTTCTGATATTGTAGTGCTGTGATATTGAAGACAGAAATCCTTAGCAGGGTATAATCAGTCACTATCTCCGTCCTCACCAGGGATGAAGGTTGCACAACACAGGGTAATACAACCACAACTTAGAAATGGCGGGCTGCCATTCTCTCTCCATACCACCCCCCCTGTTCCCTCTCCACCCCCCACCCCCCCTGTTCCCTCTCCACCCCCCACCCACCCTGTTTCTCTCTCCACCCCCCACCCCCCCCTGTTCCCTCTCCACCCCCCACCCACCCTGTTCTCTCTCCACCCCCCACCCCCCCCTGTTCCCTCTCCACCCCCCCACCCCCCCCTGTTCCCTCTCCACCCCCCACCCCCCCTGTTCCCCTCTCCACCCCCCCACCCCCCCTGTTCTCTCTCTCCACCCACCCCCACCCCCCCCTCCCTCTCCACTTTTCCCTCTCCACCCCCCCACCCCCCCCTGTTTCTCTCTCTCCACCCCCCCACCGACCCCCCCTGTTCCTCTCCCCCCCCCCACCCCCCCCTGTTCTCTCTCTCCACCCCCACACCCCCCCTGTCTCTCTCTCCACCCACCCCCCACCCCCCCTGTTCCCTCTCCACCCCCCCACCCCCCCTGTTCTCTCTCTCCACCCCCCCCACCCCCCTGTTCTCCTCTCTCCCACCCCCCCACCCCCCCACCCCCCCTTTTCTCCTCTCCCCCCACACCACCCCCCCACCCCCCCTGTTCTCTCTCTCCACCCACCCCACCCCCCCCTCCCTCTCCCCACACCCCACCCCCCACCCCCCCTGTTCTCTCTCTCCCACCCCCCCACCCCCCCACCCCCCCCTGTTTCTCTCTCCCACACCCTCTCCCTCTCCACCCCCCCACCCCCCCTGCCCCCTTTTCTCTCTCTCCCCCCACACTGTTCTCTCTCACTTTCTCTCTCTCTCCCCCCCACCGCCCCCCTGTTTCCCTCTCCACCCCCCCACCCCCCCTGTTCTCTCTCCCCCCCCCACCCCCCCTGTTCTCTCTCTCCACCCCCCCCACACCCCCCGTTCCTCTCCCCCCACCCCCCTGTTTCTCTCTCTACCCACCACCCCCCCCTGTTCTCTCTCCCACCCCCCATCCCCCCTGTTCTCTCTCCACCCCCACTGTTCTCCTCTCCACCCCCCACCCCCCCTGTTCTCTCTCCACCCCCCATCCCCCCTGTTCTCTCTCCACCCCCCATCCCCCCTGTTCTCTCTCCACCCCCCCATCCCCCCTGTTTCTCTCTCCACCCCCCCATCCCCCCTGTTCTCTCTCCACCCCACCCCCTTGTTCCCTCTTCACCCCTCCCCCCCTGTTCTCTCTCCATATCACCCCAACCCCCCCCCATCTTCCTTCACCAGCGCCTGCCTCATCACTCCACACAAAACACCCCCAGCCTTAATTGGTCTGTGCTCCACCAACATGTTAGTAATGAAAAAAACCAGCACATAATTCTTAGTTTGTTGGCTGGCAGAGCCTAATTTACAAAAGTGGAGGTTGGTGATAAGCAGAGACTCCAGGTCTGTGCAGTCCTCTGCCCAATGAATCACCCCCTGCCAAGGTTGAGCAGAGTATAATTGAGTCCAACATCTCTGAGCACTTTCACCATAATTAATGATAATCTGTAACAGAGAAATCTCAGATTCCAGTTCACAGAACTGTTTAATTAGGCCCTGTAATGAAAGCACAGGCACTACAAGAATATGGCCAGCATCGTGATTAATGATTTGTGCTGAACACAAAAGTGCTGCACCGTTAACTCCAGCACACACAGCAGCCTCTCTCACACACAGCAGCCTCTCTCACACACAGCAGCCTCTCACACACAGCAGCCTCTGACACACACAGCAGCCTCTCACACACAGCAGCCTCTGACACACACAGCAGCCTCTCACACACACAGCAGCCTCTGACACACACAGCAGCCTCACACACACAGCAGCCTCTCACACACAGTAGCCTCTCACACACACAGCAGCCTCTCACGCACACAGCAGCCTCTCACACACACAGCAGCCTCTCACACACACAGCAGCCTCTCTCACACACAGCAGCCTCTGACACACACAGCAGCCTCACACACACAGCAGCCTCTCACACACAGCAGCCTCACACACACAGCAGCCTCTCACACACAGCAGCCTCTCACACACACAGCAGCCTCTCACACACACAGCAGCCTCTCACACAACACCAGGACACACAACAGCCAGTGTTTGACAAGTATTATTCTGTTCTTCAGATCTCTCAGTTTCACCATTCTACTAATTTACTATGGTGGTATACAGTAGCTTAAAACAGCATTTAACAGCAAGGTTCATTTCAAGCACAAATCGTATGAAGTATTTGTATCATTTGTGACAGAGCCATAATGGCAGGTGTTAGGTGAGCTTACCCATGTATAGGAACGCCAGTTGCATTGATCAAATGTAACTATTCAATTTAGTGCAGTGTACAGGTGGTGACACCCTTCATTGGCTTAAATGATGATTAGCATAATCATGTGACTGGAAAAGCTCTGATATTTGTAACACCATGTGGATGTTTCATCTTGAATCTGGATGTAACACCATGGATGTTTCATCTTGAATCTGGATGTAACACCATGGATGTTTCATCTTGAATCTGGATGTAACACCATGAATGTTTCATCTTGAATCTGGATGTAACACCATGGATGTTTCATCTTGAATCTGGATGTAACACCATGGATGTTCCATCTTGAATCTGGATGTAACACCATGGATGATTCATATTGAATCTGGATGTAACACCATGGATGTTTCATCTTGAATCTGGATGTAACACCATGGATGTTTCATCTTCAATCTGGATGTAACACCATGGATGTTTCATCTTCAATCTGGATGTAACACCATGTGGATGTTTCATCTTCAATCTGGATGTAACTCCATGGATGTTTCATCTGTAACACCATGGATGTTTCATGGATGTTTCATGGATGTTTCATCTTGAATCTGGAAATGTTGACAAACTAAAAAGGGTGTGAAGTTTACGTTGGTAAAATGAGATTGAATGTCGAGCTGGAAGTCAAATTAAAATGTGTTGAGCAAAGTGATAGATTCAAGCCAGGCCGTAATCCTAGATCACTCCAGCAAAACACTGTTTCTGGTCTTGTGCATTGTTCATGTTTGCTTACTTGTGACATATCCAGTAAATCATTACAAACAGTATACATTCCTGATAGACCTCTCAGTGAAAAGATTGCTTTGTCACCATGAAGAAATGTCTTCACCCTGTACCATTCAGTCAGGTAATAAAAAAGAACACAAGTCTTTTACTTAAAAGTCTGGATTGCATTATTGAATGAAACGCTCCAGCTGGCGTCCCTGCCTGGAAGGCATGGTGGTTCTGTCAGCGCTCGCCTGCAGACCCTGGAAGGCATGGTGGTGCTGCTGGGGATCTGCAAGGCTGGCTCCATCCTCGCAAAATTGATCTCGTGAAATGCACAATAATACAGTCATACTATTACTGAAACAAAATAAGCTTTTGGTTTCGGTGTGAAATGGATTTTCTTCAAGAAAAAAAAGCTATTAGTCACTGTACGTGGGTTTGTTGAGTTTGATGTTTTCATGTTGTGAGGGCCACTACTGAAGTCCTTTCACTGGCTACTGTACAGTACTGGGATGCTTTGCCCTCAACCATGACTTGTGACGATACAAGTGCTGTGTTCAAAGATGGGTGGTTCAGTCGTTTACAAGTACAGGACAGTATCCTGGAGCACTTGTATTGTGCGTTCCAGACATACAGTACATTGTGATAATGTGCCTCTATCTTGTCAGACAGCCACACTCCTGTGAAGGAGAAACAGCAGTGTGAAGTGCAACCATCCAGACAGACTCACCCAGACACAAGCCCACAGCCCCATACATCTCTGACAAACATCTCAATTGAGTGAAAAATACTATACACGCAAAAGAGAGAACGATAGAGAGAGAGCGAGCTAGAGAGAGAGAGAGCTAGAGAGAGAGAGAGAGAGAGAGAGAGCTAGAGAGAGAGAGAGAGAGCTAGAGAGAGAGAGAGAGAGAGAGAGAGCTAGAGAGAGCTAGAGAGAGAGAGAGAGCTAGAGAGAGAGAGATCTAGAGAGAGAGAGAGAGAGAGAGCTAGAGAGAGAGAGAGAGCTAGAGAGAGAGAGAGAGAGAGAGAGATCTAGAGAGAGAGAGAGAGAGAAGAGAGAGAGAGAGAGAGAGCTAGAGAGAGAGAGAGAGCTAGAGAGAGATGTGTTCATAAAGAAATGAATGTAACCAACCACCTCACTGTTCTAAGATCTTGTTTAGTTCTTTAATTCTCCTGTTTCTGACCTGAATCAGGCTGTCGCTGCACATGAAAGAAATGAGAAAATCCTCTCCGTCACAGCAGCCCAGCTTCCTCCAGCTTCCTCCAGCTCCACAGCATTTGTCATTGCCAAAACAGCAGAGTTTAATTAAGTGTTGTGAGCAGCATAGTGAGAAACACACTTTAAATTAAACCTCTGAACATGCTGCTACTGGTGCTTTACCTTCTCAACAATCAGCGGGGTGTTCGGCATAAATTTCTCTGTCTCGAGGGGGAAGGAGGCTCACTGCACCTCCAGCGATTCATAAACGGCTGGTCTCTCTTAGAGGAGCCTCTTATTACTGCACATTTCATTATTCCCAGTTTAGAAACCAGTAGCAGATGAATGTGATCATTAATGTCCCATCTCAACTAAACATTTTATTTACTCTTGATGAATTAATGGTTGTTATCAGGGATGAAATAAATAACAACAATCCTGCTGTGTCGTCTGTGTGCCAGAGCTTCTGCAGGGCCAAGGAGGATTACACAGCAAATCATCTTCTGAAGCGTCAAGCAATTGTTGGTGCAAGAGAAGGAATTAATTCAATCCCCTCTATAGTAATGGATTGTTTCAAGTTGGTAAGCATTTTGATTCTGTAATGCATTTGTAAGTGTGTCCTTTAGAACATCACATCAGTGGAGTCAAGAGGAAGAGCAGAGAGCAGCTACACACGAGGCCCGCAGTAGAGCAGAGAGCAGCTCCACACGAGGCCCGCAGTAGAGCAGAGAGCAGCTACACACGAGGCCCGCAGTAGAGCAGAGAGCAGCTACACACGAGGCCCGCAGTAGAGCAGAGAGCAGCTACACACGAGGCCCGCAGTAGAGCAGAGAGCAGCTACACACGAGGCCCAGCAGTAGAGCAGAGAGCAGCTACTCTTATCCCCACTCTTAAAAGGGAGCTCCTTCTGTGAGTCATTTTGACATTTTTATTTTCGACCACATGACAACAATAGGACTTTTGTGTGGGCCAAGTTTGATATCATGTGGACCATGTATGTATATTTCATTTACATGTTATGAAACACAATTTGGTAAGATTCTCATCCTATGGGATGGCACATAAACTGCAAGTCAATGTCAGGATAATTAAACGAAAATGTCCATCAATCTTTGGGCATTGTGGCTTTCAGGTCAGTGAATGACGTGAGCTTGTGTCACTCACAGAATGGATTCTAACCACAACCTCTCAGCACTAAAGACCTCCAGGTCAACCCTATTGATCTGTCCAGGGTTACACTTGTGGCTCTGTGACAATAGATCTACTGCACTGCTGGTGTTGCAGTAAACCACAGCTCCAGCATGTGTTCATTAACAGAGATGTTAAGTTGTTATGTAACATAAGATGCACAAGTAGGGTAGGACCATTATCAGCTCCTTAAACTAAGCTGTAAGGCAGGCTACACTACCATCCATTCAACCCACCCAGCGCTCCCCCTCCTCCCCTCCCCCCCTGCTCCCCCTCCACCCCCCCCCTTTTCCTTGTATTGCTTCCTCTCCTCCACGTGAGTGATCAGACAGCTGTTACAAGGCCCAGGTTTATTAAGGGGCTCACAGCTCATGGAGGTATCGCTGTACTTCCCTACACACTGTGTCACGTTCATGCAGTGGGCTCACCCAGCCAACAGCTGCTTGAGATGACACTTCCCTGTACCCAGGCTGAGACTGGTGTAGCAGTCTCTTCAGCAACCAGGAGGAAACTCTGACAGCCTTCATAACCGCAGTGTTCCTAGGGTTAGGAACAGGCTCCTGTTCTACCTCTGCAGCCAGTACGAGGCAGTACAAGCTTGTACCAGGCACTTTCCAAGTACTAAATTGGTTGATGCGTCTCTAAGGCGAACAACCTGGATGAAAGCCTGATACATGCTCCACATAACTGGTCTCTTTGTCCACATAGCTATGGGATGAGGGCTGCTGGCTGTGGTGGGGTTTGCACGGTTAAGATTAGCAATACTTAATTTATTATAAAGTAAGTTGAGAAAGGTGGCCTGGCTCTTCTCCCCCTTTGGGAGAAGGAGATACCAGGTCTGGCATCAGCCCCTTTGCGGTTTATCCAGAAGATAGTGGCATTGTATGATGTCGTCAGTACTGTCTTACTGAGTGGATCAGAAATGGTTGTGTTGGCGGATTGACTCTCTGCTACATAGCTAATTAGTTTTAAGCAAGGATGGATGCTGAGCCTGAACTACTCAGCTACGCTGAGCCTGAACTACTCAGCTACGCTGAGCCTGAACTACTCAGCTACGCTGAGCCTGAACTACTCAGCTACGCTCAGCCTGAACTACTCAGCTACGCTCAGCCTGAACTACTCAGCTACGCTGAGCCTGAACTACTCAGCTATGCTGAGCCTGAACTACTCAGCTACGCTCAGCCTGAACTACTCAGCTATGCTGAGCCTGAACTACTCAGCTACGCTCAGCCTGAACTACTCAGCTACGCTCAGCCTGAACTACTCAGCTACGCTGAGCCTGAACTACTCAGCTATGCTCAGCCTGAACTACTCAGCTACGCTCAGCCTGAACTACTCAGCTACGCTCAGCCTGAACTACTCAGCTACGCTCAGCCTGAACTACTCAGCTATGCTGAGCCTGAACTACTCAGCTACGCTCAGCCTGAACTACTCAGCTACGCTCAGCCTGAACTACTCAGCTATGCTCAGCCTGAACTACTCAGCTATGCTCAGCCTGAACTACTCAGCTATGCTGAGCCTGAACTACTCAGCTACGCTCAGCCTGAACTACTCAGCTACGCTCAGCCTGAACTACTCAGCTACGCTCAGCCTGAACTACTCAGCTACGCTCAGCCTGAACTACTCAGCTATGCTGAGCCTGAACTACTCAGCTACGCTCAGCCTGAACTACTCAGCTATGCTCAGCCTGAACTACTCAGCTACGCTCAGCCTGAACTACTCAGCTACGCTCAGCCTGAACTACTCAGCTACGCTCAGCCTGAACTACTCAGCTATGCTGAGCCTGAACTACTCAGCTACGCTCAGCCTGAACTACTCAGCTATGCTCAGCCTGAACTACTCAGCTACGCTCAGCCTGAACTACTCAGCTACGCTCAGCCTGAACTACTCAGCTACGCTGAGCCTGAACTACTCAGCTACGCTGAGCCTGAACTACTCAGCTACGCTCAGCCTGAACTACTCAGCTACGCTCAGCCTGAACTACTCAGCTACGCTCAGCCTGAACTACTCAGCTACGCTCAGCCTGAACTACTCAGCTATGCTCAGCCTGAACTACTCAGCTGCGCCGAGCCTGAACTGGTGTTCTGCTAGAAACCTGAGCTGCGGTCACAGCTTGCAGCGTCCCAGTGTGTGAAGAGCGCTGTCCCTGTTGCTGTGAGGTTGAGGTGTCCAGGTCTCTATAGCTGCAGAGATGAGGTGTCCAGGTCTCTATAGCTGCAGAGATGAGGTGTCCAGGTCTCTGCAGGGATGAGGTGTCCAGGTCTCTATAGCTGCAGAGATGAGGTGTCCAGGTCTCTATAGCTGCAGAGATGAGGTGTCCAGGTCTCTGCAGAGATGAGGTGTCCAGGTCTCTATAGCTGCAGGGATGAGGTGTCCAGGTCTCTATAGCTGCAGGGATGAGGAGGCTAGGTCTCTATAGCAGCAGGGATGAGGTGTCCAGGTGTCTATAGCTGCAGGGATGAGGTGTCCAGGTCTCTGCAGGGATGAGGTGTCCAGGTCTCTGCAGGGATGAGGTGTCCAGGTCTCTATAGCTGCAGGGATGAGGTGTCCAGGTCTCTGCAGGGATGAGGTGTCCATGTCTCTGCAGGGATGAGGTGTCCAGGTCTCTATAGCTGCAGAGATGAGGTGTCCAGGTCTCTATAGCTGCAGAGATGAGGTGTCCAGGTCTCTGCAGGGATGAGGTGTCCAGGTCTCTATAGCTGCAGGGATGAGGAGGCTAGGTCTCTATAGCAGCAGGGATGATGTGTCCAGGTCTCTATAGCTTTAGGGATGAGGTGTCCAGGTCTCTGCAGGGATGAGGTGTCCAGGTCTCTGCAGGGATGAGGTGTCCAGGTCTCTGCAGGGATGAGGTGTCCAGGTCTCTGCAGGGATGAGGTGTCCAGGTCTCTATAGCTGCAGGGATGAGGTGTCCAGGTCTCTGCAGGGATGAGGTGTCCAGGTCTCTGCAGGGATGAGGTGTCCAGGTCTCTGCAGGGATGAGGTGTCCAGGTCTCTATAGCTGCAGCGATGAGGCGACCAGGTCCTATATTAGCCAGGGAGCAGAGGAAGGATGACTTACACTGAACTGTGCCCGTAGAAAACGTCCCTTCATCCTGTAGCAACAGAGGCATGTGAATGTACAGAGGCCTATTAGGGTCAGATCACTTTGATAATTGATCATTTCAGTTGGCTCCTCTGCTCTGCCTCCTCCCTACGCCCAGTGATGGATCATTGTTTAGACAGTACTAGTTAATGTACACTATTAGCTCTGTATTTAAAAATGATAATGTAATTGATTCACAAATTGATTTATTGATGTTAATTCAAGTGTTTCGCGTATTAATCACACTAAAGAAATTAATTTAGTATATTTTATGAGCTGTTGTGTGATCAACTAATGATATGAATTAATCAACTTTAATAAGAATTCAAACACTATTGTTAGGCTAATTTGTCACTTTGTAAGAGGGAGGAAGAATGGGACTCTTGTTTTCTACTGTACTTGTGATAAAGCAGCCTGTGACCGTACTGCTGCAGACTGTGTCAGTACTGCTGCAGACTGTGTCAGTACTGCTGCAGACTGTGTCATTACTGACACAGTCCTCATCATTGTGAATTCTGGTATAAGAGCAAATTATGATATAATTGTATAATGATATATAATCCTGACTACCATTCCAGTTGTGACCCTTTTTTTGTGAAGCCTCCTGTTTGCTCTCTGCTTCTCCTTGTCTATATTCTGAACAGAAACACTTCGTATTTACACTTCATGCTCGGCTTTCAGTAAACAAAGCAATTGTTTTGCACTCCAGAGAGCCAGTTAAGAAGTTCATTAGTGGCTCATCTCATGTCTTTAAAGTATTGATTCCCTCAGTCAATGTAAAAATAACAACCATGTTATAAGCTAGTTGTCCGTAGCAATGGCCAACATAAATTATTTAAAAAGGGCAGCTTGGCTGCGGCCATGGAGCCATCAATCATAAGATGGCCGTGACAAAAAGCTGCCGCTTCACAGAGTCGTATCTGGCCAGCGAACAATTCTATCAGGCAGGTGAGAGAGTGTGAGCAGTCTGTCTGACCTGGTGTCACTCAGATTGTTGCTTGGGCCTTTGAAGGGCGAGCTCCTCAGCTCAGTCTGGGGACGGGATGGTTAAATGGATTCTCTGTTTGCCACTGGCCTCCCTCTGAGCACACACACTTCAATTTGGCTCCCCATAAAAGAGAAGGACTCTCCCAAAGAATGGGATGAATTTTTTATTTGAATGCTTGAATTGAGTGGCAAGTGGCACTATTTCTATTCAGAGATTCGGTTGAACAGTGAACCATAGAATCGTCTACATCCAATGAATTTGTATTGTTCCTCAGGGGGGGGATGATAACATTATGTTATATTCAACGGACTGATTTTTTTACCCCGCTGCTGTCAAACTGAATTCCTCTTCTTAAAATGAGTGTCAAGGTGTCATGCTATTGTAATATTAGAGCTTTCATATCTTTGTTAAAAGAAAACTTGGGTGAGAAAATGATTGTGTGAATTGTATGTGTGTGTGTCTGTTCCATCGCTCCTGTTGCACGGCCTGTTTAGACATCCGTCCAGCCAGCCGTCCAACCAGCCAGCCGTCCAGCCAGCCGTCCAGCCAGCCGTCCAGCCAGCCGGCCGTCCAGCCAGTCGGCCGTCCAGCCAGCCGTCCAGCCAGCCGTCCAGCCAGCCAGCCATCCAGCCAGCCAGCCGGCCGTCCAGCCAGCCGTCCAGCCAGCCGTCCAGCCAGCCATCCAGCCAGCCGGCCGTCGAGCCAGTCGGCCGTCCAGCCAGCCAGCCGTCTAGCCAGCCATCCAGCCAGCCAGCCGTCCAGCCAGCCGTCCAGTCAGTGTTCAGCCCCCCAAGGCTCTCAGACTCCCTGGAGTCCTGCAGTGTATCATCTCTGTGTATGTAGGAGATGGCGATAGTCTGCTTTACTCTGTAGTTGGTAATAATGCTGATGTGTTTTTAGTGGTGTCAGGATTAGCATAACAAAAACAGCTTATGCCCTCTGGGTTCTTGTACCTTGAAAGCGTTTTCATCACAACACACAAGAGCATCGTAAATGAAGCCCTGAGAAAAGCAGCAAAGTATTCTTTTAATACTGAGGGAGAGACAGAGAGCGAGACTTAAGCGTGGTAGGAGTGTCTTTGAGTTTCAAAACACTTTGATTCATAATTGATTAAATGAAGCCCTCCCGCTTCAAAGGCAGGAAGAGGAGCTGCTCTTGTGGACAGACAGCCAGTCAAACGCTGCTTTGTTGTTTCAAATGAACCCAGCCCTCCCTCCCCACCAGGGAGAGAGACCCAGCTCTCCCTCCCTCCCCACCAGGGAGAGAGACCCAGCTCTCCCTCCCTCTCCACCGGGGAGAGAGACAGCCAGACAGCCAGATAACCAACCAGACAACCAGCCAGACAACCAGCCAGACAACCAGCCAGCCAGACAACCAGCCAGACAACCAGCCAGACAACCAGCCAGCCAGCCTCAGCAGAGGAGGAGGGCTGACAGAGTGCCAGTGATGCCCTGATGAATGGAGGCATGCGGGGATGTGAATGGCTACATCTGAGTTACATCTGAGGGGTAATTGCCACCGAGCAGAAGCCTCCCACCTCGATCCATTTAGTCTATTAGCAATTTATGTCTGGTCTCATTCAGCGCCTCACAGGGGTTTGATGTAAACTCTCATGTGCTTCAAGGTTATCCCAGGACCCGGGCTAACAGCCTGAGAGACAGAGGAGATGGCCTGGGCGCACCATTCTTTTATTCTCTTTGGCTAGTCATTAATTTGTTGTCACAGTAGAAAGGTGAATGTCACATTTTATCTAATTAAAGTGAATGGGTTGGTGATGCGCCTGTAGCTGGGCGGGCCTGCTTCGAAGCGTGCAGATAAGACGGGGTTTGTCCCACAGACTCCACATTGTGATTTGTCTCTCAGCCACCCAGATCAGAGAGCTGTAAAATGAGCAAGCTGCAGCTCTTCTGAAGCAGAGGACAAGGAAGAACAGTGTGTAGGAGAACAGGCTGTCCCAGCCTTCAGAGAAACACACACCTATCTGTAGAAAACACAATCTCTAACTGTTTACAAAACGCTTCTACAAGAATACAACCAAATCTCATGGTGTTGTGACTGGTGCTGAGGCTGGTGCTGAGGCTGGTGCTGAGGCTGGTGCTGAGGCTGGTGCTGAGGCTGGAGTGGGAGGGGCTGCGGTGGGGTTGTGGGAGGGGCTCGGTGGGGGTGCTGGAAGGCTGTGGAGGTGTTGGTGCTATCAGAGGCCCAGGCCACCTAATGCCTGGTGTCAGCCCCACACTGCCCTGAGAGGGGGGGTCTCCGTGTGCTGGGGTGGGGGCTGGGCCTCCCTGCCTGCTGCTGGGGCGGGTGTCTGACCAGGGGCGGGTCTGACCAGGCCTGCTGAGTTACTCTATGTGATGGCTTCCTGCCGCTCTGGCCTCTTGGCTTCCGGCACCGGAGACAGGGACATGCCAGGAGGGGGCAGACTGGAGACAGGGACATGCCAGGAGGGGGCAGACAGGGACATGCCAGGAGGGGGCAGACAGGGACATGCCAGGAGGGGGCAGACTGGAGACAGGGACATGCCAGGAAGGGGCAGACTGGAGACAGGGACATGCCAGGAGGGGGCAGACTGGAGACAGGGACATGCCAGGAGGGGGCAGACAGGGACATGCCAGGAGGGGGCAGACAGGGACATGCCAGGAGGGGGGAGACTGGAGACAGGGACATGCCAGGAGGGGGCAGACTGGAGACAGGGACATGCCAGGAGGGGGAGACTGGAGACAGGGACATGCCAGGAGGGGGAGACTGGAGACAGGGACATGCCAGGAGGGGGAGACTGGAGACAGGGACATGCCAGGAGGGGGCAGACTGGAGACAGGGACATGCCAGGAGGGGGAGACTGGAGACAGGGACATGCCAGGAGGGGGCAGACTGGAGACAGGGACATGCCAGGAGGGGGGAGACTGGAGACAGGGACATGCCAGGAGGGGGGAGACTGGAGACAGGGACATGCCAGGAGGGGGGAGACTGGAGACAGGGACATGCCAGGAGGGGGGAGACTGGAGACAGGGACATGCCAGGAGGGGGGAGACCGGAGACAGGGACATGCCAGGAGGGGGAGACTGGAGACAGGGACATGCCAGGAGGGGGCAGACTGGAGACAGGGACATGCCAGGAAGGGGCAGACAGGGACATGCCAGGAAGGGGCAGACTAGAGACAGCAAACTGGACATGTTCCCCGAGCTGCTAGCTGTGCGGTCGGGGGATGGTTCTGGTGGTGTGGATCTCATCGTTGTTTCCGTATCGTGTGTCTGTTTTTTTCCACCTTTCTCTTTTCATTGTTCATAGTTTCTCTTTTTTGTAACAGTTGCTGAACACTGCATGCATGGAGCACAGTGTTGTTTTAGGAATCCTCCTCTGGAGATCACTGTGTTTCACTGTGTCGGCAGTGTCTGAGATGGAAACCTGCTTAAACCCACGTCATCAAAGGGCTGAATTCACTGTAAAAAGCATACTGACCTACTCTGGCATTTCCTCAAAGTGTCCACTCTTCCCTCTGTGTGAAAGACTGTCAGAACACTGCAGCATCGTGTCTGGAGTGTACACACTCTTCCAGGACCTCACCCTGAGCCTCACTGTCAGAGGAGAGGACCAGAGAGGAAAAGCACTGGCTCCAGCCTCCAGCCTCCAGCCTCCAGCCTCCAGCCTCCAGCCTCCAGCCTCCAGCCTCCAGCCTCCAGCCTCCAGCCTCCAGCCTCCAGCCTCCAGCCTCCAGCCTCCAGCCTCCAGCCTCCAGCCTCCAGCCTCCAGCCTCCAGCCTCCAGCCTCCAGCCTCCAGCCTCCAGCCTCCAGCCTCCAGCCTCCAGCCTCCAGCCTCCAGCCTCCAGCCTCCAGCCCCCAGCCTCCAGCCTCCAGCCTCCCGCCTCCAGCCTCCAGCCTCCAGCCTTCAGCCTCCAGCCCCCAGCCCCAAGCCCCCAGCCTCCAGCCTCCAGCCCCCAGCCCCCAGCCCCCAGCCCCCAGCCCCCAGCCCCCAGCCCCCAGCCCCCAGCCCCCAGCCCCCAGCCCCCAGCCCCCAGCCCCCAGCCCCCAGTCTGACCAGCCTCCCTGGTCCTCTCCTCTCTCCCACTGTGCAGGAGCATGGCTGTGTGAGTGACAGCTACGCTGTGAGCTGCGGACCTCTCCATGGTGCTCCTCTCCACAGGGGGCTGGGGGGGCAGGAGGAGGGGGCTCCACCGGCGCGTCCACACGCCTGCGTCCCACCAGGGGGGCCCCGGGCCCACTCCTACTCCCCTGGATGACCTCTGACACAGCCGGTTTGCTCTGGGTCGCCGTGAAGAGCCGGTGGTGGGGATTCCTCCATGGCCAAGCAGCAGGGCTGTAATTGATGTGGCAGAGACGTCGTTACCAATCTGCAGCTCCAACGGCCACCCCTCTCCCTCTAGGGAGCCCGGCGCTTCCTCAGCATGACCCCGCCTGCTGCCCACACCGCTACAGCAGGCCCTATCTACTACTGCTGTTTGGTGTAAATACATCTCACGCAGGCACTCTACACGTGCAGTTATCTTGGCGAGCACATTCAGGGTGATGCTAATGCCGACACCAGCGCCGTATCTAGAAATAGAGAGCAGTGTTGATATCTGCCCCCTCCGAGGACGGCCTGATTATGTGGGAAATAGGAGTCAGTGTTGGTTTTCCTATTTGTGTTGGAGGATGCCTATCTCCTGCTGCATACCTTCAGCCTCCCCGTGCACATGCACATTGTAATCACAGCGTTGGATATTGTCCATCTCATACACCGTCACTAACTGGTGTGAAGTGGAGTGAAGGAGGCTGGGTGGGAGTCAAATCACAAGCAGCAGATTGGGATGTCTTTTCAATGTCAAAAAGTTTGGCAAGAGGAGAAACGTAAAAAATGGTGTGCTATTATTAATATATGATGGTATATGATATATGGAGTTATTAGCATATTATCAGTGCTGTTTTGCTTGGACATGGCTGCTCTTGTTAAATGAGAATGTGAATGTTCCCAGGACAGGACGCCAGGGCCTGTTCAAAGCTCTCTGAACAGAGAAGCAGAGCAATTAAAGCTGTCAACTACCAGGAGGACAGACTAATGAAAGGCCTAAGATGTGTTGGGGAACAGCTGATTCAGGTTTCAAACGGGGGATTAATATCCAATATTTAACGTTTTGATGCGTTTACCTTCGCCATGTTGCCCTCTCTCAGGGCCGTAGGGGATGTTCCGATAGGCCCTACCAGCCTGGTGGGACACAGGAAGGGGAAAAGGAGGGGATTATGGGAAGGTGGGAGTGTCCACACGGATCTACATAAAAGATCCAGAGGTCTATTTTGGAACAGAGAGCTTCAACCCCGGTCAATTCATTATTTATGCCTGAATATTCCAACATAACAGCTGTGATTATTTCACAAGGGGAAGGTCAATGTGGGGAGAAATGGATTGAAATGGAATAACCCGTTTGTCGCTTCCCAAACAGACTTGTGATCGGGATGCATGTAAATCTGTGAAACAGAGAGCTGCAGAAAGCACACACAAGGTTAATCTAGTATGACTGTTGAAATCTCCCTGATACGCCGCTTGAATAAAGCATTATGGCGGAATGAACCATGCTGTTTATCCAAATTATTATTTTTTTCATCCAGAATTCCTCCATGAATATGGGCAGTTTGTTAGCATACACAATTTCCATGAACAAAAGCAAACAAGATTTGAAGGTTTCTTCTTGAGAGAATGCTGAGCGGCGCAGAGGAGATGTGAGATGAATATGCTGGACGGACCGCTGCCTAACCCTAACACGCTGCTTCCTTTTAAAACAACAGATAGAAAACCAAGCAAGTTGACATCGCAGGTTAATAAAATGTGCTTCACAATAAGGGATTCCAACACCAGAGTGACAATAAGATTTTAATTCTGTCTCACTGCCTGATGATTTTTTGTTAAAGAATTTCAAAGCCTTGACTGGCATGTGAGTTGTATTTTTACAGTGAATAAAAAATCTCCTGCATATGGAAGATATTCATCACATCCTCATCCTTGAGCAAACCCACAGGCAAACATTGACAAGCTCTGCCCTGGTCCCACTCTACACAACCAGCTCTGAGGGAGACAGATTCACATCAAGCCTGTTGATTAAACTGAACTCTATCATGTGAAAAGGTATCATGCATAAACACAGATATGAATGATAAACAGAGGATATGAATCTTCTGGGCGTTAAAGCTGGCCTTCCTCCCACCTGCTCTACAGACTGGCACCGTGCCTTCCTCCCACCTGCTCTACAGACTGGCACCGTGCCTTCCTCCCACCTGCTCTATAGACTGGCACTGTGCCTCCCTCCCACCTGCTCTATAGACTGGCACTGTGCCTCCCTCCCACCTGCTCTATATGGCACTGTGCCTCCCACCTGCTAGACTGGCACGTGCCTCCCTCCCACCTGCTCTATAGACTGGCACTGTGCCTCCCTCCCACCTGCTCTATAGACTGGCACTGTGCCTCCCTCCCACCTGCTCTATAGACTGGCACTGTGCCTCTGGTTATTACACCTGCTCTATAGACTGGCACTGTGCCTCTGGTTATTACACCTGCTCTATAGACTGGCACTGTGCCTCCCTCCCACCTGCTCTATAGACTGGCACTGTGCCTGATATTGATGTCCCTGCCTGCATCCTCAGGTGAGGAGCTCCTCCTAACCCTGGTACTCCTCAGGTGACGGGTCACACTCACAACCTTATATCTATCTACACATCTGCTTGAAAGTAAAATGACTGTAAGCATGGTTCTAACTGGGCTTAAAGGAGATATGACTGTAAGCATGGTTCTAACTGGGCTTAAAGGAGATATGACTGTAAGCATTGTTCTAACTGGGCTTAAAGGAGAATGCTCGTCACCCCATTGGCTTAATGCTCTCTTTTCAAGACCCTCAGAATCCTCTCCCCTTTAAAGACATTTCTATAAAGGTGATTTTCCTTCATCGCTAATTATCAGGCCTGTGATTGGTTAGTTTACGGTCTCCATGACAGCACTGACAAATGCCTGGATTGGCCGGTTCTTAACCCTCCATCTCAGTTAGGAACCAGAAGTTGGTATTTCTGTTGAGATGCAGAGAGGTGAGGAGCAATCTCCTCTCATCCTGCTGTTCATGTGTGTGTGTGTGTGTGTGTGTGTGTGTGTGTGTGTGTGTGTGTGTGTTTGTGTGCGTGTGTGTGTGCGTGTGTGTGTGTGTGTGTGTGTGTGTGTGTGTGTGTGTTTGTGTGTGTGTGTGTGTGTGTCTGAAAGGCATCAAATGCCTGAAAATATAATAGGTATAAAATGTCAGATGAAAGTGCTAGTGCAATGGAAAGAGAGGCCATTTTCATAAATATTTAATTGATTGTAATCCTGACATGGGCTTCATACTGGAGTTAAGATAGGAAACATTAAAGATATAATATACCAACTATATAATATTAGGCAGAATGAGCCGGGATCATATATTCCATTGAGATATGGTGACAGTTCCTGATCACGCTTCTTGCAAATGTGATGATTCATCTGGACATGACACATAACAAGTGATTCATCATTCTGATAGATAGGCCAAGCCAAATAAGCAGCTGTAAACTTAGTTTCAACAGAAGAAAAAAACGGTACTGTTCATTGGAGCACATGTGTGATGAACAGCATGATGAACTGGTCACCCCCCCAGAGGAGGGACACAGGGACAGCGGCAGTGTTCAAGGCACACCCCCAGAGACCTTGGCTGCCACACAGGCCCTAGCCGGCTCCCAGTCAGGTTAGCGGCCAGCCGTCTCTAAATGCTTGAGTTGCTCCGTGCAGATTCACAATCCTGTTTATTTCCCCGCCATCACCCTGCTCCACATCACCCTGCTCCACATCACCCTGCTCCACATCACCCTGCTCCACATCATCCTGCTCCACATCACCCTGCTCCACATCACCCTGCTCCACAGCACCCTGCTCCACATCACCCTGCTTCACATCACTCTGCTTCACATCACCCTGCTTCACATCACCCTGCTCCACATCACCCTGCTCCACATCACCCTGCTCCACATCACCCTGCTCCACATCACCCTGCTCCACATCACCCTGCTCCACATCACCCTGCTCCACATCACCCTGCTCCACATCACCCTGCTTCACATCACCCTGCTTCACATCACCCTGCTCCACATCACCCTGCTCCACATCACCCTGCTCCACATCACCCTGCTCCACATCACCCTGCTCCACAGCACCCTGCTCCACAGCACCCTGCTCCACATCACCCTGCTCCACATCACCCTGCTCCACATCACCCTGCTCCACATCACCCTGCTCCACATCACCCTGCTCCACATCACCCTGCTCCACATCACCCTGCTCCACATCACCCTGCTTCACATCACTGCTCACATCACCCTGCTTCACATCACCCTGCTCCACATCACCCTGCTCCACATCACCCTGCTCCACATCACCCTGCTCCACATCATCCTGCTCCACATCACCCTGCTCCACATCACCCTGCTCCACAGCACCCTGCTCCACATCACCCTGCTTCACATCACCCTGCTTCACATCACCCTGCTCCACATCCCCTGCTCCACATCACCCTGCTCCACATCACCCTGCTCCACATCACCCTGCTCCAC
The DNA here is from genome assembly GCA_903064625.1 of Mallotus villosus. Lineage (NCBI taxonomy): Eukaryota > Metazoa > Chordata > Actinopteri > Osmeriformes > Salangidae > Mallotus > Mallotus villosus. Next base: position 369,770 of record CAEFZP010002530.1, on the reverse strand, counting down.
AGCACCCGCTCCACACCCTGCTCCACAGCACCCTGCTCCACATCACCTGCTTCACATCACCCTGCTCCACATCACCCTGCTCCACAGCACGTTAGGGTGGTGTGGTGGAGGGTTGCAGCTGACCTCGGGCTACTGGCTGTCTCTGGTGATCCAAACTGCCCTGCTGCTGGACCAGGCCCTCTCCTCCGTACAACCTCCTCACACACACACACACCCTCACACACCCACACCCTCATACACACACTCTCACACACCCTCATACACACACACCCTCACACACACACTCTCAAACACCCTCACACACACACCCTCACTCACATACACACACACCCTCATACACAGCCCTCCCACTCACACACACACTTACAATCCAGAGTCATGTTGTGTTAGTTCTGTTGTGTACAGGTGAACTGTCCAGCACACTGCAGGCCCAGTATACTGCAGGCTCAGATAATGCTGATTGGCAGAGGCTTGTTCTTTTTCAGAAAACCAGCGAGGCGCCCCCCCTGCATTGTAGATTGAGTGTGATCATTGAACATTACAGAAGCATGGTGGTGTCCCAGTATTGACAGCTCACTGTAAAGGGCTCGGTAATCCTCCCCTCACGTCTTCAGTGTTAGAATTCCTCTTCCCTCATGAGCACTGTCACAACATCATTCCTCATATTCAGCCTGCCAGCGATGGGATTACCAAACCAAAAAGCTTCTGAAAGTGTCATGTAAATACCAAACCATGGTTTAAGTAATAGCCTATAAAGTGATCTTTAAGTGGAGTTTTAAGCACCCCCATAATGGCTCTGTCTGCCTTTCACTGGGCGGCTTCTTCCCCAGACTAGTGATTATGAGTCACAGGTGTAGGGGTCAGACCATAAGCCTCACTTTCACCTGCCAATCTTCCCTCAGCCAGTGGCTCCGGCTGGCTCGCTCTGTCTCCTGCACGCTGACGTTCTCCAAGTGGTATCTGGGAAATCATGTCTACAAAACACCTAGTACCCCCACGATTTAATACATCTACTGCAAGTTTACGCTAGAATCTGAACATTGGAGGTGAATTATGGAGGACAAAGGATGAAGAAAAGTTAGAATCACCTTAGCGAGGGTCACGTTGCTTAACAGAGAAAGCTAAAATAACGGATTGTTTAGCTTTTTTGAGGAAGTGAGTTATATTGTATTTTTGCTGGCTTGTTGCTACTGTACATCATAAAACAACCTTTTCCAGGCAATAAGAAAAGGGACCATGATCTTTTTTTTGTTGTCATTACATGGGGACACTCATGCATGGTACTTTCTGAATGTGGTATTATGGTGGGGTCAGGGGGTGGGAGTCAGGAGGGGTTGTTAATTTCACAGGGTTAGGGAACAGCACATTCACAGGGAATACAGATCACTTAGCACCAGACTGAGACCGCCCTGAAGTGGGAGAGTTTCTCCCCATTTGTTAACCACATCCTTGTGTCCAGTGAACCATGGAGACCAGAGAGGTGAACACAGCCTCCCTGAAGAAGCTTCTGGAGCCTGCTGCAGCCTCCACCGTGTGCGTGTGTGTGTGTGTGTGTGTGTGTGTATGTGTGTGTGTGTGTGTGTGTGAGCGTGTGTGTGAGTGTGTGAGTGTGTGAGCGTGTGTGTGTGTGAGCGTGTGTGTAAGCTTCTGTGAGAGCGTGTGTGTGTGTGGAGGGGGGGCTGGTGTGTGGATGTTTACATGTTTGTGTGTGCATGTTTTTAGGTTAACATATGTTTGGGTTGTGTGCGTATTTGTGTGTGCATGTTTACGTAAGTGCATGTGTGTGTGTGTGTGTGTGTGTGTGTGTGTGTGTGTGTGTGTGTGAGCGTCTGTATGTGTGTGATCAAAGCTCTGCCTTATGAACTCTGCCTTTCCCTCTCTCACCAGTCTGTCTGGCAGCAGAGACATGAAACACAGGGCCTCCACTTTACCTCACAGAGATACGAAACACAGGGCCTCCACTTTACCTCACAGAGATACGAAACACAGGGCCTCCACTTTACCTCACAGAGACATGAAACACAGGGCCTCCACTTTACCTCACAGAGACATGAAAACACAGGGCCTCCACTTTACCTCACAGAGACATGAAACACAGGGCCTCCACTTTACCTCACAGAGACATGAAACACAGGGCCTCCACTTTACCTCACAGAGATACGAAACACAGGGCCTCCACTTTACCTCACAGAGACATGAAACACAGGGCCTCCACTTTACCTCACAGAGACATGAAACACAGGGCCTCCACTTTACCTCACAGAGATACGAAACACAGGGCCTCCACTTTACCTCACAGAGACATGAAACACAGGGCCTCCACTTTACCTCACAGAGATACGAAACACAGGGCCTCCACTTTACCTCACAGAGACATGAAACACAGGGCCTCCACTTTACCTCACAGAGACATGTGTTATTTAGCAACGCATTCTCACCCAAGGACACTTTATAGATTTTTTGGCATGAACACAGCACAATAAAAATTGAATCTTGTGTTACAATAAAAAAAATCACAGCTTGCTTAGTTTTTGTTCGTTCAAAGAGAGCAACACACAAGCCGAGATGATCGGCATTGACTTACGCCGTTGGATAAATTGTACCAGAAACCACTTATTATTTGCCCAAACTAAAAGGAATTGAGTGTGTATCACTGACAATCCGATAATCACTCCGCAGCTAAGCTTTTAATTTGATTAAGTGTGTGAAAATAGAGGGCAGACAATCTCTAGGAGGATTACATCACAAACACTGTCTCCTAATTGGTGCTGTAAATTTACATATGGATTCCCATTTAATGTTGAAGCAGCCTTTAATCCAAGCAGCACTCCCTCGTCTGGCTCGGAGAGCTCCGTGCTTGTCACATGATGCCTGATTATTCCAAATGCCTTTTGTCTCCTTTGATACAAAAAATGGTGGCAATTATTACAGCTTTCAAACTGCTTGATTTGGAAAGCGTTTTAGTCATGGTGGACAAAATATCATCTCCATCACCACCAGGAATTTCAGACGCCTCTTTGAATGTTTGAGAGCTTTGGAGCTGGACTCACGCTGGTTAGATTAACTAAAGACAATCATATTATCTCAACTCTCATCCTGCTCCAGCACACAGATTCCTCCCCAGTGATGCCATCAGGGCTCAGCTTGTGCAGTACAGAGGAGGATCAAAGCCAGCGCGTCTCATATTAGACTTGTTAGATCAGTGCTGAAGGGTCTCAGTGGCTGTTGAACTGCATGGTCCCTGCAGCTCTGTACATTCACTAGGAGCCTGTTTTACTCCCCTTATGGGGGAAGGACATTTTAAGAGTCCTCAGCACAATAAAATAGATCAATACTAGTGTGGAGAAGGATCTCCATCTCTCACCTTTCACCTGGCAGGCCTCTGGAGCTCCACCTCAGGGATTAGGTGTTGCAGCAGGTCTGTGTGAGGGAGATTCTCAAGAGGGGTTTCATTACTTTTGTCCCTTAAAGTTATTTTTCTTATCTTCTTCCTTTCTCTCTTTTCATCCTTGAGTCCTTCATTGTTTGTTTTCCCAAAGCTTTATTTTCCTTCCATTTTTAATAAGATGAACCAAATCGTATTCACTTTTTACAGGCTGTTTCACTCTTTCAGAAGAATAAATGCCGGCTTTATTTCCATGAAATTCTCAGATGACATCGATCTTTCTCTTGCATAAAAGCATGAACAATGTGCCTAATATCAGCCACATTCATCTGCTAAGTGGACATTTGCATGGTGCTGAGGGGGGCAGGGAGAGCGTGTGTGTGTGTTGGGTGGGCGGAGGGCGGGGGTGTGTGTGTTGGGGGCTGGAGGGCGGAGGGGGCCTGGGGGGGGAGGGTGAGTTGCAAAGCCTCCTGGGGTGACAGTGGTGCAGGAGGATGACATGTGACAGCTGTGACAGTACCGGGGTGGGTAGAGGGGGTGGCGGGGTTGGTGGGGGGGGTAGCGGGGTGGGTAAGGGGGGTGGTGGGTAGGGGGTGGGGTGGTGGGTAGGGGAGGGTTGGAGGGGTGGGGGGGAGGGGGAGGGGGGTGGGGGGGGATGGGGGGGGGTTCAGGCGACTCACTGCGCCCCCTGATCCAATTAGGGCTCTCGGCCCCCTGTCAGACCTAGCAGCTTGACTCCAGCCACTCCAAGGACAGTATTGATCTCTTGTCAGGGAGACCAGTTGCCTTCCCTCACAATCCAGTACCACTGAACTTTCCAACCCCAACACACACACACACGTCCCCCCTGGCCCCCCGCTCTCCTGCAGTACTTCTTAAACAGCTGGTAAAACTGGGTTACAGCTTCCAGGTGCTCAGAGAGGGAGGTCAGTGGGCCTGCTCGCTACATGATCCCAAAGCTGGTGAGGAGGGTGTGAGGAGGGTGTGTGAACGTGCATATGTGTGCGTGTGTGTGTGTGTGAGAGAGAGAGCGAGGGAGGGAGAGAGAGGCAGAGAGAGAGAGAGGGAGAGGCAGAGAGAGAGAGGGGGGAGAGGGGAGAGAGAGAGAGAGAGAGAGAGAGAGAGAGAGAGGTGAGAGAGAGAGAGAGAGAGAGAGATACCTGCCCAGCTTCCTGGGTCCAGTACCTCAGCCTCCCTGCTTCTGTACTAATGGTCTGATAGGATGCTGCCTCCCCCGGCTTGTATGAAACCGCTTGATTTGAGATGATGAAAAGGCCATTGCAATTAGCAGGGCCTGACTCTTTTTGCCAGCGCTAGGACGGAGCATCTGAACCAGTGGCAGCTGCCAATAACCTGAGCTTACAGAAAACACACAATTAGGGGGAAGCCTGTTCCCCATGAGGGTACCAGACCTGCAGACCTTTCACCAGCAGACCCAGAGAGGAGTGCAGGTCAACAGGCAGTAATACAGTGAGGAAGAGCATCTCAGACTGGAGGTCAGGCACGTCCACATGCTGCACGTCCTGTATGCAGACCACCTCATCCTGTATGCAGACCACCTCATCCTGCATGCAGACCACCTCATCCTGTATGCAGACCACCTCATCCTGCATGCAGACCACCTCATCCTGATGCAGACCACCTCATCCTGCATGCAGACCACCTCATCCTGTATGCATCCTGTATGCAGACCACCACATCCTGTATGCAGACCACCTCATCCTGTAAGCAGACCACCTCATCCTGTATGTCCTGTATGCAGACCACCCATCCTGTATGCAGACCACCTCATCCTGTATGCAGACCACCTCATCCTGTATGCAGACCACCTCATCCTGTATGCAGACCACCACATCCTGCATGCAGACCACCTCATCCTGTAAGCAGACCACCTCATCCTGTATGTCCTGTATGCAGACCACCACATCCTGTATGCAGACCACCTCATCCTGTAAGCAGACCACCTCATCCTGTATGTCCTGTATGCAGACCACCACATCCTGTATGCAGACCACCTCATCCTGTATGCAGACCACCTCATCCTGTAAGCAGACCACCTCATCCTGTATGTCCTGTAAGCAGACCACCTCATCCTGTAAGCAGACCACCTCATCCTGCATGCAGACCACCTCATCCTGTAAGCAGACCACCTCATTCTGTAAGCAGACCACCTCATCCTGTATGTCCTGTATGCAGACCTTAATGTAAAATAAACAAATTGTTATATTTGCCGGAAATGACAACCTACTTTCTTTCCTGAAAGATTCTGGGCTTTTGAGAAAATATATTTGAAGTGACAGATCTTTCTTTTTTTTCTGGCTTTTTCAGTTTCTCCTGGCCTCTTTTTCCTATCCAGTTGATTCTTTTTGCATCAGCTTAATATTGCTAACTCCCTCCACAACGATGGTTTAGAGTTGTCTCCATGGCAACAACCTTCGTACACGCGCTTGTGTTTGAGAAAGAGAGCATGCGCAACAACGGAAAACGTCACTTTTTAATGCGCAATCTGATCATGCGCTTATTTAAATTCAAACCTATTGTAGCCTGATAGCTTACTGATCAGTCACACAGTAACTTAACAAACTAAACACATATCGTTTTATCCGGTTTGTGAAAAAACAAAGAGCAAGCAGGCGACCTGCCAGCCCAACGTGTGAGCAGGCAGAGCAGCCCACCAGGAAGTCTCCCCATTCTCCCCACGGCCCACCAGGAAGTCTCCCCATTCTCCCCACGGCCCACCAGGAAGTCTCCCCATTCTCCCCACGGCCCACCAGGAAGTCTCCCCATTCTCCTCATGGCCACTCCGGGCCTGTATTAAACTCACTAATGAAATTGATGCACAGAAAAGACTCCCTACTGTGGTTTTTGGGGAGGGGGGGCATTTTGCAAATCGTGTTTGTGCCACTTGATGAAATCACAGCAATGAAGTCACTGCATCAGAGGAACTTTCAAAGCCAAATACCATTTCTCTGCTCATGCAAAATGATATGTATGATAAAAAAAATACACCTTGAACGGTGGAATTTGTTGCAGTATATTCCAAATGAGTGTGATGAAGCGAAGCTCAGTGTTCATGGCACCGTGAAATCTCGCCCTCACGCCCATGGTGCTGTACGTGCCACGTGTCCAACGGGGGTGTGAACATTAGCTTGGCCACTCAGGCATCCACTGGGGACAGAGAAGGAGAGGGGAAGAGGTTGTCAACACACAGACGGGTGATCCATATCGTACTCCATGCCTCACCTCAAACACAAAAACAACACAACAGGCCTAAATGCTGTGCAGGTCAGCCCAGAGGTGGATGTGCCCTGCATCATTCAGTATTCTCTGCTTGGGATGAATTACTAAAAATAGAACAGTATATATCACTTCCCACCTTAAAGCTAGGTGCTGGATTGACACCCTGTCACACACCCTGTCCTCAGACACCCTGTCCTCAGACACCCTGTCCTCAGACACACCCTGTCCTCAAACACCCTGTCCTCAAACACCCTGTCCTCAGACACCCTGTCACACACCCTGTCCTCAGACACCCTGTCCTCAGACACCCTGTCACACACCCTGTCCTCAGACACCCTGTCCTCAGACGCCCTGTCACACACCCTGTCCTCAGACACCCTGTCCTCAGACGCCCTGTCACACACCCTGTCCTCAGACACCCTGTCCTCAGACACACCCTGTCCTCAGACACCCTGTCCTCAGACATCCTGTCCTCAGACGCCCTGTCACACACCCTGTCCTCAGACACCCTGTCCTCAGACATCCTGTCCTCAGACGCCCTGTCACACACCCTGTCCTCAGACACCCTGTCCTCAGACACACCCTGTCCTCAGACACCCTGTCCTCAGACACCCTGTCCTCAGACACACCCTGTCCTCAGACACCCTGTCCTCAGACACCCTGTCCTCAGACACCCTGTCCTCAGACACACCCTGTCCTCAGACACCCTGTCCTCAGACACCCTGTCACACACCCTGTCCTCAGACACCCTGTCCTCAGACACCCTGTCTTCAGACACACCCTGTCCTCAGACACCCTGTCCTCAGACACCCTGTCCTCAGACGCCCTGTCACACACCCTGTCCTCAGACACCCTGTCCTCAGACGCCCTGTCCTCAGACACCCTGTCCTCAGACACCCTGTCACACACCCTGTCCTCAGACACCCTGTCCTCAGACACCCTGTCCTCAGACGCCCTGTCACACACCCTGTCCTCAGACACCCTGTCCTCAGACGCCCTGTCCTCAGACACCCTGTCCTCAGACGCCCTGTCACACACCCTGTCCTCAGACACCCTGTCCTCAGACACACCCTGTCCTCAGACACACCCTGTCCTCAGACACCCTGTCCTCAGACACCCTGTCCTCAGACGCCCTGTCACACACCCTGTCCTCAGACACCCTGTCCTCAGACACACCCTGTCCTCAGACACACCCTGTCCTCAGACACCCTGTCCTCAGACACCCTGTCCACAGACACCCTGTCCTCAGACACCCTGTCCTCAGACACCTTGTCCTCAGACACACCCTGTCATCAGACACCCTGTCCTCAGACACACCCTGTCCTCAGACACCCTGTCCTCAGACACCCTGTCCTCAGACACCCTGTCCTCAGACACCCTGTCCTCAGACACCCTGTCCTCAGACACACCCTGTCCTCAGACACCCTGTCCTCAGACACCCTGTCCTCAGACACCCTGTCCTCAGACACACCCTGTCCTCAGACACCCTGTCCTCAGACACCCTGTCCTCAGACACACCCTGTCCTCAGACACTCTGTCCTCAGACACCCTGTCCTCAGACACACCCTGTCCTCAGACACACCCTGTCCTCAGACACCCTGTCCTCAGACACCCTGTCCTCAGACACCCTGTCCTCAGACACACTCTGTCCTCAGATGGGGAGATTCCAGCCTCCCGTTTCACCATGTCTTCCCTCTACTGCAATAATGAAACTCAGCAAGAAGCGAGTAAAAATAGTCTTAGTCTGCACCAGTGGCTTGTGATAGGCTGTTGTGTTACAGCCAGACTTCAGCCTAGGCGAGTGTGTTGCTTTTCTGAGCAAAGTAATCACTCATGTAATTAATTTGGAGGAAACTTGTGAACAAAATAACCCAGATCTTTCCTGGAGCAGCAAGTTGCCCCACTGTGATATTTGATTTAATGTATTCCAGAGAGCAGGGATAGGATGTGGGGGTGCTGGCTGTGTGAAGCATAAATCAAGACTACCCTGGTGTTTCCAGAAGATGTGGAAGACTTCGTTCCTCCATATTTGTCTTATAGATTACAATATGTTCACTGTGTCACACACACACACACAATGTCACACACACGTCACTGTGTCACACACACTGTGTCACACACAATGTTCCTTTCTGGTCAGTGCAAGTGATCAGTAAATTTACTAAATAATAAAAATAATAGCATTCAAATATCATATTTCTTTCGGAAGCCAAAGGAGGCCAGTATTGGACATGAGCTGGTCTCATGGGAGCTGGAGGTAGAATTCTGTGACTGCGGTCTTCTAAACATCTTCAGACGTTCTTGGTTAAATGTTTATTTTGTATCTTTTTTCCTGAACATTGTGTTTTTACACAGAGAACATTCACTTGGAGATAATATTTGGGGATCATCAAAAAAAAAGAAAAACATGTTATTATCATAATAACACACACACACACATTATAATCTGAGTGGTCATTCACAGTCCCACAGAGAGTAATAGATCATGATCGGGTCTATTACTCGGTCACCTTCACTAAAGAGTAGTCAGGATTGTTTGAGAAGCTCCAGTTCCCTTCTGTAACACAGTGGCGTTCCTAACCCAGACACAAACCTACAGAAGTGTTCCATCCCACTAATGGTAGCAGATCCCTCCCAGAAGGCCCCAGAGAACAATCAAGGCTTCTGTCTTATTAATGTACACACAGAAGGTTCCTCCTGTCAGCCCTCTCAGATCTGGGGCCTTCTCAAAGCCAGCTAACTGGGAGGGACAGACCGCCAGTCTGAACATCTCTCTCTCCAGCACTTAAATACAGCTGGATGTTTTCTTTCAGTTGCTATGTTAACTCTAATTAACAATTAGATTGTAGTTGTCAGAGAGAATCCTGATGGGATCTTATTTGATGTGAAATGTCTCAAGAGAAGAACTTCCGTCAAGTTTCCTGTAAGTACTGTGGTCTGTACTGCAGTGGAGAACAACCGCCTTACTGACTTATAACAGAACAAGATCATCGTTAAACATTACAGTACGTTTGGTGTGTGATTATGTACCATGAATCATCACATTCAGTACACAGCTTCGATCATTCCATAGTCAACATACAATATTTTCAACGTTGCTCTAAACACTCTCAAAAAGTAGATTTTGTGTTATTTTGGAATCAGGAGAAACAAGAGCTGGTGGACTAGAATCCCAGCATGTTTGACACGGACTGGCTAGCCGACGGCGAGGAGAACAAGTCAATCCCTCTTCTCTCTTCACTTCTGACTTCATTTCCCTACCTCCCGCCGAACACCAATTTAATTGTGCAGATTCCTGTCCCTAAATGAATTTACAATTTAGTCAGAACTACATCATGCATTACACTCAATCAGACAAGCGCCGTGGAAGGAGAAATAAAAAAAACGAAAAGACAATTAATAATTCATCTCAGATAAGAAAAGATCTACATTTATTCCATCTTCCCGGCTTGCTATAAACTACCTGACAATTGTTCGTTAATGATTCCCAGTAAATTCCTTAAAATGGTAATTTGTCATCCTGTCACTTCATTTGTGACCTAAAATTCCTCACTAGAGTCATCATCAAATAAATTAATCACTACCCAGGATCCATTTCTCCCTTGTGCGTGTTCTGCCCAAGCTCTCTAGTGTTCCTCTTCATTTACATATATTTAATGGCCCAGTTGTGGTTGGTTGTGCCTTGCGACGCACATCTCATGTCAGGTGGGATATTCCCCCTGCCACAGACTGGGTCCCCCTGGTTTACTGCTGCTAAAAGGGAGATTTTGTGTGGAGCTGCAATGTTCAGATCGTACTCAGGTTGATGTTGCAGTATGGATGCCATGTCCTCACTGCAGGACATGGACTGCTGTGAAGCTGACCAATCCAGGATGCCCTGTCTATACCGACCAATCAACATCCACACTGTCCAGGATACCCTGTCTATACCGACCAATCAACATCCACCCTGTCCAGGATGCCCTGTCTATACCGACCAATCAACATCCACACTGTCCAGGATGCCCTGTCTATACCGACCAATCAACATCCACACTGTCCAGGATGCCCTGTCTATACCGACCAATCAACATCCACACTGTCCAGGATGCCCTGTCTATAGGCTTGGTGTGAAACCAAATCCCAGGATCTAAGTCTGTAGTATTTTATGAAAGTAAGTCAAGCAATAGCAGTTTAAATTGTACCTGAAGTGATTCTCTATTAGACATGTCTGCTCTCTCTCTCTCACTGTCTCCGTCTTACTCAAACTGAGATTTATTTCTTTTCTCTCTCTTTCTCTCTTTCTCACTCCCCTCTCTTTCTGTGATTCTCTCTCTGTCTCTCTGTCTTCTCCTCAGGGGGCATCTTGTTCACTGGTCATCTTAATTACAGTGGCTGCTCTGACCCCATGGCTGCAGACTGTTTCTCTCACCATAAACTCTCTATTTACTCTCCCTGCACCCCCTCTCACAGTTCATCACCACAGCTTCATGGGTTAGGGGTGTGCTTTCAGCTCTGCCCCAAGTGCTAGTGTTAACAACTCCCCACACACACACACACACACACACAAACACACGACAACAACACAGTCTCCTGTGTGATGTGAAACCCATGCAACACTACATGCACACACACATTTGCATATCACACCATTTATGGAATTCTTCGCACAAAACGACTCCAATTACCTTTTCAGAAATGAAAACATGTCATGTTTGGAGTCTCGTCCTCATTAAGGAGCTAACACTGGAAAACATGTGAATGTGCTGGGAGCATCCTCATCAACATCCTCCTCCCCTTCATCACCCTCCTCCCTGTCACCCCACTGCCCTGTTACAACCTCACAGTCCATTTCAAGTACAATTAGCATAATTAAGAATTAACATGCATTAATTGTTGGACTTGCTACACCCCCCCGCCCCCCAAAAAACAGCTAATGTGTCACTTAGCCTGCCTGCTAAATGTTTCGTCACTTAGGTTTCCGCTCTGGGGTAGTCACACTGCTCGTGTGTTCTGCAGGGAGAAGCAGGCGGTATGGGAGATCACAGCACATATGAACACACCAGGATGGGGAGATCACAGCACATATGAACACACCAGGATGGGAGGGAGATCACAGCACATATGAACACACCAGGTTTAATTGTTAAGCTTCTCCGATGTGCAGATACCTCGAAGCACGGATGGAGCGATCAAGGAAGCCAGTGAAGTCACGGAGGAGACTTTAGCGGGGCGGCAATAAAAGCAGGACCCTGCGGACGGTGGGGGACAGGAAATGTTAGAAGTGCAGACTGGCCTAACCTGGCTGCTGCCTGGTAATAAAGTCTGGCATTTGTAGGGGGCAGGGACAGTGTAGAGGGCGGAGCTTCTCTGGCAGAGGACGAACTGTCCTTTCTGCTTTTGCTTTGTGATCCAAGTCAGACAACATCAAAACGATGTTGCTTCAGACCCCAGAACAGGTCAGGCTGACGTTCTCACATCTCCGCCGGGCTTCTGTCAACTTCATCTGGGTTTGGGAGGACATACGTGATGTATAGGATCTCTATTTATAAATGACCTACATGGAAATCTTGCATCCATTTTACAACGATGCAAACATATTGATTTATTTTTGTCACAGTGTACTTAGTTGTTTTGCAGTGCCATTTTCAGTTAAAATAGTGAGGGAATGGTAGTCTCTAAGGCACTTGGGAAAACTCCATTCAATAAAAATAAGTAAATGTAGATGACTAAATGTAAAATGACTAAATGTAAAAACCGTTGTGTAATGAGTGTAATTCCGATGCAGCCTGAGTGTGAAGCAGCATTGTGTTTCCATGCAGCTAACCCTCTGAGACGCCATGGGAACCTGTTTTATCTTCAATCTCAACATCCATGCCGTCGCTGCCTCCATGGCCTCTCTGGGTCTCTGCTGACGCCATTTACACACGGTCCCACACCTCCTTTACATCTGCAATAACAAACTTGTGATCTTTCATTGTTCCATAAAACAATTTCATGCTTTTTGAATTTAAATATTTATAGAGCCTGTTGTCTTAAAAGACTTCTCTCTCTTTCTCCGTTTCTCTCATTTTCTCTCTCTTTCTTGCAACGTAGCAGAGCCTTAAATTAAAGTCCTCGGAGCTTGGAGGTTTTCCACATTAATCTAGATTTAATATTCATTTCAAAATACGTTTTCCTATTAATTAAAAGTAAACCATGTATTGTATGGTACATTATCCCTCTAACGGCCCCATGTGGAGAATATGAAGTGGAAAACTAATGGTGTAGACTTTAGCATTTGGTTTTCGCCTGAGTCATTTACATAACTGTAAGAGGATGCCGATGTATGTGCAAATAAGCAGAACTCTGTCCCGTAACCCCCACACATACACACATACACCCCCCCCACACATACACACACCCACACACACCACACACACCCCTCCCTCCTGTTTACACAGGAAGTCAAAGAAAAAAAGCTCCCGTCCTCCTGTGAGCCCGATGAGGTAATGAGATTCCTGGCCCCCTGTATTACTGTGAGGATGAGAAATCTGATTATTAAGGAGAGGCATGTGGCAGTAAGAAAAATATGTTTGTTTTTTTCTTCCATCACCCCCAGAAACAAAGGTGACCCCCGTGCTCTGTTCATTAAATCTCCCTTCCTCTCATTTATCAAGGTAAACTATCACACACTGTTTCTGCTGAGCCATCAGAAACAGGAAGGCCTCAAACATGATATCAGTTCTACATACTGAATAAGGCTTACTAACTGAATAAGGCTTAATTCACATCACACCCTCCCTCCCTTCAACAACGCATATTAGGAGACTGCATGGTGATATTTCTACAGAGGAAAGTTCAGGAGAACGTGGATGAAGTGCTTCCTGCTTTCTGCAAACAGCTAGTTGGGAGTTCTAATGATCTCAGGGACACCAGACGCTGGCAGGTGTACAGCAGCTTGTTTGGATGCAGAGTGTTGATACCCTCCATGTTGTAACATATTTCACGTGTTTTTGGGGGGGAAATTAGATCATTTTCAAGGCTGGTGGTTTGTGGTTTGTGGTGCAGGAGCTGCAGGTTGGAGGGTTTGAGCTTGTTTTCTGGAACATGTCGGGGACTAGCTTGTTAATGTCAGATCAGGGAAGTGTGTGTGTGTATTCTCCATCACTTCCTAAAAAGGCCATGTCCAACATGAACACCATGTGTTGTTCTAGTTTATACCGAGGGCCAGTCTAAACACAACCCAGCACATTTCGGGGGCGTATTCATATGTGATCTTTAGACTTCATTGCGTTTCATTTTCAAAGCTTTTGCCCCTCGGACTAATTGTGACGAAAATCTCTCTCCTGCCTGTCACCGGTGTCTGGGTATCGTTAATCAGGCCTATTTGGGTCTCTTTGGCAATGGAGGGGGTGAGGGGCTGGGGGGAGGCTGGGGAAGGCTTAGGGAGGCTGGGGGAGGCTGGGGGAAGGCTGGGGGGAGGCTGGGGGGAGGCTGGGGGAAGGCTGGGGGAGGCCTAGAGAAATGTGAGAAATGTCCCACACATTGGCCAAATGAGTCAGTGCTGTGTTGCTAACCAGCCCAGACCCTGTGAAGCTGCCTCCCTCCAACCCACATGTCACATGAACTCACATCAGTCAGACGTGAGCCATCCTGGCACGGGCCAGACAGCCAATAGGAGGACAGAATCAGAGAGAGCTTCCCCAGCCGCTGGTCTCTTGTGTAACAGCTGAAGGATGAAGAACCGAATGTTTGGAAGACGTTCGAGAACATCCAGGAGGTTCACCCCCCAGTCTGCAGACACCCCTGGTACATCTAGCTGAGAGTTTCACCCCCCAGTCTGCAGACACCCCTGGTACATCTAGCTGAGAGTTTCACCCCCCAGTCTGCAGACACACCTGGTACATCTAGCTGAGAGTTTCACCCCCCAGTCTGCAGACACACCTGGTACATCTAGCTGAGAGTTTCACCCCTCCTGGTACATCTAGCTGGTATATCTGTCTGATCCTAACCCTGACAGGTGTTTTTAGGATACAAATACACACTCCAACTAGTAGTAGCTGGACTACTCTTTGTTATAGTTAATCAGGCTTTTATTAAATCAAATCAAATTAAACCTTATTTATATAGCGCATTTCATACCGTCATACCATAAGGCAATACAATGTGTTTCACAGAGGGGGGAAATGGGGGGGGGATACAAACACTTATGTTTGACACTCATTTGTTATTAGCATTCAATCACTTGGAAAGGTCTCTCTATTAATACAAAGGAAGAGTCACATGACACTCTGAAACAGCTGGTGGGAGTGTTGTTACACAGGAGAAGCAGTCCCAACTTCCTGATCAGTCTGAAACAGCTGGTGGGAGTGTTGGTACACAGGAGAAGCAGTCCCAACTTCCTGATCAGTTCCAGTGTTGATCCATTAAGCGCTAATCAGTCCTCTTTAATCCTGTTGAGAGATGCTTAGGCTCATGGGTTCTGCAGGTGCAGGGGGAGAAATTGGTATTTATTTTTGAACCTGTAATCAGCCCAGCTACCTATCTGTGCAGCTCTTAGCCTTGTGATGGAGGGTCTGATGCTCACAGCAGGCCCTGTAAGCCGTGCTCGCTGCTCGCTGCTCGCTGCTCGCTGCTCCTCTGAGAAGGCTTACAGCCAGCACGGCCGCTGGGATCCTACCACCGACAAAGCCGCTGTGTAATTAATACTCACGCTGAAATGCTCCCCGCCTCGCCGCTAAAGCGATTGGAATCATGCACATGAAAAATGGAATCGGAGGGGATTCTGCATGGTGGACCTGGCCGTCAAATCGTGTCTGATTGCGAGGAAGGTTCCAAGTGTTTTTTAAATGTCTTTTAAGATCGAGATTAAGACTTTCTTAATGAGGACTTCTTCCACCGTGAATATGAATCTGAACGCCGGGCGTTTCTGTGACCTGCGACTCGATGGGGAAACATCACAACCTGGAGAGTTCATTTTAATCCCAGTGGGCAATTACACTTTCAAATGATATCCTGAAATTAAATCATTTTTACAGTTAATTAATTGAAACACTATGTTTAAACACCAGAGTCTGTTTAATGTTTATTGTAGTAATGGTGCTTCGTTTATTCAAAACAGTCAGATAACTAATGATAAGGATGGTTCTGCTTATTTCTGTTGATTGTGTTTGTGTCTGCCTGTGTGTGTCTGCCTGTGTGTGTCTGCCTGTGTGTGTGTCTGCCTGTGTGTGTCTGCCTGTGTGTGTGTGTGTGTGTGTCTGCCTGTGTGTGTGTCTGCCTGTGTGTGTGTGTGTCACAACATCAATGAATTTGCTCATTTAGAATTAATGTTTCAGGTTTGTTGTGACCTGACAATGATCCTCTTCAAAAGAAAGAATCATGTATTTTGGCAATTTGTTAGTGACAATATTTGTCACATAAAACCAATATCAGACACTGTTTCCAAAGGAGAGACAGGGATGAACATGTCTTTTCATATTGGAGGTAAAATATTTGAGGCTGTAATATCAGGTTTACTAAAACAATAAATGAGAACTAGTTATGTTATGATAAATCTTCTACTGTTTGGAGGTTCCTAAATTATTTGCACAAATACTGATTATTCACACAAATTCATATTTTTCCAAATATTGAGTTAATTAATGGTGTGTGTGGACGGTGGTTTTCACATTTTCATAATGAATGTGCATTACTGTAGTATCAGTGAGGGCATTTTGACAAATAGGTAGAAGGCTGGATGAGAAATACATACACATCCATGGCAGCCAAGGGGTTACATTTAGAATTAATTGAGCAGAATGAATTCAGCAGTAATGGGCACTGACAGGAGACGGCAGCCGTCTGATTGATGGTTGATGCCCTCGTGGGCTCGGGACAAATAATACTGTTTCTGGGCCCTCTGCAGTTCACCTCCTCATTTCCAGTTAGTAAATATATCAGTGCATAAACAACATTTTCAGTGTTTACAATCATGATCCTACTGGCAGATATACTGACTCTTATTTCTATAAAGTGTATGTGAGGTAATAACAATTGTGAAACTTCAGTGTTTCCTGTTTCCCTGCGTGCCATACAGTAAGGTGGTGTTGTGAACCAGAGAGCTGAGAGGATTTAGGGAGCTAGTCAGATCTGACCTGTATCAGGAGGAGGAGGGGCAGGGAGGAGAGGGCAGGGGAGGGTTAGGGGGGTGGCTATCACAGCTCCCATCATGGCCCAGCAGAGCTAGCTCTCTGACAGGGTGTAATGCTGATCAGATAGCTGTGTGGAGTCATTGCTTACATGTGTCATAAGCGCCGTCCAGGCTCCCGTCGGCTCCACGCTGGGCAGAGCTGGTTGCAGGGGCTCCGTGGACCTGGCTGGGGATCGGCTGACATTTCCCCAGCATGAGGGGCAGGGTGGCTAAGCCCAGCCTCAGCCTTAACTCCCTGTTCTCCTCAGCCAACCCTAGCCTCAGCCTCAGCCTCAGCTCTGGCCTCAGCCTTAACTCCCTGTTCCCTTCTACCCACCCTAGCCCCAGCCCCCTGCTCCTCCTCCTCCAGCCCCGCGATGCCACAGCGATGCCCCAGCCCCCTGTTCCTCCAGCCCCGCTCTTCCACAGCGATGCCCCAGCCCCCTGCTCCTCCAGCCCCCTGCTCCTCCAGCCCCCTGCTCCTCCAGCCCCCTGCTCCTCCCGCCCCCTGCTCCCCCTGCTCCTCCCGCCCCCTGCTCCTCCTGCCCCCTGCTCCTCCAGCCCCCTGCTCCTCCTCCTCCAGCCCCCTGCTCCTCCAGCCCCCTGCTCCTCCTCCTCCAGCCCCCTGCTCCTCCAGCCCCCTGCTCCTTCAGCCCCCCGCTCCTCCAGCCCCCTGCTCCTCCAGCCCCCTGCTCCTCCCGCCCCCTGCTCCTCCCGCCCCCTGCTCCTCCCGCCCCCTGCTCCCCCTGCTCCTCCCGCCCCCTGCTCCTCCTGCCCCCTGCTCCTCCAGCCCCCTGCTCCTCCTCCTCCAGCCCCCTGCTCTTCCAGCCCCCTGCTCCTCCAGCCCCCTGCTCCTCCTCCTCCAGCCCCCTGCTCCTCCCGCCCCCTGCTCCTCCAGCCCCCTGCTCCTCCAGCCCCCTGCTCCTCCCGCCCCCTGCTCCTCCAGCCCCCTGCTCCTCCAGCCCCCTGCTCCTCCCGCCCCCTGCTCCTCCAGCCCCCTGCTCCTCCTCCTCCAGCCCCCTGCTCCTCCAGCCCCCTGCTCCTCCAGCCCCCTGCTCCTCCAGCCCCCTGCTCCTCCAGCCCCCTGCTCCTCCCGCCCCCTGCTCCTCCAGCCCCCTGCTCCCCCAGCCCCCCGCTCCTCCCGCCCCCTGCTCCTCCCGCCCCGCTCCTCTGTAGTGATGCCCTGCTCAGTGTCTGCCGGTCCCAGTTACCTTCAAGCCACCACCTGCGGCTACACACTCAGGGTCTGCTCAGACACTACAGCTTATTACAACCCACTGGAAAGAACAGGAAACTACAGGATTAGTATGATCAAGATGTTGATTGAATGGCTGAACTTTCATTCGCTTACACAAACTTTGGAGTTGCTGGGGGATGAACATGTGTGTTTGATCTGGCATTATATCATAAGATACGGCTCTCTCAGATCACGGTATGGAACAGTAGGCATGAGAGGAGCTCACAAGGGGCAATTTCAAGCATTTTACTGTGATCAAATACGTGTGTAAAATTGTCCATTCTTTATTTAAATTTTCCTTCTGATTCTTAAGTGGATTTTTATGTCTTATTCTGAAGAGGAAATACAGAAGACTCTTCCCCATAAAATCAATTGAAATGTTATTTGTCGGTGTCACCCAGGGAAACATGGAATAGAGCTCTTTGGGGAAAGCGATCGGATGTTTGTTTGTGTTTTTTATTGAAGGGGCTAAATACAAGCCCCTGGACTGGGTTGGACCACATTGATTTATTGGTCCTCTGGACTGGACGCTGTCATCTGGTGGCTCTGGGGGATGTGTTTCTTAAACAGGACCGGTCCTTGTCACAGTCATGACAGCTAAATTGTTTGACTCATGGGGGTGTCCCCTGTCTCTGAAGTCATACTGCACATCACCACAGAGACTGAGCTGTAATTGCACCCAGAGGATGTTCTGTTAGCCTCTGTGTGTGAGCACAGTCCTCTGTGTCTTCTCAAGGTGCCGAGCAGGAGAGAGACAGTGGAGAGGGACTGGAGGGGGGAGACATCTTCTGTAATGATAACAAGTACAGCGGTGATCAAATCTATTACTGTTGTATTTTTCCTGTGTGTTGTGTGGTGAATTGTGGCTCCATTGATTGAAAACTACCTCAAATGCTCAAAGGCACTAGCAGCCACCCCCCAGGTAGGAAGGACAGAGGGAGGGATGGAGGATAGGATGAAGGAAGGGTGGGGGGAAGGAGAGAAGGAGGAGAGAGAGAGAGAGAGAGAGAGAGAGAGAGAGAGAGAGAGAGAGAGAGAGAGAGAAGGAGAGAAAGACAGAGGAAGGAGGATGGGAGGAAGGTGTGTGTGTGTGTGTGTGTGTGTGTGTGTGTGTGTGTGTGTGTGTGTGTGTGTGTGTATGTGTATGTGTGTGTGTGTGTGTGTGTGTGTGTGTGTGTATGTGTGTGTGTGTGTGTGTGGGAGGACGTCACAGTTCTGGCTCCACAGGCTCTGGGACAGGATCACACTGTGAGGGAAGAAAGATTGCTCACTGACCATTACCCGGCTTCTGTGTTGAGTGTTACCTTTTCCGGTCTGTCTGGTCCTACCCACAGGTGTGACCCTCCAACTCTGCTCTCCACTGCACAGAAACTTGACACTTGCACACTTGAACTGGTGCGTGCAGTGATCATATTTTTCATGTTTTTAACCAGCAACAACAGCAACAACAGCAGCAACAGCAGCAACAGCAGCAACAGGGTCCAGACCATGAAATGTAGTAACAACTTATTGCTGCTGAGATAACGTCACAATGGTTTATCACGAGTTTCTTAAGAACAAACTGTTGCTTAGATTAATGCAATTTAGATATTACACAAGACAGGATTATTAATTTTGAATCAGAACTCGTCTCTTAAACACAAGCAACTCTGTTAGTAAAGAGGAAAAGGTACCATCTCCATTCTCTCCACCTCCATTTCCACACAGTCACCTTCATAGTCCATCATTTCCTTTATCTAATGTGGAGCGGTCTGTTCCTGTGAGGAACACTGAAAGATGCTGGGTAGGAAGAGGTGAGTGGGTTATACTCCCACTGTCCCAACTCCCCCCCCCCTCCCTCCCACTGTTCCAAACCCCCCGTCCCTCCCACTGTCCCTCCCCCGTCCCTCCCTCCCTCCCCCCCCCTCCCCCCCCCCACTCCCTCCCACTGTTCCAACCCCCCCGTCCCTCCCACTGTCCCTCCCTCCGTCCCTCCCTCTCTCCTCCATCCCTCCCTCTCTTTCCTCCTTTTTGCTTTCCTCCAAAGGGCCAATACAAACAGCATTATTTATGCTCAGGAAACAGCCCTTAATTACTCATGAACCACTGAACGTTCCAGCCCTCAGCTCTCCCTACCACCCACCTACACACATTAAACACTCTCTAAAACCTTGCTGTTTTATTCTAGCACACTTAAGCCTTGGATAGAGAAGGGGGAGGGAGGAGTTTAAAATAAATAAATGAGGAAGTGATTTACATATGCATAGCTGCTGGTATTAAGTCTGCTGGTCCCCGAAGGGGCTGTCTTATTACCTGCATGTCCCGACTGGGAGGCGCCAAGCTGGTGAGTCATCCCTCCAGCCTGCTGCACCACAGGCCCTTCCTCCAGCCTGCTGCACCACAGACCCTTCCTACAGGCCCTTCCTACAGACCCTTCCTACAGGCCCTTCCTACAGACCCTTCCTACAGGCCCTTCCTACAGACCCTTCCTACAGGCCCTTCCTACAGACCCTTCCTACAGACCCTTCCTACAGACCCTTCCTACAGACCCTTCCTACAGACCCTTCCTACAGGCCATTCCTACAGGCCCTTCCTACAGGCCCTTCCTACAGGCCCTTCCTACAGGCCCTTCCTACAGGCCCTTCCTACAGGCCCATCCTCCAGGCCCTTCCTACAGGCCCTTCCTCCAGGAGCCATCCTCCAGGCCCTTCCTCCAGACCCTTCCTACAGACCCTTCCTACAGACCCTTCCTACAGACCCTTCCTACAGACCCTTCCTACAGGCCATTCCTACAGGCCCTTCCTACAGGCCCTTCCTACAGGCCCTTCCTACAGGCCCTTCCTACAGGCCCTTCCTATAGACCCTTCCTACAGGCCCTTCCTCCAGGCCCTTCCTACAGGCCCTTCCTACAGGCCCTTCCTATAGACCCTTCCTACAGGCCCTTCCTCCAGGCCCTTCCTACAGGCCCTTCCTACAGGCCCTTCCTACAGGCCCTTCCTCCAGGAGCCTTCCTACAGGCCCTTCCTCCAGGAGCCTTCCTACAGGCCCTTCCTCCAGGAGCCTTCCTACAGGCCCTTCCTACAGACCCTTCCTACAGGCCCTTCCTACAGGCCCTTCCTACAGGCCCTTCCTACAGGCCATTCCTACAGGCCCTTCTCACAGACCCTTCCTACAGGCCCATCCTCCAGGCCCTTCCTACAGGCCCTTCCTCCAGGAGCCATCCTCCAGGCCCTTCCTACAGCCCTCCTCCAGAGCCATCTCAGGCCCTTCCTACAGGCCCTTCCTACAGCCCTTCCTACAGGCCCTTCCTACAGGCCATTCCTACAGGCCCTTCTCACAGACCCTTCCTACAGGCCCATCCTCCAGGCCCTTCCTACAGGCCCTTCCTACAGGCCCTTCCTACAGGCCCTTCCTCCAGGAGCCATCCTCCAGGCCCTTCCTCCAGGCCCTTCCTACAGACCCTTCCTACAGACCCTTCCTACAGGCCCTTCCTACAGACCCTTCCTACAGACCCTTCCTACAGACCCTTCCTACAGACCCTTCCTACAGACCCTTCCTACAGGCCATTCCTACAGGCCCTTCCTACAGGCCCTTCCTACAGGCCCTTCCTACAGGCCCTTCCTACAGGCCCTTCCTACAGGCCCATCCTCCAGGCCCTTCCTACAGGCCCTTCCTCCAGGAGCCATCCTCCAGGCCCTTCCTCCAGACCCTTCCTACAGACCCTTCCTACAGACCCTTCCTACAGACCCTTCCTACAGACCCTTCCTACAGGCCATTCCTACAGGCCCTTCCTACAGGCCCTTCCTACAGGCCCTTCCTACAGGCCCTTCCTACAGGCCCTTCCTATAGACCCTTCCTACAGGCCCTTCCTCCAGGCCCTTCCTACAGGCCCTTCCTACAGGCCCTTCCTATAGACCCTTCCTACAGGCCCTTCCTCCAGGCCCTTCCTACAGGCCCTTCCTCCAGGCCCTTCCTACAGGCCCTTCCTACAGGCCCTTCCTACAGGCCCTTCCTCCAGGAGCCTTCCTACAGGCCCTTCCTCCAGGAGCCTTCCTACAGGCCCTTCCTACAGACCCTTCCTACAGGCCCTTCCTACAGGCCCTTCCTACAGGCCCTTCCTACAGGCCATTCCTACAGGCCCTTCTCACAGACCCTTCCTACAGGCCCATCCTCCAGGCCCTTCCTACAGGCCCTTCCTCAGAGCCCCTCCGGCCCTTCTACAGGCCCTTCCTCCAGGAGCCATCCTCCAGGCCCTTCCTCCAGGCCCTTCCTACAGGCCCTTCCTACAGGCCCTTCCTACAGGCCATTCCTACAGGCCCTTCTCACAGACCCTTCCTACAGGCCCATCCTCCAGGCCCTTCCTACAGGCCCTTCCTACAGGCCCTTCCTACAGGCCCTTCCTCCAGGAGCCATCCTCCAGGCCCTTCCTCCAGGCCCTTCCTACAGACCCTTCCTACAGACCCTTCCTACAGGCCCTTCCTACAGACCCTTCCTACAGGCCCTTCCTACAGACCCTTCCTCCAGGCCCTTCCTACAGGCCCATCCTCCAGGCCCTTCCTCCAGGCCCTTCCTACAGACCCTTCCTACAGGCCCTTCCTACAGACCCTTCCTCCAGGCCCTTCCTACAGGCCCATCCTCCAGGCCCTTCCTCCAGGCCCTTCCTACAGGCCCCTCCTCCAGGCCCTTCCTACAGACCCTGTGTTTGCTACCTGTGTATCCTGTGTGGCTGTGTGTTGGTGTTCCATACACACAAATACACGTGAGGAGATGCACGCTGTTTGTAAAAAACAGCGTAAATACAAATATATATAATAAAATGTGAACACCGTATCATTTTAAGTACTGTATATTTGTTTTCTTCTTCGATTTCCCCCCCATCGTTGTGAAGTAGATGCATAATGTCCCACATCTGGAGAACGTGTGTGTTCTATCGGCCTTGTGACGGCGTTTCACCTGCTCTGAGCATGCTCTTATCTGCCACACAGGAAATTACTACATCTTCAAATATGGGCCAGGAGCATTGAGGTCTGGTGCTGGACTCTGGGACAGCGGTGATAAGCGTTAAACAGCTTTGTAGTGGTGTTACCAAGGAGATCAAAGAGCAGAGACTCTCACAGAGGCTCTCACAGTGTCTCTCTGTTCCCAAATCCTGAAATATCAGGAGCTCTAGGTCACGTCGTCGCCAAAGCAGCTAATGGGAAAACTGTGATAGAGGAATAACTGTGAGCTGTTGTGAAGAATTGTACACAGAGGAAGTATGCATACGGGTTCACATGACACCCTGGCAACATGATGCATATAGAGTATAATACACATTTTCCTTTAAAAATATCCTATGAAACAGTTTGAAACATGCTAATGAGTCCGATCTCCAGACGTCAACAAGACATGAAACTGGAATGCAACATTACTAGTTGACTGCATTGTTCCAGGAACAGGCTCTCTCTCCTGACGTCTTGGAGCATCCAGACATTCATTAATAAGAACGATGAAGACGCCACACTCACGATCCTCCTGTACCTGAATCTCCCAGTTCTAACAGTGGAGCCACATGCTGTTGAGAACTTGTGTACGACTTGAAACCCGCCTTCTAATTAATGCTGTAGACCCACCCCCGCCGCTGACAAGGCAGTGATAGATCATTATTTTTTGCAGCAATTTGTTATATTTCTTTGCTATATAATTGGATCAGATTAATTATTATGATGAATGGGTGCAGGGAGTCCTGTGTGTAGCTATTAATACTGCTGATATCAAAAAGACATTCACAAATGTGCGTAGCCAGACTGAAGGTGTTTGAGTGTGGTCTGCCCAGTACGGCCCCTGTGGTTCCTTCCACAATGCTCTCCATGGATCTCATGTGGATAACCAAGACATGTCTTCAGCCAGCAGCAACATGAATTACACGGTTTTCTGGAGTGTTTTTTCTCTCTTGGTTTTCCATTGAGTGGTCTGGTTTATCTGTTAGTGTCCATGTGTAATTATAGCTGTATATGTAACCCAGTTTGACATGTTGGACAGTAATGGTCTCATTCGAGGCCTGATTTTTTTCCAGCCTATCAACTGACTGCATTAACAAACATGACCAGTTTAATATACTACAGTTTTTAAGTTTTACAATGATAGTTTCTTAATGAGGAATTTAACTGTCATCTGATGTCTTAAATCTAATCTTAAACCCCGCCTGCAATTTAGTCCCCCCCCACCCCTCCCATACCCCCCCCCAAAAAAATACTGTCCAGTTAGAGAGGATGGACAGTGTCTATTTGGCGTGCATGGGAATGGCTCATTAAGGGGGCGAGGCGAGCGTGGAGCGCCTGTGTACGGCTGCACTGGTCGGCATGCAGAATGGATTTGTGGTGTCACTCAGCCCTGGAGACCAGCTAATGAGGAAACGCAGGGAAGGAGCGTCCGAGTGGGGCAATTCCACACTCCCATCCATCCAGCGCGGGGGAGGGGGTGGGGGAGTGGAGGGGGAGGGGGGAGGGGGGGGAGAGAGGAGAGAGGAGAAGAGAGGAGAGGAGAGGAGAGGAGAGGAGAGGAGGAGGGGGAGAGGAGGGGGGAGGGGGGAGGGGGGGGGAGGGAGAGGAGGAGAGAGGGAGAGGAGAGAGGAGAGGAGAGGAGAGGAGAGAGGAGAGGAGGAGGAGGGAGAGGAGGAGAGAGGAGAGAGGAGAGAGGAGAGAGGAGAGAGGAGAGAGAGAGAGAGAGGAGAGAGAGAGAGGAGAGAGGAGAGAGGAGAGAGCTAGGAGAGAGGAGCGGAGAGGAGGAGAGGAGGAGAGGAGAGGAGAGGAGAGGAGAGGAGGAGAGGAGGAGAGGAGAGGAGAGGAGAGGAGAGAGAGGAGGAGGAGAGGAGAGGAGAGGAGAGGGAGAGGAGAGGAGAGGAGAGGAGAGGAGAGGAGAGGGAGGAGAGGAGAGGAGAGGAGAGGAGAGGAGAGGAGAGGAGAGGAGAGGAGAGGAGAGGAGAGGAGAGGAGAGGAGAGGAGAGGAGAGGCAGGATAGAAGGAGGACACATCCCTCATTACGTGAGTGTCTCAGGAGCTTTCTTTAATATTTTAATAAATAACATCAGCCAAACAAGAAATTAATGAATAGTATCATTAATAATGAGCCCAAGCCTTGTAGTGATGGGACAGATATTAAATTGAACCACTGTGGAGGGATCTCAAGAGACCTGGGATTTTTCCAGCAGCAAACAAGGCCAGTGAATGAGGCGGCCCCTCTGTGCCAACAGCTTTTACAACAGGTTGAAAGTAATAAAGGAGGATTTTCCCCGCGATAGAGTTAAGCCCCAGGAAATCTGCTCATGTAGATTGGTGTGAAAGGCACTGCCAAATGTGATCCTTAATTAAACTTTAATCACGATAATGCTGTTTGCGGTAGAAGTAGTTTAAAAAAGGTGTCCCCAGCCCCCTGTCACAAACCAGTGAACCAGTGAACCTTTCTGCTTCATATTGTACTGGTCATGACCTCTCTTAGACCCTCTCTCTTACTTTAGGATGTTGATTTGTTTGCCAAGTTACGTTCACCAGCCTGGGTTCAGCCCTGCCCTGAACCACTGGGATCCACGGCTCATGTTGTTCATCATGTTGTTCATCATGTTGTTCATCATGTTGTTCATCATGTTGTTCTTGTGCCAAGCTTAAAGTAGGTCCTACGTTCTGTTAAAAAATAATATACAGATAGTATATTTGGTAGTCTCTCAAACATGGAGTTATCCTGGAGATGAACATTGTTGTTCTTAAATGTTCTTTACGAAGAGTTCCTTCTGAGAAACATGAAGAGCACTTTTGAAAGACTATAAGTTAAAGTATAAGTTCCCATCTGCAAAGTTTTAAAAGGTAATTTTCAGTTATTATGTGGTTCCAAGCATGTTTTTTTTGTATAATGAACCATTTTGACTTTGTAAGGACATTGACAGCACTTTATGGAAGGGTTCCATCTTTTAACATGTTTAAGAGTGTTTAAGAGTGTTTAAGAGTGTTTAAGAGTGTTTAAGAGTGTTCTCCAACAGCAGCAATTAATGTTCTCACACAATTTGGAAAGAAGGCAACCGCTGAGGGAACTGTCCTGATCATTCATCTACCAGGTTGTCAGGTCAGGTGTGCTTTATGAACCTTCAGCTTTCTGATTGTTCTGTTTTAGAGTCTTATCACACAAAGAATGAGGCGCTTAGTGTCTTCTTCAAAGCTAAGCAAAGTATCTTCAAATTTCCTGTGCAAAACAGCGATCTTTGAAATGAACATTTAACATGTTGCGATATAACATATACTATAAAGATTTTGAAATGATCTAAACGAGGCAATCAAAGGATTGCAGTTTATTACAAACAGACTGACACATTATTTAATGTGTTGATTTTTGTATGATTTGAGTTATTCTTTGTTTTCATTTTAATTACGTTTCTGTAACCATGGATGAGTAAAGAGGCCTGGTTGGACATGAGCTGGAGCATAATTGATGGATGTTTTTGTTTTTATTAGAATAGTTCAGCCCCTAAACTGCTCAGTAGCTCCACCCTGATGTAGGTGTGGACGAGGTTGCACACCGCTCAGAGAAAAACACATCTTATCTTAGAGGTAAAATACATTCATTTACATGGAGCAGATTTGGGTCAGTGCAGTTAAATGCATAATAAAAGCAAGTAAATTATGTAGCAAAACACTTACACTTCATCATGTGTGTGTAAACATCAAGTGATTCTGTATCTCTACGTTCGTATAATATACGGCTTCAAGTCTTGTTTCTTTTCATCAGGAAAGTTCAGAAGTACTTCAGCAGTGATGTACTTCAGCAGTGATGTACTTCTGTCAACCATTCACTGTTTTTATGTGAACAACTTCAGATATATTAATTAATGTTTTATATTGCATAAAGCAATATATGCTATATTAAAAAGCGGGAAAAAGGAAAATCTAAAGGATGATAGTTACTAACTGTCCTTGAAATGTGTTTCTTTAGACAAGAAGCAGCTCATATGTTCCTACACATATCATGTTTGTCCGTTCCCGCCTGTATATAGAACAAGCGTTTTCTTGATAATAAAAAGTGGATTATCACAAGGAAGCACAGCCAGCTGTCACTGAGACATTAGACCATACTGCCCAGCGCCTCTGGTGATAAAAACACATTTATAGATTAATGAGTAATTACACATTCCCAGCGCTCTCGATCATCAAGTCAGTTAGTGAAGAGGATTATTTAGGACCCAGCGAAACTACTACAGAAAAAAGGGTCGAAAAAATGCTTTTGAATAATTTAATAATGTTTTATAATTACATAATAGGCATATTCAATTAACAGAATAAGAACACCACCTGTTGATTTGGAGTTGTTTGAAGTGTGAATTGGTTATTTAACAGCTTTTGCTAATATTCTACCGTAGATAAAACAGAAAGCATGTTTGGTTTACTGTTTGAATATGTTGGGCAATATCCTGGCAGTCAATACTGGTCGATGTGCATGGTAGCCCTCTGAGGTCTATCAGACTGGGTTAGCTTCTCTATTTCCCCTCTGAATATTTCATTGCTAATTGGGAACAGCTTAATCAATGAATACTAAGGCTTAATTGAATTTTTCTCATGTGTATTTTTAGCAGTCAGACCGACCAGTCTCTGGTGGCATGCATCGTGTTGATATGAGTCTTAGGATTCAATATATGGTTCTGTCCAGCATTGTGTTCATGTTCACGTAATAACATGTTCTTTCCCGAAGTTCATACGATGTAAGAAAGTGACGTAGGCGTAGGCATCGACCTTGTCAGCTGGAACCTTCACAGTGGGATGATAGTGACCACACGCTCTGAGCCTGGTGATAGTGATAGTGACCACACACTCTGAGCCTGGTGATAGTGACCACACACTCTGAGCCTGGTGATAGTGACCACACGCTCTGAGCCTGGTGATAGTGACCACACACTCTGAGCCTGGTGATAGTGACCACACACTCTGAGCCTGCTGATAGTGACCACACACTCTGAGCCTGGTGATAGTGACCACAGACCTGGTGATAGTGACCACACACTCTGAGCCTGGTGATAGTGACCACACACTCTGAGCCTGGTGATAGTGACCACACACTCTGAGCCTGGTGATGGTGATAGTGACCACACGCTCTGAGCCTGGTGATAGTGACCACACACTCTGAGCCTGCTGATAGTGACCACACACTCTGAGCCTGGTGATAGTGACCACACACTCTGAGCCTGGTGATAGTGAGCACACACTCTGAGCCTGGTGATAGTGACCACACGCTCTGAGCCTGGTGATAGTGACCACACGCTCTGAGCCTGGTGATGGTGACCACACACTCTGAGCCTGGTGATAGTGACCACACACTCTGAGCCTGGTGATGGTGATAGTGACCACACGCTCTGAGCCTGGTGATAGTGACCACACGCTCTGAGCCTGGTGATAGTGACCACACGCTCTGAGCCTGGTGATGGTGACCACACACTCTGAGCCTGGTGATAGTGACCACACACTCTGAGCCTGCTGATAGTGACCACACACTCTGAGCCTGGTGATAGTGACCACACACTCTGAGCCTGGTGATAGTGACCACACACTCTGAGCCTGGTGATAGTGACCACACACTCTGAGCCTGGTGATGGTGATAGTGACCACACGCTCTGAGCCTGGTGATAGTGACCACACACTCTGAGCCTGCTGATAGTGACCACACGCTCTGAGCCTGGTGATAGTGACCACACACTCTGAGCCTGGTGATAGTGAGCACACACTCTGAGCCTGGTGATAGTGACCACACGCTCTGAGCCTGGTGATAGTGACCACACGCTCTGAGCCTGGTGATGGTGACCACACACTCTGAGCCTGGTGATAGTGACCACACACTCTGAGCCTGGTGATAGTGACCACACACTCTGAGCCTGGTGATAGTGACCACACACTCTGAGCCTGGTGATAGTGACCACACACTCTGAGCCTGGTGATAGTGACCACACACTCTGAGCCTGGTGATGGTGATAGTGACCACACGCTCTGAGCCTGGTGATAGTGACCACACGCTCTGAGCCTGGTGATGGTGACCACACACTCTGAGCCTGGTGATAGTGACCACACACTCTGAGCCTGGTGATAGTGACCACACACTCTGAGCCTGGTGATAGTGACCACACACTCTGAGCCTGGTGATAGTGACCACACACTCTGAGCCTGGTGATAGTGACCACACACTCTGAGCCTGGTGATGGTGATAGTGACCACACGCTCTGAGCCTGGTGATAGTGACCACACACTCTGAGCCTGCTGATAGTGACCACACACTCTGAGCCTGGTGATAGTGACCACACACTCTGAGCCTGGTGATAGTGAGCACACACTCTGAGCCTGGTGATAGTGACCACACGCTCTGAGCCTGGTGATAGTGACCACACGCTCTGAGCCTGGTGATGGTGACCACACACTCTGAGCCTGGTGATAGTGACCACACACTCTGAGCCTGCTGATAGTGACCACACACTCTGAGCCTGGTGATAGTGACCACACACTCTGAGCCTGGTGATAGTGACCACACACTCTGAGCCTGCTGATAGTGACCACACACTCTGAGCCTGGTGATAGTGACCACACACTCTGAGCCTGGTGATAGTGACCACACACTCTGAGCCTGGTGATAGTGACCACACACTCTGAGCCTGGTGATGGTGATAGTGACCACACGCTCTGAGCCTGGTGATAGTGACCACACACTCTGAGCCTGCTGATAGTGACCACACACTCTGAGCCTGGTGATAGTGACCACACACTCTGAGCCTGGTGATGGTGATAGTGACCACACGCTCTGAGCCTGGTGATAGTGACCACACACTCTGAGCCTGCTGATAGTGACCACACGCTCTGAGCCTGGTGATAGTGACCACACACTCTGAGCCTGGTGATAGTGAGCACACACTCTGAGCCTGGTGATAGTGACCACACGCTCTGAGCCTGGTGATAGTGACCACACGCTCTGAGCCTGGTGATAGTGACCACACACTCTGAGCCTGGTGATAGTGACCACACACTCTGAGCCTGGTGATAGTGACCACACACTCTGAGCCTGGTGATAGTGACCACACACTCTGAGCCTGGTGATGGTGATAGTGACCACACGCTCTGAGCCTGGTGATAGTGACCACACGCTCTGAGCCTGGTGATGGTGACCACACACTCTGAGCCTGGTGATAGTGACCACACACTCTGAGCCTGGTGATAGTGACCACACACTCTGAGCCTGGTGATAGTGACCACACACTCTGAGCCTGGTGATAGTGACCACACACTCTGAGCCTGGTGATAGTGACCACACACTCTGAGCCTGGTGATGGTGATAGTGACCACACGCTCTGAGCCTGGTGATAGTGACCACACACTCTGAGCCTGCTGATAGTGACCACACACTCTGAGCCTGGTGATAGTGACCACACACTCTGAGCCTGGTGATAGTGAGCACACACTCTGAGCCTGGTGATAGTGACCACACGCTCTGAGCCTGGTGATAGTGACCACACGCTCTGAGCCTGGTGATGGTGACCACACACTCTGAGCCTGGTGATAGTGACCACACACTCTGAGCCTGCTGATAGTGACCACACACTCTGAGCCTGGTGATAGTGACCACACACTCTGAGCCTGGTGATAGTGACCACACACTCTGAGCCTGCTGATAGTGACCACACACTCTGAGCCTGGTGATAGTGACCACACACTCTGAGCCTGGTGATAGTGACCACACACTCTGAGCCTGGTGATAGTGACCACACACTCTGAGCCTGGTGATGGTGATAGTGACCACACGCTCTGAGCCTGGTGATAGTGACCACACACTCTGAGCCTGCTGATAGTGACCACACACTCTGAGCCTGGTGATAGTGACCACACACTCTGAGCCTGGTGATGGTGATAGTGACCACACGCTCTGAGCCTGGTGATAGTGACCACACACTCTGAGCCTGCTGATAGTGACCACACGCTCTGAGCCTGGTGATAGTGACCACACACTCTGAGCCTGGTGATAGTGAGCACACACTCTGAGCCTGGTGATAGTGACCACACGCTCTGAGCCTGGTGATAGTGACCACACGCTCTGAGCCTGGTGATAGTGACCACACACTCTGAGCCTGGTGATAGTGACCACACACTCTGAGCCTGGTGATAGTGACCACACACTCTGAGCCTGGTGATAGTGACCACACACTCTGAGCCTGGTGATGGTGATAGTGACCACACGCTCTGAGCCTGGTGATAGTGACCACACACTCTGAGCCTGCTGATAGTGACCACACACTCTGAGCCTGGTGATAGTGACCACACACTCTGAGCTTGGTGATGGTGATAGTGACCACACGCTCTGAGCCTGGTGATAGTGACCACACACTCTGAGCCTGGTGATAGTGACCACACACTCTGAGCCTGGTGATGGTGACCACACACTCTGAGCCTGGTGATAGTGACCACACACTCTGAGCCTGGTGATGGTGACCACACACTCTGAGTCTGGTGATAGTGACCACACACTCTGAGCCTGATGATGGTGACCACACACTCTGACCCTGGTGATAGTGACCACACGCTCTGAGCCTGGTGATAGTGACCACACACTCTGAGCCTGATGATTGTGACCACACACTCTGAGCCTGGTGATAGTGACCACACGCTCTGAGCCTGGTGATAGTGACCACACGCTCTGAGCCTGGTGATGGTGACCACACACTCTGAGCCTGATGATTGTGACCACACACTCTGAGCCTGGTGATGGTGACCACACACTCTGAGCCTGGTGGTTCTAAGGCAAATACTCAGCAGAATGGTTTTCTTTTTTCTTTTTTCTTTTCACTTGGTGCTGTCTGCATGAGTAATTACCTCCTTGATTTCTGAGATGCCGTTGCGTGGCTTCCACATTAGAGCAGCTGTAAGATTGATAGAGGCCTCTCTGCTAAAGGATTAGTTTCCTGTTGTAATTTCACTGTGTAGGTCATTCAAATAGACAAATGCTAAAAAGTTTAATCTGCCCCTGTATTACCGGACAGCCAGCGTTGGCCCCTGAACAGATAAGGTGGACAAAGAGCCGCATCTTCATTTATGTTTTACTCCCATGAGATGTTCTGTGTGTGTTTGTCTGTGTGTGTCTTTGTGTGCGTGTGTGTGCGTAGGTTTGTGCGTGAGTGTGTGTTTGCGTGTGTGTGTTTGCATGCGTGTGTATGCATGTGTGCGTGCGTGTGTTTGCGTGCATGTGTCTGTGTGTGTATTTGCGTGTGAGTCTGTGCATGTGTGTGTGTGCCCGTGTGTGTAAGTATGTCTGTGTGTGTGAGTGTGTATGTGTGTGCGTGTGCGTGTGTGTGAGTATGTGTGTGTGCGTGAGACCGTGTCCTCATGGGTGTGTGTGCTGGGTGTGTGTGTCTGTGTATGTGTGTGCGTGTGTGTGTGTGAGTATGTCTGTGTGTGTGAGTGTGTGTGCGTGAGACCGTGTCCTGATGGGTGTGTGTGTCCTGCCCTGGTGTTGGTGTGTGCTGGGTGTGTGTGTCCTGCCCTGGTGTTGGTGTGTGCTGGGTGTGTGTGTCCTGCCCTGGTGTTGGTGTGACTGCTGCTGAATACTGCAGGTGGAGCCCCGACAGAGATGGATGGCTGCTGCTCCCCTCTCCACAGGACTGTGCATCTTTTAATCATAATGGCCAAACAATGAACAACACTGAGCCCATGGCAATCAGAGGAGCGGGCGTGTCGAGGCCCGGCCCTGCCGAGGCCCGGCCCTGCTCCCCACAGACCTGCAGCCTCTGGGACTAATGCATACAGGGTCATGGTGTCAAAACGTTGCCCCAAGGTCAGCGCAGTGACACTTAATTGTTTGTCCTGTCATGTGTCACTTCCTGGAAATTTCATATCTGACCCTTGTTACCCCCTAGTTTCTTCTTGTTCTTCTTTTAATCCCCGATGTGACAGAGAGATCAGGGCTGTGCTGCCATCAGGACGTGTCAGATTACCCATGTCCTGCTTGTCACTTCCATGCAGAACCTCCTCAGAGAAACGCCAGGTCTGTGTTTCAGTCCCTGACGTCTTCAGGACCGACGGCTTCCTTCCTACGCTCACTACTGTGCATGTCATCTGTAATAATGACCGAGTCATTTTGCTACTATATTAGAGTCTCTGCAGTACACAGTTGTAGACATACTGTCACATAGGAAGTCTTAGTGATGTTTGTGATGTGGGGCCATGTGGCCATGTGGCCATTAGGACTATTGATATTTATTGAAATGTAAACACCATTGTTTCCCAACATTACCAGTGGTATCAAGGCTTAAGCTGTTTAGGGATTTGGTTCAGGATTTAAATCTAGCTTGATCAAATTGAAAAAGGAAACTATCAGATCTACAACAGAGAGTGAGAAAGCTGTTACACATGGGATTCCAGTAGTAATATGAGACTGCACCCGTCCCAGCTCCCACACAATCCTTCCTTCCTCTCGACTCACAGCCAGAGCTCTTTGAACACGTATATCTAACCCTTTGAACACGTATATCTAACCCTTTGAACATGTATATCTAACCCTTTGAACATGTATATTTAACCCTTTCAAAATTGGTGAAAACTGTTGTGGAAAACAAATCCTTCTGATGTCTCATCATAAAGTGTGTGTGGTTCTACGTATTAGTGCTTGTATTCTTTCCTGTTTACAGTAACGTGTTTGAATGTGATCCCGGTACCATCCTCAGCAGACTGGTGTTGAAGCGATGGTGACACAGCTAAACCCACAATGGCAGAAACACAGCCTACTGCCTCACAGTAGCATGAATCAGCACCAAACACAGCCTACTGCCTCAAAGTAGCATGAATCAGCACCAAACACAGCCTACTGCCTCAAAGTAGCATGAATCAGCACCAAACACAGCCTACTGCCTCAAAGTAGCATGAATCAGCACCTCCGAGAGAGAGGGGCCGTCTCCGAGAGAGAGGAGCCAAGAGAGAGAGGCCGTCTCCGAGAGAGAGGGGCCGTGTCTGAGAGAGAGAGGGGCCGAGAGAGAGGGGCCGTCTCCGAGAGAGAGGAGCCGAGAGAGAGGAGCCACTCACACAGATGGCGTCTGCTTTGCCTGCTTTTATGAATTCTCTGGAAAAGGTACTCACATAATTGGCTGCAGTAAGCAACTCAACTACGCTCCAGCAGTCATGGTTTGTAAATGAAGATAACGTGTCTGTTTTGCAATGATTTTTCCTGAGGACGTCTTTTGGTTGTGGTGCGTAATTACAGCTTAGTAAGGAGCCGTTCTGTGTTGAGCCCCGGCCCTCATCCCCTCGCTGGAACATGGGGAAGGCCAACACAGAAAATGACTGTTGCACTGAACCTAAAATGTTTGTCAATAAATATTTTATTTATAACTTCATCTTATTTCAGCATACAAACAAACAAAAGGACTGTCTTCCATGGAAACATGGAAAAAGCCTGCATTGTTTACCCAGCGAGCCAACCAGAGGATATCACCCAAGACTTAACAAATGACCTGCTTATGTTTGTATGAAAGTATTGATCAGAGCAATATTTGGTCAGATATCCCTCTTTATTGGGGGTGTCAGGCAGGCTGGCCTGACGGAGCGTCTCTCAAGTGGGCTGTTCTCCTTCCTGCCTCGCTGGCTTTCCTAAGTGTCCCCCTTTATTGAATAAATTCAAGTTGTCACTTCCCATGCTGGAAGAATAACTCAAACACAATACATAATAATAGAGGAAAGTAGGATAAAATAATCTTGTCATGGCTGTAGAAGTGATTGCTTGAAGCCACAGTGGGCAATCAATACACTAATTCCACAATTTACACTCCCAGCTATGAAAGAGGATGGCGGCTGTGATATGGTGTTTCTTGGCTCACTGACCAACTTTGACCTTCTATAGGCATGTGAGCGGGATTAGTGCGTTGTTCAGCTTTAAGAAATCACCTATAAGAATTGGGAGGCAATGTCTGACATTTCAGCTCAGGTCCAAAACCCAAACTGATTAATTCCTGGTAAGCACCAGCTCTTGAGCTTTCACTATCTTTACGACTGCAAATCCTTGACACTCAGCTGACTGAGAGAAACCGGGCAGTGATTTCCTTCAACTTTTTTTTCTTTTATCCTCTCTTTTTATGGGAGGGAATGGTTTTGTGTCTCACCCCAGGGCACGCAGCATGCTTCACCCAAGCCTGCCCTCATTATATATGCTTCATATGGGTCTCACTCCTCATCGGGTGCCAATCACAGGACCCTCCCTTCAATTAACTGTCTCTTTTTATGGGTCATTCTGGAGCACAATTTATGTGTAGGAGGAGGTGGCCCGTTAGCCTGGCTCTGCCCTCCTACGTACTTCCGCTCAATTTAGATTTTGCTTCTGTACTAGGTCTGGGCATAAGGTACGTAAGTCAGATGTCTCAGGTTAACTTTCTACCGGCCAATCAGCAAACAGAGGGAATGGCTAAGAACGATGACGTTGATGTTGTGCGCTAGTTTGTGTTGTAGTTCCGTAATGGCGGTGGAGAAAGATGCGAGCGAAGCTATGTTGTGGCAACGCTGCCGAATATCCATAAGCTAAAGCCGGAATAATAACATGTTTTGCTGAGTGTTGTTGGTGGTCATGATGTTGTGGCCCTCCTCCTCACGGGGCTAGTGGCCCGTATGCTTATAAGATATAAGCAGGGCTGGAGCTGGGCTGGAGCTGAAGCAGTGCTGGAGCTGGGCTGGAGCTGAAGCTGGAGCTGAAGGCTCAAACCTCCAGATGTGGCCTGGTGATACATGCTGGGAGAGCAGGACGTGTTGTGGGTTACCTGCTGCTTTTGTTGCTGTTGGGGTGAAGGATCAAAAGCAGATCTAGGAAATCTTCTCTGGAGTAGAAAACCTATAGCAGCCGGAAGCTTCTCTCTGAGGAGGAGAATTGATTGTAATTAGGGGGGAAATCTTTTTCAAATGTGTTTCTGCCCCCTCTAGTGTCGCTAATAACTTAATGATCACAGAAAAATGCATGCAATTTGCCTCAATTTGATTCAGCCATATTGCATGCTAATTTGCCAGAGCTCTGTGAGATATATTGAACTATAGGTTCTGTAAGTGGAAGCATTGCCAATGATCACCGGACACGCAGATAAGAAAACCCTGGCACTGTTTGTCTGGTTTGTCTGGCTCGAGGTGTTTGTCTGGTTCGTCTGGCTCAAGGTGTTTGTCTGGTTCGTCTGGCTCAAGGTGTTTGTCTGGTACGTCTGGCTCCAGGTGTTTGTCTAGTTCGTCTGGTTCGTCTGGCTCGAGGTGTTTGTCTGGTTCGTCTGGCTCAAGGTGTTTGTCTGGTTCGTCTGGCTCAAGGTGTTTGTCTGGTTCGTCTGGTTCGTCTGGTTCGTCTGGTTCGTCTGGTTCGTCTGGTCGTCTGGTCGTCTGGCTCAAGGTGTTTGTCTGGTTCGTCTGGCTCGAGGTGTTTGTCTGGTTCGTCTGGTTCGAGGTGTTGGTCTGGTTCGTCTGGTTCGTCTGGCTGAAGGTGTTTGTCTGGTTCATCTGGCTCGAGGTGTTTGTCTGGTTCGTCTGGCTCCAGGTGTTCGTCTGGTTCGTCTGGCTCGAGGTGTTTGTCTGGTTCATCTGGCTCGAGGTGTTTGTCTGGTTTGTCTGGCTCCAGGTGTTCGTCTGGTTCGTCTGGCTCCAGGTGTTGGTCTGGTTCGTCTGGTTCGAGGTGTTTGTCTGGTTCATCTGGCTCGAGGTGTTTGTCTGGTTCATCTGGCTCGAGGTGTTTGTCTGGTTCGTCTGGCTCCAGGTGTTCGTCTGGTTCGTCTGGCTCCAGGTGTTGGTCTGGTTCGTCTGGTTCGAGGTGTTTGTCTGGCTCCAGGTGTTCGTCTGGTTCGTCTGGCTCCAGGTGTTTGTCTGGTTCATCTGGCTCGAGGTGTTTGTCTGGTTCGTCTGGCTCCAGGTGTTCGTCTGGTTCGTCTGGCTCCAGGTGTTAGTCTGGTTCGTCTGGCTCCAGGTGTTGGTCTGGTTCGTCTGGTTCGAGGTGTTTGTCTGGTTCATCTGGCTCGAGGTGTTTGTCTGGTTCATCTGGCTCGAGGTGTTTGTCTGGTTCGTCTGGCTCCAGGTGTTCGTCTGGTTCGTCTGGCTCCAGGTGTTGGTCTGGTTCGTCTGGTTCGAGGTGTTTGTCTGGCTCCAGGTGTTCGTCTGGTTCGTCTGGCTCCAGGTGTTTGTCTGGTTCATCTGGCTCGAGGTGTTTGTCTGGTTCGTCTGGCTCCAGGTGTTCGTCTGGTTCGTCTGGCTCCAGGTGTTAGTCTGGTTCGTCTGGCTCCAGGTGTTGGTCTGGTTCGTCTGGTTCGAGGTGTTTGTCTGGTTCATCTGGCTCGAGGTGTTTGTCTGGTTCATCTGGCTCGAGGTGTTTGTCTGGTTCGTCTGGCTCCAGGTGTTGGTCTGGTTCGTCTGGTTCGAGGTGTTTGTCTGGCTCCAGGTGTTCGTCTGGTTCGTCTGGCTCCAGGTGTTTGTCTGGTTCATCTGGCTCGAGGTGTTTGTCTGGTTCGTCTGGCTCCAGGTGTTCGTCTGGTTCGTCTGGCTCCAGGTGTTAGTCTGGTTCGTCTGGCTCCAGGTGTTGGTCTGGTTCGTCTGGTTCGAGGTGTTTGTCTGGTTCATCTGGCTCGAGGTGTTTGTCTGGTTCATCTGGCTCGAGGTGTTTGTCTGGTTCGTCTGGCTCCAGGTGTTCGTCTGGTTCGTCTGGCTCCAGGTGTTGGTCTGGTTCGTCTGGTTCGAGGTGTTTGTCTGGCTCCAGGTGTTCGTCTGGTTCGTCTGGCTCCAGGTGTTTGTCTGGTTCATCTGGCTCGAGGTGTTTGTCTGGTTCGTCTGGCTCCAGGTGTTCGTCTGGTTCGTCTGGCTCCAGGTGTTGGTCTGGTTCGTCTGCCTCAAGGTGTTCGTCTGGTTCGTCTGGCTCAAGGTGTTTGCTTGTTCCTGAGACGTTGTAGTGGCTTAAGGAGTTTTCAATGAAGATAAACAGTTGTCCAGGAATATTTCAATCCCTTTCGATGAAACCCATTATTCATGGTCTTGATTAAAAGTTCCTTTAGTACTGACACGGTCTGGCAGTAATAGAGGCCTAATGGGGTTCTGAATTGTTCTGAATGATCTTACAATACTTTAAATGTTTCCTAAATTCCTTTCGTACAGAAATTACATCAACATTCAAGGAAATTCTGATCAGAGTGACCTCATATCTCCAGTTCAAATAAGAGAGTGTCCTCAACCTACATGCTGGTCTCTCTGCAGGGACAGACACTCAGCGGAGGATTATGTCACTTGACCAGGAGGACCTCTGTCCACTTCCTGTCTTTACAGTAATATAGTCCCCCTCCCTCCCCCTCCCTGCCTCTCCCTCCGTGTCCCTTCACTTGTGCTACTTCTGTGTTTTGGCAGGTACAAAGTGTGTGTGTGTGTGTGTGTGGGGGGGGCATAAGGATAAGGTAAAGGGGGGGTGTAGCGTGGGACCCCTGCCTCTACATTGAGGACAGAAGAGACAGGGGATGTCATAATGATCACTAAATGTCCAGAGTGGTCAATTACAGCAGGGGATTGTTAGGGAGGTGTGTGACCTTTGCTGTATTGACCCCCTGGTGGACTCCTGGTGGGCAGCCAGAGCTAGTGTGGGTCTAACAACCAGGGCCATGCTAACTAAGAGGAGCCGCACGCTCTTATCTGACTGATGTAGCATTGCAACTTTGAAATAACTGGGAGGGCATTTGCAACTCTCCGATTTTCACATCAAATGCAAACAAATTCTTTACAGTAAGAGGACCTGTTAAGGATGTTTGTCTGTGGGTGTGCTTGTTTTTGTGTTAATGCGTGTGTCTCTGTGTGTGTGTGTGTGTGTGTGTGTGTGTGTGTAATTGTGTGCACCGTGAGTATAGGGCTAGCATGGCATGTGTGTGTATGCATTGATGCGTATGTGAGTGTGTGTGTGTGTGTGTGGGGGGGGGTTGTTGTGACAGACAGAGGACATGGGCAGCTTACACTTCAGGTCCCAAAGAGATTAAAGGAATTTCTCCCAGATTCTGCCTGTCCTTCCTCTGCCTGAGGGGGAAGCAGCACTTGTGAGGATAATTAAAATTGATGATATAGAATGACAGAGACAGGATTCATGCCCGGGGCAGGAGGACTCCAAAGACTATCTAACCCTGTGACCAGGCTACCGTTCTGTTTTACATGACCACCTCACAGAAACCACTGAGCAGAAACACTGAAAGGTTTGGATTGAGTTGAAGCACTGCCTATCAAAATGTAAGTATTTAATATGTATTAAACCACTGCTTTCCAGAAGGTAATCTGCTGGGTAATTGAACGCTGTCACCAGTTATCCTGTTCAGATTAAAGGAGTTTACAGTCTCAGGTGGTTTGCTTTCTGTCTTTCCTACAGAGTTGAAAGTGTTGCGTGGCTGTGCCCTAAATGACATGCTCTCTTATTTGACATTAAATTAATTGAATCATTAGCATGAAAATAAAATAAAATAGTTGAGAGTCTCTTTCCAAGGTAATGATTCATGCAAGATCTGTGTCATGTTTATCCATGTAATGTTCTCTGATCAGAGAGCAGTGGAGGAAGACAGCAGATTCAGACAGCGCTCCAGTCTGTCTGCACAGTCTGTCTGCACAGTGCAGGTGATGATGTCACACTAATTACCTGGGTGAGAGATGTCAAAGTGCGAACACGTTCAGAAACGCAACTTCTGATTATTTAGGAATGATCACGGTTTGATCCAAATACAAATGTTCTCCTTCCCTGCTCTGTCGTTGCAGTTCTTAGTTTTATTAGCTGTTGTTGAGTGAATGCCAAACGTTCCCTTGACAAACACACTCCCTCACTAACCAACAAAAGGACTTACAGCGTCATTTATTAGCTTTTGTGATCAAGTACATAGAAGGCTGCTTTAGCTGTTCTAGTGTTCCCCGTCATTGATTGGCTCTTATTAGTGATGGTGATGACAGTTCTCACCACATGTCAGTCCAGAGCCGGTTGCTCTCAGCTCCTGGATCCTGGATCACCTCTTTAAGGAGCTCCCAGACAGCTGTCAGGGGACTGGAGGGGAGAGAGAGACATGGGGGAGAGAGAGAGACATGGGGGAGAGAGAGAGACATGGGGGAGAGAGAGAGACATGGGGGAGAGAGAGAGACATGGTGGAGAGAGAGAGACATGGCGGAGAGAGAGAGACATGGGGGAGAGAGAAGGAGGAAAGGACAGAGAGAGAGAGAGAGGTGGAGAGAGAGAGACATGGGGGAGAGAGAAGGAGGAAAGGAGAGGAGAGAGAGAGAGTTGGAGAGAAAGTGAGGGTGGTAGAGAGAGAAGGGGAGAGAGAGAGAGAGAGAGAGAGTGAGAGGGGGGAGGAAAGAAAGAGAAATGGAGGGGGGGAGGGGGGGAGGGGGGAGGGGGGGAGGGGGGAGGGGGGAGGGGGGAGGGGGGAGGGGGGAGGGGGGAGGGGGAATGGGGGGGAAGGGGGAGGGGGGGAGGCCCTAAGGGAGAGCCCAGCTTAAAGCCCCACCAGGGTTCCCCTCTTCCTCTCTGAAGATAAATATTGATTGCGGACGGTTTTAATTACTTCCTTAAATTGAGCAATTTTGGTATTCCCACTTGGCTCCCTGTGGAAAATCCATGTTCCATCCTAGACGAGGAGGAGGAACAGAGTAGAACATGGAGCACCATAAATCACGGCCGATACATAATTCATTGAAACCGTGTGAGGAGGACAAGACAAGATGCTCTGAATCACTTCAACAACACGTCCTCTTGCTGCCCAGCACTGACTCTGCCTCCAAGTTACAGTAAAACAGGACGGTGGTTCCCAAAAGTGCTGCTGCTCTTCTGTGGGATCTCACTACCTGGGGTTGTTTATGCTTCTGAATTATCACCAAGCTTTACTAAGATGCTGTTTCCTGTGCTGTAATGGATGCTTGTAAAATACTTACATCACTTTACCGTCAGTACTCATTATTTAACCTTCAAGTGTTTGTTTTGTATCCTATTTGTCTCTCTGTCACCCTGGTTTGCCTTGTCTGTCTGCCCGTCTACCTGCCTGTCTGCCTGTCTGTCTGTCTACTTTCCTGTCTACCTGCCTGCCTGCCTGCCTGCCTGTCTGTCTGTCTGCATGTAACTGGCAGTGCCCACAAATGCCTCATGCCTGCCAATGCAGTATTCCCTCTCTCTCCACTACACACACAAATACACACAAATACACACAAATACACACACAAAACAGAACAGACCCCTTCTCTGGTGCCTGGCGTAGAACAGACCCCTTCTCTGGTGCCTGGCGTAGTTTTGCTGTATTGTACAGACCCCTTCTCTGGTGCCTGGCGTAGTTTCTCTGGTGCCTGGCGTAGTTTCTCTGGTGCCTGGCGTAGTTTCTCTGGTGCCTGGCGTAGTTTCTCTGGTGCCTGGCGTAGTTTCTCTGGTGCCTGGCGTAGTTTCTCTGGTGCCTGGCGTAGTTTCTCTGGTGCCTGGCGTAGTTTCTCTGGTGCCTGGCGTAGTTTCTCTGGTGCCTGGCGTAGTTTCTCTGGTGCCTGGCGTAGTTTCTCTGTATAGTACAGACCCCTTCCCTGACCCCTTCTCTGACCTTTGCACACGAGCATAGGGGGACGTTTTTACACTCCATTCATCAGAGGTGCCACAAACAATTGCATTGCCGTTTCCCTATCTGTGCCCTGTGTTAGCAAGAGAAGACTGAGAGCTGGCCGCCCAGCGCTGACCTTCATCTGCAGGGTCGTGGCGCTGGAGGGCGCAGGGTTAGCCTGGTCAGCCGGCACTGAACGGGCCGTCCAGAAACTAATAACACCAGGGTGTCTGGGGGATGCATACAGAGTGCAACATTACAGGACATGTAGATCCTCCAACTGGACCTGCACACTGGACTCCTGGACTCCTGAGCTGGAGAGAGGAGGAGAGAGACTAGGGCTGGGCTGAAGAGGAGGAAAGAGACTAGGGCTAGAGAGAGGAGGAGAGAGACTAGGGCTGGGCGGGAGAGAGGAGGAGAGAGACTAGGGCTGGGCTGAAGAGGAGGAGAGAGACTAGGGCTAGAGAGAGGAGGAGAGAGACTAGGGCTAGAGAGAGGAGGAGAGAGATTAGGGCTAGAGAGAGGAGGAGAGAGACTAGGGCTGGGCGGGGAGAGAGGAGGAGGAGAGAGACTAGGGCTGGTCTGGAGAGAGGAGGAGAGAGACTAGGGCTGAGCTAGGGAGAGGAGGAGAGAGACTAGGGCTGGGCTGGAGAGAGGAGGAGAGAGACTAGGGCTGGGCTGGAGAGAGGAGGAGAGAGACTAGGGCTGGGCTGGAGAGAGGAGGAGAGAGACTAGGGCTAGAGAGAGGAGGAGAGAGACTAGGGCTGGAGAGAGGAGGAGAGAGACTAGGGCTAGAGAGAGGAGGAGAGAGACTAGGGCTGGAGAGAGGAGGAGAGAGACTAGGGCTGAGCTAGGGAGAGGAGGAGAGAGACTAGGGCTGGGCTGGAGAGAGGAGGAGAGAGACTAGGGCTGGGCTGGAGAGAGGAGGAGAGAGACTAGGGCTGAGCTGGAGAGAGGAGGAGAGAGACTAGGGCTGGGCTGGAGAGAGGAGGAGAGAGACTAGGGCTGGGCTGGAGAGAGGAGGAGAGAGACTAGGGCTGGCTGGAGAGAGGAGGAGAGAGACTAGGGCTGGGCTGGAGAGAGGAGGAGAGAGACTAGGGCTGGGCTGGAGAGAGGAGGAGAGAGACTAGGGCTGAGCTGGAGAGAGGAGGAGAGAGACTAGGGCTGGGCTGGAGAGAGGAGGAGAGAGACTAGGACTGGGCTGGAGAGAGGAGGAAAGAGACTAGGGCTGGTCTGGAGAGAGGAGGAGAGAGACTAGGGCTGGGCTGGAGAGAGGAGGAGAGAGACTAGGGCTGAGCTAGGGAGAGGAGGAGAGAGACTAGGGCTGGGCTGGAGAGAGGAGGAGAGAGACTAGGGCTGGGCTGGAGAGAGGAGGAGAGAGACTAGGGCTGAGCTGGAGAGAGGAGGAGAGAGACTAGGGCTGGGCTGGAGAGAGGAGGAGAGAGATAGGGCTAGAGAGAGGAGGAGAGAGACTAGGGCTGGTCTGGAGAGAGGAGGAGAGAGACTAGGGCTGAGCTGGAGAGGAGGAGATAGATAGATATAGACCTGATATGGTACAGTGAAACGCAAACTGTGTTGTGTTTACCAGAACATGTTAAATACAACCCAACGTGTTGATGAAGCAGTTCACAGTAACTGACCTCACCAAATATTCCATTACATCAACGTTGTGGTTTCCCTTTGTATTTCTGAGGGATGTTTGCTGAATGCTTGTTTGTTTTTGTCCGTCGGCCTGTTTCTCCGTGCGTATTCAGGCGGGACTGGATTGCCATAGCATCAATAGTGTAAACAGACTCAACACTTTGCATGATGCGGGCCGCGAGAAGGACTGTCCTTAAACAAACTGGAATTAATAAATAATATCTGGAGGTTCAGATCCATGCTGCGAGCCCTCCTACCGTCCTTGTACTTCCTGTCTGGGAGCAGGCTGTGTGTGTGTGTGGGGGGGGGGTATGTGTGTGTATCTGAGGAGCGTTAGTGTGTTTGTGTGTGTGTGGTTGATGAGGGGGGGGTAGAGGGGAGAGAGGGGGAGAGAGAGAGAGGTAGAGAGATAGGCTTCTCTGTCTGAGGAAAGAGACAGGCTTCTCTGTCTGAGGAGAGAGACAGGCTTCTCTGTCTGAGGAGAGAGGGAGAGAGACAGGCTGGAGAGAGACAGGCTTCTGTGTCTGAGTGCTAATGGATGATTGTAGGCAGGATAGTGGGCCTGAGCTCTGCCTTTCATCCAGGACTGCTTGTGACCCTGGAAGCTGCAGGCCCGGCAGAGGGCTAATCATTCCCTGCGTGAGGACTCTGATAAGTTGGAGCACCTTCCTCAGTGGGACGTGGGGGGGGCTCCCTCTGCCTCCTCCCGGTTATCGCTGCTGCCGGGCCCCCTTCAAGAGCCACCCTGCCTCCTCTCCCGCCT
This sequence comes from Mallotus villosus, assembly GCA_903064625.1. Taxonomy (NCBI): domain Eukaryota; kingdom Metazoa; phylum Chordata; class Actinopteri; order Osmeriformes; family Salangidae; genus Mallotus; species Mallotus villosus. The sequence continues at coordinate 325,830 of CAEFZP010002530.1, read as the reverse complement.
CAAAGCCCCCATCAACACCCGCTCTCCTCAGAGCTTTCATCTGCCAGAGAGCACATAAGCCCGTGAAAGGAGGAGAAATAAACTGGCTTCTATCTCTCCAATTGTGATCTTATGAATTCGATTTAGACACTTAAAAAAAATGTACTACACAATTTGTTCTTTCCTCGCCTCGGTTTCCCTTCCTCTGTTAATATCTGTGGTGGTAAATTGCCTCGATTGACAGGTTTGTACCTTTTTTTCATTCTTTTTTTTCAGGTTGTGTGCTACATGTGTGAGCGAGGCGTGTACAGAGTAGACCCTGAGTGAGGCGTGTACAGAGTAGACCCTGAGTGAGGCGTGTGCAGAGTAGACCCTGATTGAGGCGTGTGCAGAGTAGACCCTGAGCGAGGTGTGTACAGAGTAGACCCTGAGCGAGGCGTGTGCAGAGTAGACCCTGAGCGAGGCGTGTACAGAGTAGACCCTGAGCGAGGCGTGTGCGGAGCAGACCCTGAGTGAGGCGTGTGTGGAGCAGACCCTGAGTGAGGCGTGTGCAGAGTAGACCCTGAGCGAGGCGTGTGCAGAGTAGACCCTGAGCGAGGCGTGTGCGGAGTAGACCCTGAGCGAGGCGTGTGCGGAGCAGACCCTGAGTGAGGCGTGTGCAGAGTAGACCCTGAGCGAGGCGTGTGCGGAGCAGACCCTGAGTGAGGCGTGTGCAGAGTAGACCCTGAGCGAGGCGTGTACAGAGTAGACCCTGAGTGAGGCGTGTGCAGAGTAGACCCTGAGTGAGGCGTGTGCAGAGTAGACCCTGAGCGAGGCGTGTACAGAGTAGACCCTGAGCGAGGCGTGTGCAGAGTAGACCCTGAGCGAGGCGTGTACAGAGTAGACCCTGAGCGAGGCGTGTGCAGAGTAGACCCTGAGCGAGGCGTGTGCGGAGTAGACCCTGAGCGAGGCGTGTGCGGAGCAGACCCTGAGCGAGGCGTGTGCAGAGTAGACCCTGAGCGAGGCGTGTGAGGAGTAGACCCTGAGCGAGGCGTGTGAGGAGTAGACCCTGAGTGAGGCGTGTGTGGAGTACACCCTGAGCGAGGCGTGTGAGGAGTAGACCCTGAGCGAGGCGTGTGAGGAGTAGACCCTGAGCGAGGCGTGTGAGGAGTAGACCCTGAGCGAGGCGTGTGAGGAGTAGACCCTGAGTGAGGCGTGTGTGGAGTAGACCCTGAGTGAGGCGTGTGTGGAGTAGACCCTGAGTGAGGCGTGTGTGGAGTAGACCCTGAGCGAGGCGTGTGAGGAGTAGACCCTGAGTGAGGCGTGTGTGGAGTAGACCCTGAGTGAGGCGTGTGTGGAGTAGACCCTGAGTGAGGCGTGTGAGGAGTACACCCTGAGCGAGGCGTGTGAGGAGTAGACCCTGAGTGAGGCGTGTGTGGAGTAGACCCTGAGTGAGGCGTGTGTGGAGTACACCCTGAGCGAGGCTGAGAAGTTCTCCAGAGCAGGGTGGACCTCCGACACATCCTCCTCATGTCACCGTGGAGAAACGGTGTGGTCGGATCTGCAGAAGGGAAAACCCTGTGTTCAGCTCCATTACATAAACCCTGTGTTCAGCTCCATTACATAAACCCTGTGTTCAGCTCCATTACATAAACCCTGTGTTCAGCTTGATTACATAAACCCTGTGTTCAGCTCCATTACATAAACCCTGTGTTCAGCTCCATTACATAAACCCTGTGTTCAGCTTGATTACATAAACCCTGTGTTCAGCTTGATTACATAAACCCTGTGTTCAGCTCCATTACATAAACCCTGTGTTCAGCTCCATTACATAAACCCTGTGTTCAGCTCCATTACATAAACCCTGTGTTCAGCTTGATTACATAAACCCTGTGTTCAGCCTGATTACATAAACCCTGTGTTCAGCCTGATTACATAAACCCTGTGTTCAGCCTGATTACATAAACCCTGTGTTCAGCTTGATTACCTGTTGTTATGGTTTTCTATCATTTCCTGGAAACTTCCTGGACCCACAGAGATTACCATTTAATGGGGATGATATTGTGCTGCTTTATTGTGCTGGCTTTATTGGGTATTTGCAGCTGTATCACAGCAAGTGTAATGGCCCGGGCTGTTGTTAAAGACATGCACCAGCTGACTCCTCTACACCTGCAGGCTTCAACTCACACACACAACTAAAGAGAACATTGAGAAGAGGAAAATAAAAAGAAGAGAATTTTAAAAGTAGAACGTTTTATTCGGCGCCATAACAGTTCGATTGGTTTTGTTCGCCGTATATAATCTAACGTTGCAAAGTTGTCAGCTTCCAAACTGTGTTGTCCCTGTCTGTGGTCCAGCTGGGATGATTTGCCACGCCATATCAGTGACCTTTACACGGCCCGAGACACTATCCAACATTGATTACATGAATTGATCCTCACACATGCAAAGGATTTTAATTAGATGACTGAATAGACAGAAGTACCACTTAGTTTAAATGCAAAAGCAAGTAAAAAGATTTCTACAGGCCAGTATGAAATCAGGCCTGGGGAATGTGTGGGTCAACAAGTAAGAAGAAGTAAAAAGATGAATCCACAAGTTGGGCAAATATTAAGGGTCTAAATCCTGTTATTGTATTTCCCTGAAGCAGGAGGTGCGCGTCTCCTTCTAACATGTTTGTGGTGAGAGGTGAGATTCCCCAACATCCTGGCTTAAAACCCTCTCATCCAGATTGAGTCTACTTTTGAAAACAATCAAATAAAGACAATCCAAACGTCCCAGTCACCAGATGAGTGGCAGCTCATCCAACCCAATCCCTTCTCTGTGCTTGTCTCTGAGCCCCAGTGCATTCTGGGATGTGTCAGCGTGGCCTGTGACTGGGATCTGTCAGCAGCAGCTGCTGAGTGGACAGCTTTCCATCCAGGGGCAGCACCTCATGTGCCAAAGCTAACAGCTGTTAACCACACAACCTGCAGGCTATGAACTGCAGCTCGACCCATTGTCAGTCTCTCCACAGTTAAATATTCCAGAAGGAATTTGTTACAACATGGCCATACATAACATCTGAAAAGCCTTTACACCAATATTGCTCTCAAATTGGCAGCAGGAGAAGGATGTCCTGAAGGGAAGCTGGAGAGGAGTAACCTATCGCTCTCCTCCCCCTGGGAGGCACTTGGCCAGCTTTCATCCACATAATTATAATAAATTTGACATTTCATAGATAATATTGATTTCTTTATTTTAGCATTTCACCATAGGTGACAGTCTAGCGTCAAGAATGAAATTTCTATTGATCTTCTGCGCATTAATCCCTCATGTGTATGTGATCATTTTTATAAGACCTTTTACTGCACATAAATCAATATTTCATATTTCCAGCCATGCCAGAGGAGATGTCATATTTGTAAACTGCGTCTTGACACTAGCAATTCCTTTCTTGTTCAGCTGCAACTGTGCAAGACCAGTCAATTTGGGCTGGTGGGAGCAGGGGGAGGGGGAGAGGGGGGAGGGGGGGAGGGGGGAGGGGGGAGGGGGAGGAGGAGGGAGGAGGGAGGAGGGGAACAGGGAGGAGGGGGGGAGGGAAGGAGGGAAGGAGGAGGGGGGAGAAGGAGGGAGGACAAGGGAGGAGGGGGAGGAGTAGAGAGAGAGGGTGGGGGAGGAGGAGAGGGGAAGAGGAGGAGGACGAGAGGAGAATTTACAGTCTCTCGCCTGATTCTTGCTGTGAGAGAAACGACACTTACTGCAGCATTCATGATGAAATATCATTTTCTGGAATTCATTATCTTCCACGCTGACGGAGTCTCTAAGTAATGAAAATTAATTTGCAAATCATTCATATTGATAATCTCAGTCCTACACACAGGATATTGATCACTTCCCTGAATTGCCGTTTAATTTGGGGAATTTGTGGCAATATTTCTAATATCCTTTAGTTTCTTGGATTTTGTGTGAAAAAAAAGCATTTTATTTACATTCAAGTATTTGTATTGACAAATTCTTGATTTAGAATTTTAAGAAATTAATCATATTTCATAGAAACAATTCTTATTTATATATATGTTTTATCAATCTTAATATCTGTCTGTTTCACTATGCTAAGTATTCCGATGCACTGTTAGAATTAATGCATTTTTATCAAGATGACTTCAAAACATTTAACTAAAAGAAAACGAATGCTGTTGTGTGTGACATGACAATACCCATGCAGAATGCACGACTGTTTGGTGAAAAATATGATCACCTGACTAGTGGAGACGCCTGACCTTTCCTCTGTCTCCTGGAACATGTCCCTTTCACACTATCACCGCTAGCGCGCCAGAGAACAAAGGCCAGTCCATTAAGAGAATATGCAAATTTTGCCATCCGCTCCTAATTGATGCCATTTTACCAAGTAAACAAGACTTCTGTCTACAGTGGATCTGTTTCTGCCAGTTAAAAGGATTTTTCAGATCTTCACTTCTTGCTGTAATTTCCTCCATTATTGCAAATTATAAGTCTCTCCTTATTCTGGTCGGTGCTATTCTTTTCTGGTTTTCCCCACTTCCCTTTAAAGGCCATCTTCCTGTTGTCAGTGACTTGAGGATCTCCATTCAGGTGGGGAGGCGGGTGTCTGTTGGAGCAGGATGACAGACAGACGCGTGCTGGAAGTGAGTGACTGTTTGTCAGTGGTGTCAGCTGTACTCTGGCAGGCAGCAGGATGATCGGAGACACTCCACAGGACAGCATCACAATACCACGACCCTCACCCAGCATGATCGCTATCTCTGCTCCTTACATTCCTCTTACTCAGTCCTCTCTCCCCGTCTCCTTGTTTTTCTCTCTCTCATTTTTCTCTCTCTCGCATTTCTCTCCCCCTCTCTCGTTACCTTATCTCCCCCTCTCTTGGTCTCTCTCTCATTTCTCTCTCTCTCATTTTTCTCTCTCTCTCTCCCTCTCTGAATCCACTCCTGTTCTCTCTGTCGGTCTTCCTCTCATCCCTCCTGCTCTGTCTCTCGTCCCTCAGCCTCCTGCTTCGGTCCTGAGTGAGAGTGAAGGTCTGGGAGTGTTTGTGATGCGTCGTCCTGGTCAGATTCATCTTCCCTGTCAGCCATGTGATGCTGTATGAGCTTGTTGGCCCCTTCAGATAACGCTGATGGATGTCCTGTCTGTACGCCCCCCCCTCCTTCTCCTCTACACTGAGGCAGGCGATAGACTCATCACAATGTACCTTTTGGTCCTAACTTCACACCATCACTCCTCCACCTCCACTCAGATTGTCCTTTAAAGTGCCAGGCCTCTCAGGAGAGTGGGATGTTGTGGTGGTGGAGGGGTTGGAGGAGGGGAGGGCCGAGGGGCTGTCTCTCTTAGGAGAGCTGTCTCTCTGCTTTCTCTCAGAGGAGAGCTGTCTCTCTGCTGTCTCTCAGAGGAGAGCTGTCTCTCTGCTGTCTCTCAGAGGAGATCTGTCTCTCTGAGGAAAGCTGTCTCTCTGCTGTCTCTCAGAGGAGGGCTGTCTCTCTACTGTCTCTCAGAGGAGAGCTGTCTCTCTGCTGTCTCTCAGAGGAGAGCTGTCTCTCTGCTGTCTCTCAGAGGAGATCTGTCTCTCTGCTGTCTCTCAGAGAAGATCTGTCTCTCTGAGGAAAGCTGTCTCTCTGCTGTCTCTCAGAGGAGGGCTGTCTCTCTGCTGTCTCTCAGAGGAGAGCTGTCTCTCTGCTGTCTCTCTGAGGAGAGCTGTCTCTCTGCTGTCTCTCAGAGGAGAGCTGTCTCTCTGCTGTCTCTCAGAGGAGATCTGTCTCTCAGAGGAGAGCTGTCTCTCTGCTGTCTCTCTGAGGAAAGCTGTCTCTCTGCTGTCTCTCAGAGGAGAGCTGTGTCTCTGCTGTCTCTCAGAGGAGATCTGTCTCTCAGAGGAGAGCTGTCTCTCTGCTGTCTCTCAGAGGAGGGCTGTCTTTCTGCTGGCTCTCTGAGGAAAGCTGTCTCTCTGCTGTCTCTCAGAGGAAAGCTGTCTCTCTGCTGTCTCTCAGAGGAGGGCTGTCTTTCTGCTGGCTCTCTGAGGAAAGCTGTCTCTCTGCTGTCTCTCAGAGGAAAGCTGTCTCTCTGCTGTCTCTCAGAGGAGAGCTGTCTTTCTGCTGTCTCTCAGAGGAGATCTGTCTCTCAGAGGAGAGCTGTCTCTCTGCTGTCTCTCAGAGGAGATCTGTCTCTCAGAGGAGAGGGCTGTTTAAGAGGAAGTAACTGGCAGAGCTCTCGACTCTCTGTCTAAATACTGCCTCTGTGTGACTGACAGACAGACAGCCAGTCCCACGCTGGCGCTCTGCTCTGAGACGCTGTAGACCTTCACCAGCACACAGCCCACTCTCACTGCCAGGCAACATGCAGACCTTCACCAGCACACAGCCCACTCTCACTGCCAGGCAACATGCAGACCTTCACCAGCACACAGCCCACTCTCACTGCCAGGCAACATGCAACACAACAACCTCAACACTCAAATATCACAATTCACTTGGCATGCTCTGGCTTTGTCACATTAGTGCGCGGACATAACTGTGATTTGTCTATCTGTCGATCTGAATCTCAAGTAATCTCAGACATCACAAAAATGATGATGATTTTGTGTTCGATTTTCTTTACTTCGATTGCACACATTGTTTTTGTTTCAATCTTATGAAGCACCATGAAAAACATGACCTTGAATCCCCTAACCCAGGTAACGATGTGAAGTTGCATCTCAGAGTTATTGCAATTTGTTAAGAGTCTGGCCTTTCTAAATTGAATTTCTTCATAGTATAAAATGTGCTTCATCTTTGCAGGAAGGCACACAACAGTTAGCAGTGGTAAAAAAAAGACATTGTAAATGTTGCAAATGTTTAATAGCAAAGAATTAAGAATCTATGAAGCTTTACTGAATTGAATTAGAGAGCTATTTTGCCATCTCATGATGCATTTAGGAAGACGAGGTACAGATCCAAGTATTGATTTCCCCCCCCCCATAACCAAATAAACAATATGTATATGTATGTATTTGAGGGTTAAATTGAATCAAAATGCACATATTACATTGAGGATCTTAGCAGACTGACTGCAATTGAATTTGGCAGCAAAGAATTCAGTTAAAGAGTTAAAGACCTTTGATCTACGCTCCTACTAAACAACAGTCCCACCCAGAGGAACAGATATTTATGGCTTTTGTCTTGTTTCACAGCAGCCTCGTCCTTCTCATGGTGGGCAGGATTCCTTCAGCTCCCGCCTGCGTCCATGCAGCCGCAGACATGCAGCCTGCGTCCATGCAGCCATGTCCATGTGTCTCTCTATCTGTCCTTTGGTTTTTGTGTGTGTGTGTGTGTGTGTGTAATCAAGTGCATATGTGAACGCGTTCATGTGTGAGTCATGGTGCGTGTGTGTGCGTTCGACCATGTGTGCAAGTGAGTGAACACGCATGTATGGGCGAGGGGTGTGTGTGCGTGTCGGTGTGGGTGTGGGTGACCGAGGGGCGTGCGTGTGTGTGTGTGCGTGTGTGACATGGTGTGCGTGTGCATGTGTGTGAGTGTGTGTGTGCATGTGTGTGAGTGTGTGTGTGCATGTGTGCGTGTGTGATGTGTGTGAGTGTGTGTGTGTGCATGCGTGTGTGTCTGCGCTCCTTCAAATGGGAGAGCAGGAGGAGGAGGTGTAGTCATGTTTGTGTGGATTAATAACTATTAATTCTCCCTTTGACTGTAATTGATGCTTAAATCTCAGGTTGCCTCCTCCCCGCTGGACCTCTGCCCCCCCCCGTCAGTCCCAGCCGTCTAATAAGGGCATTATACCAAGGGGCTTCATGCATTCTGATCAATCACATTAGAAGGCCGGTGACTGAGATAGATTGCGGCCAGTAATTAGAGAATCCTCCAGACCGTCCCTCTCTGCCACTCATGTAACCAGAGGCTTTGTTATCTACCTATCAGGCCCAGCATGAGGCTCCTCCCACAGGCACCCCACCCTCCACACTCCCCCCCTCCTTTTTTAAACTCCTTCGTTATGTCACAGGAGAGACAGATCCTGGACCGTCCTTGTCACCCGCCCCGAACGCTCTGCGCCGCGGACAGCGCAGTGGGACGGCCCTTAATTGGAGCAACTTGGGGTGGTAAGTACCCACGCGCGTGTCACCGACATGGAGGAACAGAGACGAGGCTGACACAGAGAGACAGGGACACCCCGGGCTGCCCCCCAGCCTCCCCCAGCCTCCCCCCAGCCTCCCCCAGTCTCCCCCCAGCCTCCCCCAGCCTCCCCCCTCCGCCTTCCCTCCCCCCACCTCTCCTCCACCCATCCCTCCTCTCCTCCACTTCTCCCTCCCCCCCTCCCCTCCCCTCCCCACTCCTCCTGCAGGGAGGGTTTGCAGCTGGTCAGCTCTGGAGTCACCTGGGAAGACGTGTTCACACTCTCATGTTGTTCTTACTTGTGTATTGGGTGTGGACTGTGTTTGGTCTTTGTGTGTGTGTGTATCTGTTCTACAGTGATTTTCCTCTTGTGTGCTTCTGTATGTGCCACTGCTGTGACAGAGGCCCTCTCTAACAGCATGAATGAAGATAAAACACAAAACAAACTGGAGCAAGAGAGGCATCTCTTCCCATGATTCATGATGGTGCTGAGTCAGAAGGGCAGTTAGAGCAAAGCCTCATGTCTTCTCTCCTGTCTCCTCTCCTACCTCCTTTCCTACATCTCCTTCCTCCTCTCCTGCCTCTCCCTCCCTCCCCCCTCTCCTCTCCTCTCCTCTCCCAGTACGTCTAATGGAGCTGCAGTGAACAGAGCACACAGTGACACTGTCAAGCCATCAGGAATAGCTGATTATTGCGCTAAATATTGATCTCTGCTTCACGTGTGTCAAAATTTCCCCCACCCTTAATTAGAATTTCCTCTCTGCACCATACAGGAACTAACTGTATGTATTCCCTCAGTGTGTGGAGGAGCAGGCAGAGGCTCTTGTCTTGCCTCCTCCCTCCTGAGTCTTGAGATGACTCCCAACTGTCAGTCTGGCGCTCCGCAGCTCTGGGATAATCAGACATATTTTCCACATCTTATCACAGGATGATCGGCCTGTCTCTCCCCTCCCCGCTCCCTCCTCCCCCACTCTCCCCACCTTTACTTCCCCGCTCCATCTCATCTCTCTTTTTTTCAATTCCTCCTCTTCCTTTCTCCCCCGTTCATCTACATTTTACCTTTCAGTACTTCACACCCCAACCCCTCCCTTTTTCTTTTACCACCTCCCCTCCTGCACCCCCCCTGTATGTTTGCCCCTCCCTTTCCCCCTTCTCTCTCTCCAACCTCTCACATTCCCTCCCCTCTTCCTTCTCCTCCCTCCCTTCAGTCTCTGGGATGCAGGTCTTCATCAGAGGCACCAGCCGGTCGCTGGTCGCTGGAAGCCGAGTGCCACAAGGTGCTGTTTTCTATTTGTTTGTTTCATGCTTCAGTGATCCAGCTGCTGACCTGTACTGGCCGCACCAGGCGCAGGCAACCTCATCCAATCAAAGACGGGCTGGAAATTAACACAGATCTTTCTATTCCTGAGAAAGGGATTGTGGGAAGGGTCATTCCTGGCATCTAGCTGGCACAGATTTCTAAACACATTTTATTGATTTCATTCAATTTTGATGTATTTTTTATACAAAACTCATGTTATTTGAATGTAATAGGTTTAAATAGGTCTCTTAAACATGCAGGTCTTTTTTTCTTTTATTGTAAAATCATGACTCTGAAACAACACAATATGACTACTTAAAAATGAAATCTGTATTATCAAGAATTGCATATTTACATAAATATTCTTAACTAAATATTTGGACAAATACCCTAATGCATAAATACGCTACAGTGCTGTTAAGATCGTTCAGGTGCTTTTCCACAAACTCCATTTGAATGCCACCCAGCCTGTGAGTATACTATATATGCAATATTCATAGTTGAACCACTGACTGTTATTCAACCGGGAAGCATTTGGAGAGTAAAGTTCATGTGCATTCTTGATGGATTGTGCATGTCTTCTCTTCTCTATATGGATGGAGAGCTGGTTTGAAGGTCACTGATTCTACTGTTCTCTCTGCAGGCTTCTTGTAGGGAGAAATATCTCCTGGCCCTAGTCCATATCTCCACAGTGCTTTTGGGTTGACTAGATCGACTGACCGCAACCTTCTCCAGGTGATAGATGTCTCTGAGATCACCCTAACCCTCTCTCGTGAAAAACCAAGCTGCGGAATTTGGGTTTATACATTCATCCAATTTTTTCAGAACCTTCCCAGTATCTCCCATCACTTTCAGACTTTTGATATGTAGCAATGGAGCAGGTGTGTGGTAGAGCAGTGTTTGGTGGAGCAGGTGTGCTGTAGAGCAGGTGTGCTGTAGAGCAGGTGTGCTGTAGAGCAGGTGTGCTATAGAGCAGGTGTGCTGTAGAGCAGGTGTGCTGTAGAGCAGGTGTGCTGTAGAGCAGGTGTGCTATAGAGCAGGTGTGCTGTAGAGCAGGTGTGCTGTAGAGCAGGTGTGCTATAGAGCAGGTGTGCTGTAGAGCAGGTGTGCTGTAGAGCAGGTGTGCTGTAGAGCAGGTGTGTGGTGCTGTAGAGCAGGTGTGCTGTAGAGCAGATGTGTGGTGCTGTAGAGCAGGTGTGTGGTGCTGTAGAGCAGGTGTGCTGTAGAGCAGGTGTGCTGTAGAGCAGGTGTGCTGTAGAGCAGGTGTGTGGTGCTGTAGAGCAGGTGTGCTGTAGAGCAGGTGTGTGGTGCTGTAGAGCAGGTGTGTGGTGCTGTAGAGCAGGTGTGCTGTAGAGCAGGTGTGCTGTAGAGCAGGTGTGCTGTAGAGCAGGTGTGTGGTTCTGTAGAGCAGGTGTGCTGTAGAGCAGGGGGGGGTGCTGTAGAGCAGGTGTGCTGTAGAGCAGGTGTGCTATAGAGCAGGTGTGTGGTGCTGTAGAGCAGGTGTGCTGTAGAGCAGGTGTGCTGTAGAGCAGGTGTGTGGTGCTGTAGAGCAGGTGTGCTGTAGAGCAGGTGTGCTGTAGAGCAGGTGTGTGGTGCTGTAGAGCAGGTGTGCTGTAGAGCAGGGGGGGGTGCTGTAGAGCAGGTGTGTGGTGCTGTAGAGCAGGTGTGTGGTGCTGTAGAGCAGGTGTGCTGTAGAGCAGGTGTGCTGTAGAGCAGGTGTGCTCTAGAGCAGGTGTGCTGTAGAGCAGGTGTGTGGTGCTGTAGAGCAGGTGTGCTGTAGAGCAGGTGTGTGGTGCTGTAGAGCAAGTGTGTGGTGCTGTAGAGCAGTTGTGTGGTGCTGTAGAGCAGGTGTGTGGTGCTGTAGAGCAGGTGTGCTGTAGAGCAGGTGTGCTGTAGAGCAGGTGTGCTGTAGAGCAGGTGTGTGGTGCTGTAGAGCAGGTGTGCTATAGAGCAGGTGTGTGGTGCTGTAGAGCAGGTGTGCTGTAGAGCAGGTGTGCTATAGAGCAGGTGTGTGGTGCTGTAGAGCAGGTGTGCTGTAGAGCAGGTGTGCTGTAGAGCAGGTGTGTGGTGCTGTAGAGCAGGTGTGCTGTAGAGCAGGTATGCTGTAGAGCAGGTGTGCTGTAGAGCAGGTGTGCTGTAGAGCAGGTGTGCTGTAGAGCAGGTGTGCTGTAGAGCAGGTGTGCTATAGAGCAGGTGTGCTGTAGAGCAGGTGTGCTGTAGAGCAGGTGTGCTGTAGAGCAGGTGTGCTTTAGAGCAGGTGTGCTGTAGAGCAGGTGTGCTGTAGAGCAGGTGTGTGGTTCTGTAGAGCAGGTGTGCTGTAGAGCAGGGGGGGGTGCTGTAGAGCAGGTGTGCTGTAGAGCAGGTGTGCTATAGAGCAGGTGTGTGGTGCTGTAGAGCAGGTGTGCTGTAGAGCAGGTGTGCTGTAGAGCAGGTGTGTGGTGCTGTAGAGCAGGTGTGCTGTAGAGCAGGTGTGCTGTAGAGCAGGTGTGTGGTGCTGTAGAGCAGGTGTGCTGTAGAGCAGGGGGGGGTGCTGTAGAGCAGGTGTGTGGTGCTGTAGAGCAGGTGTGTGGTGCTGTAGAGCAGGTGTGCTGTAGAGCAGGTGTGCTGTAGAGCAGGTGTGCTCTAGAGCAGGTGTGCTGTAGAGCAGGTGTGTGGTGCTGTAGAGCAGGTGTGCTGTAGAGCAGGTGTGTGGTGCTGTAGAGCAAGTGTGTGGTGCTGTAGAGCAGGTGTGTGGTGCTGTAGAGCAGGTGTGTGGTGCTGTAGAGCAGGTGTGCTGTAGAGCAGGTGTGCTGTAGAGCAGGTGTGCTGTAGAGCAGGTGTGTGGTGCTGTAGAGCAGGTGTGCTATAGAGCAGGTGTGTGGTGCTGTAGAGCAGGTGTGCTGTAGAGCAGGTGTGCTATAGAGCAGGTGTGTGGTGCTGTAGAGCAGGTGTGCTGTAGAGCAGGTGTGCTGTAGAGCAGGTGTGTGGTGCTGTAGAGCAGGTGTGCTGTAGAGCAGGTATGCTGTAGAGCAGGTGTGCTGTAGAGCAGGTGTGCTGTAGAGCAGGTGTGCTGTAGAGCAGGTGTGCTATAGAGCAGGTGTGCTGTAGAGCAGGTGTGTGGTGGAGCAGGTGTGCTGTAGAGCAGGTGTGCTGTAGAGCAGGTGTGTGGTGCTGTAGAGCAGGTGTGCTATAGAGCAGGTGTGCTGTAGAGCAGGTGTGTGGTGGAGCAGGTGTGCTGTAGAGCAGGTGTGCTGTAGAGCAGAGGTGTGGTGGAGCAGCCCCCACCCTGAGAGGGCTTTCTGAGGGTCAGCTGTGAAGAGACACATCGGTGGTGCATTGTGGGAAAAGGAGCCAAGAAGTCTTGTACCCTGCACGCGCTCAGTAGAGACGTGAGCCTGGGGAGCATGTGGGGCCCATGTCTCTATCCCAGCATGCATCATACCAATGTGTTTGCATAACAATCTCACTCTTCAAACATATCCTTATATACATTCACGCCTCATGCAAGCATTAGAAAGGCATGCGTGAAACTACACTCTCTCTCTCTCTCTCTGTGTCACACACACACACAAAGACACAGGCTCCCAGTGGGGTTTTACACAAGTACAAGAGGGAAACCGCTCACGCATGCAACATCTATGTATATATTTCATATTTCATTTCAGGCATGTCTGCCTCCAGCAACTGCACAGTGTCAGATACAGCCATCCAGGGGTAGCAACAGAACACTGTCAGATACAGCCATCCAGAGGTGGCAACAGCACAGTGTATACAGCCATCCAGAGGTGGCAACAGCACAGTGTATACAGCCATCCAGAGGTAGCAGCAGCACAGTGTATACAGCCATCCAGAGGTGGCAGCAGCACACTGTCAGATACAGCCATCCAGAGGTGGCAACAGCAGAGTGTATACAGCCATCCAGAGGTAGCAACAGCACACTGTCAGATACAGCTAGTGTGCTTGTAAGCTTTGTTTGATGAATCGGACCATGGCTCCTGTGGGATAGATTACATTAAACCATGCTCTTTTACTTTCTAATCCTGACTTGATTTGATTTGTACTAGAACTCAGCTGCTTGGAAACTCAACAGCAAATATACAGTATTTATATGACCTGTGGAGAGGTGTGGATCTGAGCATCAGCTTACTGCAGGTATTATTGTTTTCTTCACCCTGGCTGTTCTACTGTCTGTGGACGCCATCCTGGGGCTTCGGGCTTTGTGCTGCTCATTATAATTGGTTTTCTGCTTGAACTTTCAAAAACTGTCATGTCAAAACAGGCCCAAATGTTTCCTCTGTTTTCTTTGATGTGGCCATGGGGCCTTGCATTCAGATGTGCCACCTGACCAAGATGCTGCTACATCTCAGGGGCTCGCTGCAGCGCCGTCTGGAGACAGCGGCTGGCTCGCTTGACAACTGATCACTGTCACACACACTCTGAGTTCAGACATGCACACTAATACCATGGCAACCTCCACCCTCATCATCACCAGGACTGAGAGGTCAGGGTTGGGGTTAGATGTCTAGGACATTAGGATGTGTTAGGATCAGGGTTAGGGTTGGATGTGTAGGACATTAGGATGTGTTAGGGTCAGGGTTAGGGTTAGATGTCTAGGACATTAGGATGTGTTAGGGTCAGGGTTAGGGTTAGATGTGTAGGACATTAGGATGTGTTAGGATCAGGGTTAGGGTTGGATGTGTAGGACATTAGGATGTGTTAGGGTCAGGGTTAGGGTTAGATGTCTAGGACATTAGGATGTGTTAGGGTCAGGGTTAGGGTTGGATGTGTAGGACATTAGGATGTGTTAGGATCAGGGTTAGGGTTGGATGTGTAGGACATTAGGATGTGTTAGGGTCAGGGTTAGGGTTAGATGTCTAGGACATTAGGATGTGTTAGGGTCAGGGTTAGGGTTGGATGTGTAGGACATTAGGATGTGTTAGGGTCAGGGTTAGGGTTGGATGTCTAGGACATTAGGATGTGTTAGGGTCAGGGTTAGGGTTGGATGTGTAGGACATTAGGATGTGTTAGGGTCAGGGTTAGGGTTGGATGTCTAGGACATTAGGATGTGTTAGGGTCAGGGTTAGGGTTGGATGTCTAGGACATTAGGATGTCTTTGGAAGAGGTGAAGTCAAACAAACTCCTTGTTCTTTGTTTCCTAAAGAGTCTCTCTCCGGTGAGCAGGGATGACACACACCAGTTCCACATCTCTGTAACAACCACACACACACACACACAAACACACACCAGGTACACATATCTGTAACAACCACACACACACACACACCAGGTACACATCTCTGTAACAACCACACACACACACAAACACACACCAGGTACACATCTCTGTAACAACCACACACACACACACAAACACACACCAGGTACACATCTCTGTAACAACCACACACACAAACACACACACGCACACACACACACAAACACACACAAACACACACCAGGTACACATCTCTGTAACAACCACACACACACACACACACACAAACACACACCAGGTACACATCTCTGTAACAACCACACACACACACACACAAACACACACACACACAAACACACACCAGGTACAGATCTCTGTAACAACCACACACACACACAAACACACACCAGGTACACATCTCTGTAACAACCACACACACAAACACACACACGCACACACAAACACACACACATATCCATACAAAGACACACACACACAAGCTCACAAAACAACACAGACACAAACAGATGCATACAAACACGACTGCCTCAGAAACCTCAACACATTACACATGCATGACTGTTTCGGATGTGGTTCACACAGAAGGAACAGGATGAGAAAAACATTGTATCACAGGTTCAGGGCAAATTCAGCTTGGTGGCGAGCCAATGCTTCAGAGCACTTTGACATTTCACATGATGACATCATGGGAGGGGATGGTCTGCAGCCATGCATACATCTAATCATCACAACATGCAGCGCAAGTTGGTGGTTCTGGGGTTTTATTCACTAAAAAGGAGGTCAGGAATGTGCTAATCTGTCTTCTTTTCAGTCATGTCTCAGTCACATCAAACAGTCCCAAACAAACCTGTACACATCAGATCATCAGATCATCGTATCTCGTATCGATTTAAGTAGGAAAATGGATTAAATTACAAATCCGACACCTATTGCACTAGGCACAAACCACCTTTATCTCATTGTCTCATTTGCACTATGCTGCCCACTCATTCATATTCATATTCATATTTAAATATGTATTTTATTTGTATATTTTGTATTTTATATTTTATCTGGATGATCTGTCCCTGCTCACTGTCTCTGGGTGATCTGTCCCTGCTCACTGTCTCTGGGTGATCTGTCTCTGGGTGATCTGTCCCTGCTCACTGTCTCTGGGGATCTGTCCCGTCTCTGGGTGATCTGTCTCTGGGTGATCTGTCTCTGGATGATCTGTCTCTGGATGATCTGTCCCTGCTCACTGTCTCTGGGTGATCTGTCCCTGCTCACTGTCTCTGGGTGATCTGTCTCTGGATGATCTGTCTCTGGGTGATCTGTCCCTGCTCACTGTCTCTGGATGATCTGTCTCTGGATGATCTGTCCCTGCTCACTGTCTCTGGGTGATCTGTCCCTGCTCACTGTCTCTGGGTGATCTGTCTCTGGGTGATCTGTCTCTGGGTGATCTGTCTCTGGATGATCTGTCTCTGGATGATCTGTCCCTGCTCACTGTCTCTGGATGATCTGTCTCTGGATGATCTGTCCCTGCTCACTGTCTCTGGATGATCTGTCCCTGCTCACTGTCTCTGGATGATCTGTCCCTGCTCACTGTCTCTGGATGATCTGTCCCTGCTCACTGTCTCTGGATGATCTGTCCCTGCTCACTGTCTCTGGATGATCTGTCCCTGCTCACTGTCTCTGGATGATCTGTCCCTGCTCACTGTGCGCTCTGTTTCCATCATGCATCGCTGCTGCTTTTTTCTCCTTGAGTAACCAGTGAGCGCCGGCTTCATTAAAACTAATTGAATCGGAAATGTGTCTGCCATAGGAAACATTAACTCTTTCCATAAAGGAGATTTCCTATTTTATTTTGTCAATAAGGTCAAAGGACACCGTTCATGTGTTCAGTATGGGTGTGTCTCCACACTGCGTGATCCACTGGCACATGGTGATTCAGTTTACAGAAATAATCATAATTCTCATAATTATATGTCAAATTTACATGAAGAACAAACTGTCCAGTGTAATTCTTTAATCTCATCTCAGCAATCTTTGAAAAATATAAAATCTGTTTTTGGACGAGAACACTCCAGTCAATCTCATGACATTAATGATTCCCTGTGGCCAGCTCAATGGAGTCAGGCTTGAAGCATTGCCTTAATGGATGTTGCCGTGCTGACCACACACAAAACAATTATTTGACAACGTCTATCAGAAATCAATGTGCAATAACAGCAACAGTCAACACAGCTGCTTAATATCAAGTAAATATTTAGTGATCTGACGAGTACATTCAGTCAATCTTTTTTTAAAGGAACTTTGCAAATGATTAGTGTGCCTGTCCTTGTCCTGGTCAGTGAGGACCGTCAGGACTGAGCTGGGAGACGAGACTGAGCTGGGAGACGAGACTGAGCTGGGAGACGAGACTGAGCTGGGAGACGAGACTGGTCTCATCATTCTCGGCTTGTTGCCTCCCTTCATCCGACATACATGACTGGTGAATTGATTGTCTGTTCAGTGCCTGGAAGGATCAATCTAAGCTGTTGCAGACAGACAGGATCCAGCTGGGGTGTGGCAGACAGACAGGCTGACAGGGAGACAAGCAGACAGACAGGCTGAAAGGCAGAGAGACAGAGACCTGGCAGTTTGATTGTGATCCTCTTCTCGTCAGTCAATTAATTTAATAGAATGTACGGTAAACTGAAGTCGTGAGTTGATGTTAGTACGTCTTGGGGGCCAAACCGTGTCCTGAGCAGACCAGGGCCAACTCTTCCATCTGACAGGACTGCAGCTAAGAACTAAGAGAAACCCAGAGAAAAATATTCCTGCAGCTGGAAAATGACCAAATTGATGACACACTTCAAAATATTAAGATTGTGAAATGTGTTTGAGGACCATTGTTTGATAGAGGAGCTCAATACATAAACACAAGTTGTACAAACATTTCGACAACAGACAGTAAGTGATTGATTAAAGAACCAGAGTGCTGTGATCTTATACTCTGTACTCAGTACTTGAGATAAGTTTCTAGTTTTAATTATATTCTTGTTTACCTCGCACCCTTCACTATTCCCACAGAAAGTATTTCAACAGATTTCATAATAAATGTATCTCTAAGGAATAAACCCCTTGCTAAAAAGAAATATATTATATGACCTAATTAAAGGTGATGTTTATTGTTTGTTGTTCATAGTCATGTTTTTTCAGTGTTATAGTGACATAGTAATGTGGCCAACACTTATAGTGTTATGTTATCCTGGTTTCTTATAGAAGTTAACTCCTAACTCGACATGTCTCCGTTTTCACACATTTTACAGGTTCCTCAGAGGTCAGGGGTCAGAATGAATCATCATTTTTGCATCACTTCGGATCCTTTTTGGTCCTGAATGTACAGTTGGCAACCATGGCTCATAAGCCCATCGGAACATCTGCCAAGCAGAACAACAGCTGCCAGCTGGCGTCGTGTAAAGTTGGACCAGGACAACCTAGGGAATAGAGATTCGGTTTGATAACGTCACATTCTGGTGTAAGTCTGTCAAGGACCATTCCATACCTGGAACAACACAAGTCTTTAACAGCTCCTGACAGCTATTTAGTTTTTAGAACATCAAATTACGCACAATCAGTTATGAAGCTATGACGATTTTTAATTTAGTTTTTACTTTGTGTTACTAAATTGTTATTATTACGTTATCACATCGCATCACATGGCATTGCAACAATACCGGTTCTGCAGTCTCGCTGCCTTAGACCAACCCAAAGAAAGATGAAATGGATCGCTCACAGTTGAGAGAACACTCTAGAAACGGGAAACGTTCAAGTATAGCAGTTGACTTGCATGCCTTGCAGGCCTGAATGAGTTAATGGCGGCCCCTATGAACTAGCACTCTCGCTGGATGTGATGTACCCTTATAATTTGGAGGCTTTCTCACTACCTGTGCGAGCACTTAGCAGCGGACCTTTGGGGCACAATTCCGCCTCTTTTCGAGGTGGTTAGGGAGCTATTTCTGCTTCTTCTTATCTCTGAGACTACTAGCTTTGTCTTAATTCCTCTCTGACCAGGCAGGAGCCTGTGGGTACTTATCTGGCCCGGCACTTCCTGCTGCTGGGTTTCTTTGTGCCGACACATGAAGTCATGTTGGATTATTAAGTCGACAAAGACTCTCTGCGAGGACGTGAACACCACCATTGATGTCAAGAATGGGGAAATTAAATTGTGAGATCTAAATGACTTTTGACTTAAAGTACCCTAATATGTATAATCATGCCCAACGACTGTCAGAAGTGTTTGCTACATACATGTGTCATTTTTATTGTGTGGCGAAATTCAAACCAAACTATCGTTTGAGTCAACATTAAATGAACTTGTGTCATGGCATTGCAAAGCACCCTTTTAACAGATCTGCTAAATGTCAGCAAACCGGTTCTGAATTTAATACCAATTTGTCTTACAATTAGTACATTTGCATTGACGAAATAATTTTTTTGACAATTTATTGCCTCCTGCCTGGAACCTTCAGTTGAAGCTGTTACTGCCAGTTTAATGATATGATAAATATCGGATCATTGTGGAGGTCCCAGACATAGCCTCGGAGGCTGACGTCACTTTTCTTTTGGGAGACATTGACGGGAATGAGATTTGACATTGCAACAGAATTCCTACGAAACTAACGCGGTGGTGTTAAACTGCTTCAATAATGAAAAGTTGCTATAGTAAACGATTAGGCTACAACAAATATATCTCATTAGAAAACATCCAGTAGCCTAATTCAAAGTTATAATAGCCTACATGTCAAACAGAGGATACAATACAGGAAGAATCGCTGTCACAGTTGTGTAGGTCCTACTGTTGACAGAGATATGCTGGATCTGGAATACCGCGGCAGGACAGTTACATCCCCAGGTGGGTTCAGACTACAGTTAGGATGTTGTCGAGACAGAAACAAGTCTTGAAAAAAAGAAACTTAAGCTATTTGAAATAGCCAGTGAAATTACACCCTTGTATATCAAAGTTTTTTTAATTAAGTCTTTATTTGTCCTAGATTGTCAAAATAAAACATCGATTTTAACCGTTTTTTCTTTTCCCTCAAACGTGCCATGCAGAACCATTGGCACAATGGCATTTAGTCCGCGTGCCCTGCGTGGCTCGTTGACTCTGTGTGAAGGTTAGACTAAAGCCCAGCAACTGGACTCGAGGAACTGGAAATAGGTCTGATATTCTTCACAATATTAATTACGATGAGTTATGATACAAAAGCATCAGTCATTGTTCATCTTCGTTTTAAGTATCACTATAAACGATCACATTAGCCGAACATCATATATTTAATCTTTCTTATTTTCATCTGGTAGGCTATACCAAAAAGCCTATCTCAGTAGTATGCCTGCACTTCTGTCAATTGTAAAAGCAATTTCGATTCAACGATAATCAAATACATGTGTTGCGTAATTTTAACACTGCTACAGTAGGCTACAACATTTTGAATAAAATGTTTTTCTTGCTATTAAAAAGCAGGATGAATCAAAGACAACATATGTTGGCTGGACAGGCTTTAAGTGCTGAGAACGAATCACCATGTTATGTAGAAATAGGCAGCCCTACCAACGACAACTAACTGAAGGTTTCCAGTCCGTCTACTTCTTTTCTCCTTATTCTCAATACAGACGTGATTCCGTATCCTGAAGTATGCATATGCCTACTTCTTAAACGCAGTTGTGTACCCAGTTGTCTCTTCTCCATCTACAATACTGAATATTATAGCCTACTATTTAGACAGAAGGATTAATAATTTGTGAATAGCCAACGCCAATTAGACGGCGGATTTAGAAGTTGATTACAGGCTTTACCATCGCCTTTACTTGAAAATGAAGCAACTGATTTGTTTGATTAAGCACGTAAAATTGGAGCAACATGACCGGTTCCAAAAATCTAAATCAAAGATCAAGTAGAACCACACTCTGAAACTTTTTACGCTTTAAATATATTGAAATATCTAATGCGCCCGCTTGTTTAACAAACAGGGCCTAAACGCTACAGGCGTTTGGATATTTTTCCAACCATATTTTGAATTGAATTAGTTTCGTTTAGTCTAGACATAGTTATTGAATAAAGTCAGATAAGAGAAATTGTTTTGCAAGGGAATTTGATTTTAAAAGTTTTATTTGTAAACATTAAATATCTCTTTCTCTCTAAGCTTTGGGAATTCGGCACCAAATGCATTGCAATAGTCTAATATTATTACACCATGATACACCATTATCAAGATGTACCATACACTCATCAACCTTTTATATATGATGCGTTTTTCATTTTCAGATGTGTTTAAATTATAACTATCTAGACGTCTATAAGACATAGAACATAGACAACGTGCTCAGTAGGAATTCAGATGGTTTGAAATCATTTAAATTGCACCATGCTTAATTTAGCTTTTGGCAACATATAAATAATAAATATAGAGAAACGTTTATATTCAACAGCAACAATACTTACAACACATACAAACAAGGAATGTCTGACAGGTTTACAAACACCATGGGTCCCTCATTGTCTATACAGATGGAGATACGTGTCTACATATTGTCTATACAGATGGAGATACGTGTCTACATATGCGTCGTACATAAAAGGTGTGCCAGTACTACGAATCCTTATCAAATCTAGCAGACTACATAGTGTCCGGAATATCATGTATATAGACAACATCACCTCGATAGCAAGTGCCTATAGGAAAAACTACAACATGCGTTGTCTTTTCGCAATATTTTCAAACCGCGGGATCCTGGCAGAAACACATAGGCACGAGTCATTAAAACAAAGGAAATTAAATGTTGTCATCGTAACAAACTTTGTACACGTGTTATAAACTGACGCATTGGACGCATCACATAATCTATCATATATGTGTATATATAAATGGAATATATTACATCTGAATACGCATTATCATTGGAGCAGATAATGGAGCTGCTTAGTAAACGAGAAGGAATATAAGTTGCAAGACAGTTTTAACTTTGTCGAGAAGTCCACGGGGAGAAGTTTCCCCGGAGAGGGCCGTTCGTTTCCCTACTCACAATAATTCATCACATGAAAGAAAATTAACCAGGGAGCTCAAATTCCTCTCTTTCTTCTTTGCATCTATCTTATAGATCCTCACAATGTATCTGGCATCGTTGTTCTATAAGCCTATACGGAGTTTGCAAATATTCAGAGATGAAATCTTAAAAATCTGTCAGGCTGACTCAAACCGAGTCTGTGGAAGTTCGTTGAGGTCTCGTTAATGGTCAAGTGTCAATTTAAAACGGTAGTGTGTCAAGAAAAAGTTTGTCAATTATTGCTGGCGGAGGGACTAAGTCTTCGAGTTTTAAGTAGAAGATGCGCTGCAGACCTTGTGTACATAGCGTGCGGAGTTCGGGCAGCTTTCCCAAAAGTTTTGACAAGTAGTTCGGCCGATTCAAGCCTCCGCCATTGAATGTCACTTGGTCTTTTAGGCAGTTCACTATCTTGTTTTGAAGATCCTCAACTCTCTTGGGTTCCTTCAGCCCATGTCGCTCTGCAATATTAATATAGCACAAATTACTTAAAACGCTAATAATATAAATAATATTGGAGAGCCTATTCAATTCTGACGCAACTGTGATTAACTCCAATATGATTTACGCACCTGTTACCATAGCCAGGGCGGCGATGCAGGAGAATGCTGATATGTCTATATTCATGCTCTGCAGGTTGGAGGAAAACTCCACAATTGAGTCTATCCACTCTCCAAATCCGCGCACGCACTGAAGCCTGTGCAAGACCACTCCGCTGCAGAAGATCAGTTTGCCTTCCACTGAGTTGGACCTGCAATTAATAACATGGTGTCATTAATTACTTTGAGCAATAAATGGGGATTTAAGAGGCTCCTAATTATTGGGTAGACAATAAAATCCAAAGCAGTGGAGCTTGAAGGGGGTAGATTGTCATTATAGTCGAGGTTACTTCATAATTACGCGGCTTACCTGTATGCGAGACGCAGAACGAAGAGTTCCAAGAAGGCGGATTCGAAGAGCAGATCCTGATCCTGCTTCGGTAGATCAGGAAACCCGGGGATCTTCTCGGCCCAACCTCGGATAATCTCCATGGAGCCGGTCAGGAGATCATAGAACTGCTGGATGTGCTGTGTGTCGTCTCCAGTCATTTGGTAGTCAGGGTTAGCCTGAAACTGGAATTTAATTTAAACAGGACTTAATGAGGTCCTTTAAAATATATAACCCGTGAAATTGCAAAGCCTATTTCTAGGAGGGGGGAGTGCTTTTATACTATTAAATTCATGTCTTCTTTTTATTGAGTTCTCCATTCCAAAGCAATTTTCTTAGTAAAATATGCCACTTTAAAAGCCTGACAAAGTTAGCAGTACACGATGTCTTGCACAAAACTTTGTCCATAAATTGTAAGTTGAATGAACACCTAAATCAGAGAGGCCATTCTCTGTGTTCTTAGTTGTCTGAAGACGGTATAAGTCAACAGAAATGTTTCAGTGTCTCTTCCTACACAATATGTGAAAGAAGTTGAATGTTTTTATACTCACTCTTGAATAGTCCAAGGCCGACATGGAGGGGTTGGAGTCCACATGGGCTCTCACGAGCGCGCTGATGAGGCTGACGGGCGGTGACGGCGGGGCGGGGTCCTGGGGACTCTTGGGTTTGGATGGCAGGCGGCCTCTTCGGCCCTTTAGACTTGCTGTTCGAACAACTTTCAAGAAAAAGAAAATACAATATAAAGGCCATGTCATAAGCGAATCGTGGTGCGCAAAATAAAAAAAAATCTAAATGTCAGCTTTGAAAAGAGTGAAAGATTAACATTGACGGGGGGAGTCAAATTGCTCTTTGGCGCGCACCTGATGCCAGCCTGCCTGCATGGCACAGACAGATACCAACAAAGTAGCCTTCCCTTACCTTCTTTCACCATTCCGACGACAAGGCACTTTTGGAAACGGCAGTATTGACACCGGTTTCTTCTGCGTTTATCCACAGGACAGTTTTTGTTCGCTAAGCACACGTATTTAGCATTTTTCTGAACGGTGCGCTGCAAAATAAAAATTAGGATTTTTCAGAATAGGTAACAGAGTTTCCACAAATGCAGGCTGCGCTTTAAAACACGGTTGGTATTGTATAAGTGCTCAGTACGCGCTTCTAGAGTTTATATATGCAAAGTACCGTTTGGGTAAATACAATTCCGTGGCCATTCATATTTTAGCGTGCCTCCGAGCCCGGCTTTTTATAAAAACATAGGATTTGATTATTAAACTGAGGTTCGAAATAAAGCGACCATTCACATTTGCAACTGTGACTTCTATGAAGTGCTAATGTAAGATAGCCTATTACAGTTATCTTTATCATATTTCACAATCACCACCATAACAAATGGACACACTATAACGCATATAGTTTACATTAATTGTTATAATGCCTATATGTTACTACAAATGTTATCATGTTAAAATTACAACAACTAGTTATATTTTATGCTTCACAAATGCTGACAAAAACGGTCCTGTTAAAATCCCGCTTTTTTCCACCTGAGACAATGATTTAAAAAAATGCTAACGAAATGTGTAATAACAACACAAACTGGTATTTAACGAAAACTCACCTTAAAAAATCCTTTACAGCCCTCGCAGGTTCGCACTCCATAGTGCTGGCACGCGGCGTTGTCCCCACACACTGCGCACAGACCCTCGTTTGACGGAGATCCTCGGGACGGGGGCGATGGAACTTGGCTGTCCATCAACTGGTGCCCGTGCCCCAGCTGCAGGGAGTGGGGGAACGCGAGGCCTGCTTGTTTCCTCATGGCACTCGGCACCGCGAAGCTCTGGCTATCCAAGCCACGGTGTCCACCGGGGTTGTCGTGCATTGACACGTGCAGTGGGCCATCGAATCGCATCTGGCAACTCGACACAGGGGGTACCGGGAGGGGACTGTTTGAAGGAGAATAAGGAAAGCCTTGACACCGGGTTTTTGCGCTGTTCTATCATGTGAGTGGTCGCCGCCACATAGTTCTGATGAAAGCTGTGAAGAGAGCCAGGATCCTCCCACATGTGATTGGGTTGGACCTGGAAGTTTGGCGTACTCGGGGCGTGAGGTGAGGAGGGCTTGAAGTACATGGGCCCGGAGTGGGTCATCATGTCTTCTGACTGCGGAGGCAGGTGAGTCTGCTGATGATAACTGTGCATCTGGACGTCCTCGACCTTGATGGAGGATTGCTCTCCAGAGTGGGGCATTTGATACAGACAGGGCGGTTTAACGTCGTAACCTGTGTTATAGTTGTCCATGAACGTGCTGAAACTAGGGAGAGACGTTGTGGCAGTGATCTCAGTGTTGGTCAGGTCCATACTAAACTTAACAAACTCAGGTGTTAAGAAGTCGCAGCTGTACTCTCCGGCGGCGTGGTAGCTGTAGCTCTGGGAAGCAGGACTGGCTCCTTGAGGTGATGACCCATACTGAGCCTGGACGCAGGGCATGGCTGGAAACGAAAGTAGCACAGTTCTTTTCATTTCCACAAACTTTCTAAATTAAGCTTCACATTATTGATTCATCAACAGTACAATACAAATTAATGATGTTATGCATTATTAACAATTACGCGTGTTTCAAGATGTTAAAGTAAAACTGTTAAATTCATTTACACAGACTTTAACCGGAACTGTCTGGATAGGTTCTGGGCTAAATGTGATGTGTCTTGTGTGAAAATAGAATCTAGAAGTTCGTACCTTTACGTCTTTACTGTTTTTCGGTGACACTTGAAATGGGTAGCTAAAGCTGACAGATGTTGTATGGGATTCAGGTTTCAAGAAAGCGTCTCTTTTCAGGAATCTTCCCCTAATGAAATAGATAACTTTGATTTATGTTCCTTGAAAATGCTATTCCATCAGAGAATGAATCCAAGACATCTTCAAGAATCTGTCATTTACGTAAACCTATAGGCTTGATATCCAGTCAAATATAAACATGCACGTCCTACATTTAATCTGTGAGAGAAGCTATATTCCGAAGATTTTTAAAAACATTTTAAACGTTCAAAGTTGATCAGATACAGCTGTTGGAAGTTTGTTCGTTGCGGAACAGACCACCGCGCGCGTCAGTATAAGCAAGTCTTTTGCAACTTCTCCCATAAATGCCGAGATTGTGAATCTGGTCAAATGTGTCTATTCTAAGCACACACATACCAAGCAGTGTAATGTTGTGTTTTTTGTTTAGTTTTTACAAAAGTAAGGTTTACACGTCTGTGGGGAAATGGTCAACTCTAGCTTACACAGCACACTTCTGACACATAATATGTAAAAAACAAAATAAGCTCACCTTCTTTCACATTAGAAACGTGGTTGACAATCCATGCATTAAGCATGTGGACGGTTTTCATGAATTTCTGTTTAAGCTCCAAAGCTTGAGAGAGGACAGCCTACAATACCAAGTAATCGGTGACTCTCCCAGCACTGAGCGCGACACAAGCATCGACTACTCCGTCAGCCCAATGTGCCTTTGTTTATGTGAGCTGTGGGCTCAGCGGCCCACGTGTTTCACAGCAGCACGTCATCTGCGTCGACAGTGACATGCACCAATCCGTTTCGGAACGTCGTCCACATCCAGATGCAGAAGGGTCTGTTTCTCACCCAGCCTGTGTTCAACTATACTGCTCTCACTATGGAAAGCAGATAATCAGCTATGCAGTACATGATATAACATAATTGTATGGAAATAAATATGACTGAACTGTATAAAAGCGTAAAATTATACTTTTTGTATGTTTATTTTGTGTTACCTCTGACCTGATCCACTATATCCTTTGTTATTTGATTCCGTTTTGTGACATGTTGTTATGTTTTGCCTGCTTACTCTACAGATGAGACATACTTCCCTATACGTTGTTCTGTTATATGCATTTGATTTGATAATTTTCTTTTGTCAATATGAGTGATTACTTAATGTTACTAAAACATGATCCGTGATTTATTTGTTTAAAAGTGCACAACCACCAGTCAGCTATGCAGGATAGAGCTGTTACTGTTGGTGTACTTACACCTGTTCGGTTAGATAATGAAACAGTGGGTCAATATTATTCGCCGTTATCTTTCAACAGAACTCGCCTATTTCAATTGGACTCCAAATATAGACCACATAATCGTGTGGGTGTGTGGGGCCTACCTATTCAAATTATTTCAGCCATTTCTCCAAAGTAAGGCATGGACAGAGAAGAAAGAAGGCTCATTAACTGCGGGGTATAGTCAGTTGTCACGGGTGAGCCAATTTAGTCCTGAGAGAGGGAAGCGCGATAGTGGCGGCAGAATGGAGAGTGACGCAGAAAACGCGGGCCTTGACGCAGTCAACAGTCAAGTCCAGATATAGGCCGGGCCCTATTGTTCTTGTGCTTTTATAATACGAAACTAGATCACAAACTAGATATTTATAATAACACAGACTCTCTCACTTTCTCTTTTTCTCTCTCTCTCCCTCCCTCACTCACACACACGCGCACATATTCACATTTAGGCGCGCGTGCGCCCACCATCACGCACGCAAACACACACACCCGTCCAGCAGGGCCTAAACCGGAGTCCATGTTTCAGGGCGGATTCGGTAAAACCAATAAAGACAAATACAAAGTATGTTTGTCTGCTTCAGTTTACTATGAACTAAAACCAATATCTATTCAACAGAATTATTGAATCCATTAATTACACCTTAATAGTGAGTGAGGTGTGTCATGCGGGATTGGGCAAATAAATAAATAAAAGTATGAACAACAATGCATGATTATCCTCACCTCTAGAGGGCACTAGTGTTCACCTCCCATAGATCCTCTATTCCCCTACACGTTAAGCGTTGAGAAACGTATGACGGTTTGATTTGAACTAGATACAACACTTTTAAAGTGATAATCAACTATGCATTCTTGACTTATAGATGAAACAGTGTGAGTGTGTTAACACTTTTGAATCATGTAAACTATATCAAAACATGGTCTGAACTTCTCGCTGCTCAGAAACAATGAAAACAGATGACCAGAATATTATTTGGAAGATAATGTAACATGCACAGAGTATCTATATTGGTGATGGACAATGATCTTAGCCTATGGTCTGCAGTGTTTGCCACCTACTGCACTGTAACCTCAGTTTATCATGCCAGACATCTTCCACAATCTTATTTTGACATAATGTGTTTTCTATGGTCACTTTTTTGTATGGTCATGTGTTTTCTTAAAAACTCTTTCTTTCTTCAGTTCAAACTGAAAATGACATTTGATGTAATGTAATTACATTTTTATGTAAATATGTTTATTATTTTAACAAATTCTCTTGTTAAAATGGATTCACTTAACAATGTCTGCGTTAATCTGAACAACTTTATACAGAAAGGTAGTATAGTAAACTGCCTGGTCGTTTGATGCTCCTAATCTGCTGTTATCCATTAAACAATTAAAGTTTAGAATGAAAACACAATTAGCAGTTTAATTGCCCATTTTACTGTAGAATGATTAGGTGCCTCATTTAGATGCACAATTAATTGACAATCATTTGAAATTGTGGAGCTGGGCCTAATCTTATCAACGAGATTTCCTGAAGATGATATATTTAACATGTTCAGTGGAATGAAGACTGACATTGCCAACCGGTGTCCGTGTGTGTGTTTTTGTGTGTGTGTGTGTGTGCGTGTGTGCGTGTGTGTGTGTGTGTAGGGGTGTGTATGTGCGCATGTGAAGAGGGGGTAGGGGGCGTGTGACAGAGTGATCTGTAATCTATAATGAGTTCCTTGTAACTTGATTTCATCATCAGTGTAATAGCTATTCAATGTGGGAATAACAGTGAGAATAGGATTACAGAGGGTGTTTATTAGTCATTACATTTCCCACTGGGGTCAATAACACACTCAAATATACATCATGTAACTTAGGATATTATATTATACATGAAACATCCCATGTTTGAGAACACTGTCCAGGCATCCCTTGAGCTCTTTTGGAAGATAGTGCACGGAAGTCCTGACAAGGTCAGCATCTGCTTCAATCCATGGCTACAAATAGACACCCGAGCTATGACATTGCTTTACCTTCTACAGGGGGGGCCTGAAGCACAAGTAGGTTCACAGACAGAATCCCTCAGAGAACTTCCATAGACAGGATGGAAAATGGATTGGACACGAGCCTCTAATCTCACCTCTGATTGGTCCTGTTTGATGGCCAGCAGGTGGTTTAGACTTCCTGGTTAGGCTGTCAAGAGTTTGTTGTTATCAACCGGACGCCTTCCAGCTGTCAAGGTTGTCAGTTGCTTTGGCCTGGCAGGAAGTATTCCCTGTCATTAGTTCCAGCAGGTAGCCCACTAGCAGGTATCCCACTAGCAGGTAGCCCACTAGCAGGTAGCCCACTAGCAGGTAACTCACTAGCAGGTAGCCCACTAGCAGGTAGCCCACTAGCATTTAGCCCACTAGCAGGTAGCCCACTAGCAGGTAGCTCACTAGCAGGTAGCCCACTAGCAGGTATCCCACTAGCAGGTAGCTCACTAGCAGGTAGCCCACTAGCAGGTAGCCCACTAGCAGGTAGCCCACTAGCCGGTATCCCACTAGCAGGTAGCTCACTAGCAGGTAACCCACTAGCAGGTAGCCCACTAGCAGGTAGCCCACTAGCAGGTATCCCACTAGCAGGTAGCTCACTAGCAGGTAGCCCACTAGCAGGTAGCCCACTAGCAGGTAGCCCTATAGCAGGTAGCCCACTAGCAGGTAACCCACTAGCAGGTAGCCCACTAGCAGGTAGCCAACTAGCAGGTAGCCCACTAGCAGGTAGCCCACTAGCAGGTAGCCCACTAGCTGCACACTGCAGTGCAGAATCCGAGGGAAAGAGAGAAGTTTCTTGCATGATCACCACTGAAAATTTGTTGCATCCATACACCAAGTAATAGATAAGAATTGTGAATTTTGGAGCAAAGATATCTAGAAATGTTTGTTGATTGAACTGACTAACCTTGTGTCCAATGGACAAGTAGACCTTGATGGGATGATCACTTTCTAAGCATTAAACAGTTTCACCCTAAAGGCATTTCTTTGCCACATGTTCCATTTCTGGATCCCCACTTTACAAGCTTAAACGTCTACTTAATATGCTTTAATACCTGCTCTTTGGAGCTAGGTAGCACTTTATCACTTTAATACATCTTTATATAACATACTGTTAACTAGCAGTGCCTTGTGGGCCAGCTTCCCCTACGGTTGGAAGCCAGCTCCCAGGGTGACGATGGGAGCTGTTCAAAATGAGCCCGTAAAACAGGGACGAAGGCCTCTACCAGTCACTGATGAATATTCATGAATCACAGTGTCATGACATGCACTGTAATTGGCAGCAACATTAGTAATGACACTGCTGGTATCAAATCCCTGCATATTCATGTGGTGGAGTAATATTTTCTAGTTTCCCCCCTCTCTCCTCAATGTATTCTGAAGCTGCAGGTGTCTTGATGTTACAATCAATTGCCTGTTGGATTGTGCTCCTGCAAAATCAGGCAAAACAATATTTTCTTTGTCAATCTCTTTGATGAGTAATTTCATCATCACAGAGGTAAAGTTGAGGGCTGAACAGACTATATACTGTTCTATATCCGTCCCCTGTGTTCTGGTGTTCAGGGCCAGACCACATCAAGCTGTGTTCTGGTGTTCAGGGGCAGACCACATCAAGCTGTGTTCTGGTGTTCAGGGGCAGACCACATCAAGCTGTGTTCTGGTGTTCAGGGGCAGACCACATCAAGCTGTGTTCTGGTGTTCAGGGGCAGACCACATCAAGCTGTGTTCTGGTGTTCAGGGGCAGACAACATCAAGCTGTGTTCTGGTGTTCAGGGGCAGACCACATCAAGCACAGTCCTTTGACCATACTTATCAGTTATACATGATATGTATATTACTGATGATAAGGAGGCTTTTCCATGAGCGTACTTCTGCCTGGACCAGTAATCCAGGTTGGGTTAACCCTACGCTAACCTGCTTGTTATTCAAAACAAACTCAAACGCTTCTTAGGTTGGATTTATCCGTATCAAAACCAGTCGGTTTACAGAAACATCATGCCACCATTGTGTCTAAGCCTGCCTATGTTTCCTGTTATTCCTTCTCCAACCAGAATTTGCAGTGATTCCATTTCAGTCCCGCTAAACAGTTCTAGAATGGATGAGGGAATTGCCTGAAGCTTTGCATAAGCTGCATGGGCCCTTAAGCATCTGGATGGAGGGATTTTCTCCTTCTCTGTCTGCAGTGGAGTGCGGAGCCTCGTCAGAGTGGTGGTGGTGATGAGGGCAGCCCGGCAGACCCGTGACACCAAACAGTCAAACAGTGTGTGGTGGAGACGGCAGGTGAAGGGGATGCCCTTGAGAAACACTGACATCAGAGTTGTGAGAAGACATAGAAAGACAGCGTAGGTGTAACGCTACCACATACACGTTTAGTTGAACAGGGTTGGAGACCCCTGGTCTAGGATATAGTCTGTTTAGGATATAGTCTGTCTAGGATATAGTCTCTCTAGGATATAGTCTGTTTATGATATAGTCTGCTTATGATATAGTCTCTCTAGGATATAGTCTGTTTAGGATATAGTCTGTCTAGGATATAGTCTGCTTATGATATAGTCTGTCTAGGATGTAGTCTGTCTCGGATATAGTCTGTCTAGGATATAGTCTGTTTATGATATAGTCTGTTTAGGATATAGTCTGTCTAAGATGTCATCTGTTTAGGATATAGTCTGTATAGGATGTAGTCTCTCTAGGATATAGTCTGTTTAGGATAGAGTCTGTTTAGGATATTGTCTGTTTAGGATGTAGTCTGAATGCTTTATTAGACACCCAACATGATTTATCCAAGAAGTTGTTACAAAGTCCAAAATGTGTAGTGCAAATTTAAGCAGTTGCCATAACATGGTACAACTACCTCACAGGAACAACTCAACTCGAAAAAAGAGAGTGCCTGTGCAATTTTCAGTTTGTGTGTGTGTCTGTGTTTGTGTCTGTGTGTGTGTGAACACAGAGGAGCCAGTCAGTGATCTTAAAACACAAGCAACACAAGGACCAGAAATGAAAATAAAGAAAAAATAATATTCTATATTCACAATATTTTCAAATTTTACATTGTCGTCAAAAGTATTGCTATATTATCGCTAATATTGTATATATGGCCCAGCCGCCCTACAGCCCTACACACTACACACACGCCCTACACTACACACACCCTACACTACACACACCCTACACTACACACACGCCCTACACTACACACACCCTACACTACACACACCCTACACTACACACACACCCTACACTACACACACCCTACACTACACACACCCTACACTACACACACCCTACACTACACACACGCTACACTACACACTACTACACTACACACACCCTACACTACACACGCCCTACACTACACACACCCTACACTACACACACCCTACACTACACACACCCTACACTACACACTACTACACTACACACTACTACACTACACACGCCCTACACTACACACACCCTACACTACACACACCCTACACTACACACACCCTGCTACACTACACACGCCCTACACTACACACATGCTACACTACACACGCCCTACACTACACACACCCTACACTACACACACACCCTACACTACACACGCCCTACACTACACACATGCACCCTAACCCTAACCCTACACTACACACATGCACCCTAACCCTAACCCTACACTACACACATGCTGGACACACTACACACATGCTAAAGCCCAGCCCTACACTACACACATGCTGGACACACTACATGTATGCTAAAGTACATACAGTACATACGTAGATGACTTCTTGTATCTGAGCCTGGGTCAGGATGTGTAAGTATTGCCTCAGCACTAATGCAGTGGTGGCATGCAGGCTTCCTGAAGAATCTACATGGACAATATTTAGAAATGGGCAGTGGGGGTTTGCTCTAAATTTGCATGTGATTTATTGTGTTTTATTCCATAGTGATTTTCTTTTCTTTTGGTCCACAACAAAAAGCATGGCCCCAACTCCCCCCCTAAATCCATCATAAAGAAAGTGAAGACATGTGCAGAATAAAGCCACGCATTTATTAGCATTACTGTCCCCCGGAGTCACATGACAACCAAACGGATGACTGGTGTGTTTGTGGCTTGCGTCCAGGCAAGAGCGTGGCAGGTGACCGTGGCCTACCTGGAGCACCTTCCTCTTGGAGAACCTCCGTCCTGGAGCACCTCCCTCTTGGAACACCTCCCTCTTGGAGAACCTCCCTCTTGGAGCACCTACCTCTTGGAGAACCTCCCTCTTGGAGCACCTCCCTCTTGGAGCACCTCCGTCCTGGAGCACCTCCCTCTTAGAGCACCTCCGTCCTCGAGCACCTCCCTCTTGGAGAACCTCCCTCTTGGAGCACCTCCCTCTTGGAGCACCTCCGTCCTGGAGCACCTCCCTCTTGGAGCACCTCCCTCTTGGAGCACCTCCCTCTTGGAGCACCTCCGTCCTGGAGCACCTCCCTCTTGGAGCACCTCCGTCCTGGAGCACCTCCCTCTTGGAGCACCTCCCTCTTGGAGCACCTCCCTCTTGGAGCACCTCCGTCCTCGAGCACATCCGTCCTGGGGAACTGAGGTCCTCCCCCGTGCTTGACAAGCTCGTTGTGGAGGGAGGGGCCAGGGGCTCAAGGTGAGGGAGGGGCCAGGGGCTCAAGGTGAGGGAGGGGCCAGGGGCTCAAGGTGAGGTAGGGGGCCAGGGGCTCAAGGTGAGCCTGTGATGCAGAGTAAGTAGTCAAACATTTTGCTCTCGTCCTACACATACCCTGAACACTGAATGCATCAGAGTGATACTGTCAGGGTTTGATGAATCACTCTGGCTTTCCTGAGAGATTCAGACCAGCACCACTTCTTCTTCTGTCACGACTCTGCAGACCTGTATTTCGCCAGGATGTAGCGTGGCTTCTCACACTACATGTTTCTACATCCGGAGTTTGCTCAGCCTCCACATCACTGTGATGGGGCCCCCTCCATGGGGTGTCGCCCGGAGGGAAGATCCCCTCAGGCTGGGCCTGGGCTAGGGCTAGGGCCTGGGCTGGGGCTGGGGCTGGGGCCTGGGCTGGGGCTGGGGCGGCCTCTCTCTCCCCCCCTCAGAGAAACACTGTAAGGTTACTCCCCCCCTCCCCCCCTCAGAGAAACACTGTAAGGTTACTCTTGGCTGGGGCGGCCTCTCCCCCTCTCAGAGAAACACTGTAAGGTTACTCCCGAAACACTGTAAGGTTACTCTTTTACTGTCATCCCCCCCTCAGAGAAACACTGTAAGGTTACTCTTTTGCTGTCATCCCCCCCTCAGAGAAACACTGTAAGGTTACTCTTTTGCTGTCATCCCCCCCTCAGAGAAACACTGTAAGGTTACTCTTTTGCTGTCATCCCCCCCTCAGAGAAACACTGTAAGGTTACTCTTTTGCTGTCATCCCCCCCTCAGAGAAACACTGTAAGGTTACTCTTTGCTGTCATCCCCCCCTCAGAGAAACACTGTAAGGTTACTCTTTTGCTGTCATCCCCCCCTCAGAGAAACACTGTAAGGTTACTCTTTTGCTGTCATCCCCCCCTCAGAGAAACACTGTAAGGTTACTCTTTTGCTGTCATCCCCGACTCAGAGAAACACTGTAAGGTTACTCTTCTGCTGTCATCCTCCCCTCAGAGAAACACTGTAAGGTTACTCCCCCCCCTCCCCCCTCAGAGAAACACTGTAAGGTTACTCTTCTGCTGTCATCCTCCCCTCAGAGAAACACTGTAAGGTTACTCTTCTGCTGTCATCCTCCCCTCAGAGAAACACTGTAAGGTTACTCCCCCCCCTCCCCCCTCAGAGAAACACTGTAAGGTTACTCTTCTGCTGTCATCCCCGTCTGAGGGAATAGTTCTCATGTGGTTCCATCACACCCTGAATCAATTATCTCTGCTGCTGGTTAGAGGTTCCTTTAAGCTGCCTTGCTCCTTTATCCTGGTTTGGAACCCCCCACCCACCCCCGAGTAACACCCCCTCAGCCCCCAGCCCCCAGCCCCCACCTCCCAGCCCCCCGGCCCCAGCCCCCCACCTCCCAGCCCCCAGCCTTCTAATCCACAGTTATTCATCCTTCCCTTTCAAAATGGGGATTTACAGAGTCTGTTCATCAGGGACAGCAAAGACGCTTCTAATGTGGCTGGAGAATGAGGCAGTTTGAATGTTTGAAAAGAATTTCATAAAAGTCAGGCCCCTAAAATCTACTCCCCATTTAAATAACAGTATATTGCATATTAAGTGATGAACAAAATGTATTTGTAACATACTTCTTTCTTCTTTCAATGCTGAATAGTTTTCAAAACATTTGGCTCCTTTTGCGGTTTGTGGTGTCATTGTGAAAGTGATTGCCGTTTTTACCCAATGGAATATGTATGCCTGCACAATATTCTTCCCATCATGCATATTGCAGCAGAAGGCTTTGCGTTTGTGAATAACATGTGATGTATTCTAAACATTGGGGGACAATAAGTAGCCAAAAATGTGCTTGGTGTTGATGTGTTTCCTCGCTTGGTGTTGATGTGTTTCCTCGCTTGGGTCTGTCAGATCTGCAGACTGGCCTCACGGAGCCAGACGATTCCTCTTCTGGAGCCAGCCGCCGCAGCACCGGCTCATTCACTGAGGAGTCCGATATCTACAGAAAGCCATCATGAAATCACATTAGGAACAGGTAAATGCTTCATTTTTTCTCTGCGGTTGACACTTATCTGTGGAATTCCTGGTCGGTCTGGTCATATTGCTTTATTTACCCCTCCGTGTTCATTTTTCATTCATGAGAGCTCCTGACATGCTTGAGTCACTGTCGGGGCCCAGGGGTTCTGAAGTTATTCCAAACAATTCATACAACTTGGTGAGATAAGAGCCTGACCGTCATTACAGGGTAGAAATTAATCCAGAAAATGATTTCCAAAGTAATGGGCAGGATGCAGCATTTGGGTGTAATTTGTCTGCTCATTGTTAAGACGAGTCACCCAGGTTCAAAAGAAAATGTCAAAATGTTCTGTTACATCTCACAGTACTCACAGGCATCTCATTATTCCAGGCCTGTGTTTTCTTTGGAAGCCTTATTTCTCCATCTGTATGAACACGCCAGGGTCCTGGAGGTGGCTAGTAGAAGGGACCAATTAGTGTGATTGCAGGGAAGGCAAGTGCACAGTCAGCAGCTGGTGTGTGCCGTGAAGAAGAGGCTGCTCCAGAGGCCGAGGCCGTGAAGAAGAGGCTGCTCTCGTGTCCGAGGCCGTGAAGAAGAGGCTGCTCTCGTGGCCGAGGCCGTGAAGAAGAGGCTGCTCTCGTGTCCGAGGCCGTGAAGAAGAGGCTGCTCCCGTGTCCGAGGCCGTGAAGAAGAGGCTGCTCCCGTGTCCGAGGCCATGAAGAAGAGGCTGCTCCCGTGTCCGAGGCCGTGAAGAAGAGGCTACTCCCGTGTCCGAGGCCGTGAAGAAGAGGCTGCTCCCGTGTCCGAGGCCGTGAAGAAGAGGCTGCTCCCGTGTCCGAGGCCGTGAAGAAGAGGCTGCTCCCGTGTCCGAGGCCGTGAAGAAGAGGCTGCTCCCGTGTCCGAGGCCATGAAGAAGAGGCTGCTCCCGTGTCCGAGGCCGTGAAGAAGAGGCTACTCCCATGGCTGAGGACAGCCCTGGGCTTTGGGGGCTGGCTTTGGGCTGGGAACATTGATGACGACTCTCAAACTCTCCCTACTCATGAAACCATGAAATGGTTAGTTAATCATCTGATGAGGGCTGTGTCTCACTTATGAAGAGCTATGAGGATGACATGACCATCAACATTTTAAGACACCTGACCTCAGGTATTCTAATATAAACTGCCATGTATAGAAAAATCACATGATGAATCTTCAGCATAGGTGTGATGTCAGTAGGATTGAACTTGAACACTATATTTTTCTTCTACCTCAGTTCTGCTCCATGTATCCTACTGTATCTACTCTCTGGTGTCAGAGCCTGATGGTGAAGGAGTCTCTCCAGGGGCGGCCACCTCCTGGATGTAGCTCCTCATCTGTCAGCTCCCCTACCCATCATGCTTCCTGTCGACAGGTAAGAACCCCCTTTGTATGCCACGTCCTCCTCCACACCTCCTCGTCTCGCACCATTCCTCACTCCACACACCTCAGACGGCAGTAAACCTTTCCCTCGATGAAGACATGAAGTTCTGAAGATGGAGAAGTTCCTTTGAATGACAATAAACTTTAAGGAGGGTAACCTGGGGCTCCGGAGGACAGCAGGTCCCCCCGTCCTCCCCCCGTCCCCCCCCCCGGTCCTCCCCCCGTCCTCCCCTCACCTAGGCTTACTCCAACTGGGGTGAACCGAAGGGCCTTGATTTGATTGGTGCTGCCGTGAATCATGAGCTTTAATTGCACCTGACATTTAAGCTCCTCTCTGGTATTTAAAGCAGTGTACAGGTGTGTCTCATTACTGAAGGAGTGTGTGGGGCTGGGAGAGATCTCATCTGCCATCACTTTACCTCATCCTGTCATCACCCAGGAGTGTGTGAGGCTGGGAGAGATCTCATCCTGTCATCACCCAGGAGTGTGTGGGGCTGGGAGAGATCTCATCCTGTCATCACTTTACCTCATCCTGTCATCACCCAGGAGTGTGTGGGGCTGAGAGAGATCTCATCTGCCATCACTTTACCTCATCCTGTCATCACCCAGGAAACTTCACTCTCACAATAGAGGAGGCCAGCATTAACAGTGTACTGGAATATGACATGTAAAGACAGAATAGGCTTCAGTCTATCATATTTGTGGTTTATCATGTTTTGTTTCAAGGAGAAGTCGGCCCATGAAATCACTCAGATTTTCAAACTGCCTGAACACCTACAGTTTTGTAGCCACTCACTTCAAAAAGTGTAGAACATACAGAAAATAAGAGACTAATGATTAATCAGGATATCTGATATCTGAAGCTGGTGGCTGCGGCCCAGCGTCTGTAGAGCACTAGCTCTGTAGCAGGACCCAGGCTGGAGATGGCCCAGCGTCTGTAGAGCACTAGCTCTGTAGCAGGACAGGCTGGAGATGGCCCAGCGTCTGTAGAGCACTAGCTCTGCAGCAGGACCCAGGCTGGAGATGGCCCAGCATCTGAAGAGCACTAGCTCTGCAGCAGGACCAGCGTCTGAAGAGCACTAGCTCTGCAGCAGGACAGGCTGGAGATGGCCCAGCGTCTGAAGAGCACTAGCTCTGCAGCAGGACCAGGGCTGGAGATGCTCAACAAGGACCAGCTGGAGGGTCCGTCATCTACGGTATGACTTACCTCAATACTAATGCTAACAACCCAGTTTTATATACAATCGTTTTTTTGTTTTGTTTTTTTGTTTATAAACCTTTCAAAAGTGGCATAATATCTTGAAAAAGATTTGATATTGAAACAGTGAAAGCCGTACAGATAATTTATCATCTTTGCTCTTTGTGATAAATAGTACAATTAACCACTTCTCACACATTCTTATTTAGAATCCCTTCCCTCCCTCTTCTTCAGTGTTCATACCGTAGGTTTCATAGTGAAACGCCCTGAGTCTTCCTTAGCAGTGTAATTGCTGTCTATGTGAGCGTAAACAAATTAGAAAAAAAGGGAGAAGAAAATAGCCAGTAGGCGTTGTGTTCTAGTCCCAGGACCCATCTGTCCCGGGGCCACCCGTGCCTCGTGCTGGCATCAGACAAACAAAGCATATGTTGATTGTTAGCCAGGGTGTACATAGCATGTCCTGTTCACTCAGGGTCTCTCTCGTAGCCGCAAACTCACAACTTGGTTTCTCTAGGCTATCTGTCAGACCTCATTTAGCATTTGAGGATACATGGTTTCCCATGTACTGCATAAAGGCAGCATGTTTCTGAGGGAGCGGCGCAGCTATGTGAGCAGTGATCTGTCAGACGGACTCATTTAGCAGAAGTAAGTGGGATGGGGGGCATATCGTGGAAGCTGTATTTCCTGAGTTTTAGAAGATCACTATGCTTTCTGGTTCTGGTGGCTTAGTATGATGACAGAGTAAAACCTGCATGTACATACAGCACATCCATTTAGTCATGTTTCATATGTTCACTTCTGTGGACAAATATCAATATTTGAGGGAGGGGGGTTTTGGGGGGTGTACTACCTTCTCCTCCACGGCACCTTGATGCTTGATCTCTTCTCAGTTTTGGCTTTTGATGCTTTAATTTACTGATTGTTATGCTACACATCTCCTCCCTTTCTCTCTCCATCTCTCCATCTACCTCTCTCCATCTCTCCATCTACCTCTCTCCATCACTCCATCTACCTCTCTCCATCTCTCCATCTACCTCTCTCCATCACTCCATCTACCTCTCTCCATCTCTCCATCTACCTCTCTCCATCACTCCATCTACCTCTCTCCATCTCTCCATCTACCTCTCTCCATCTACCTCTCTCCATTTCTCCATCTACCTCTCTCCATCTCTCCATCTACCTCTCTCCATTTACCTCTCTCCATCTCTCCATATACCTCTCTCCATCTCTCCATCTCTCCATCTATCTCTCCATCTACCTCTCTCCATCTCTCCATCTCTCCATCTCTCCATCTCTCCATCTCTCCATCTCTCCATTTCTCCATCTCTCCATCTACCTCTCTCCATCTCTCCATCTACCTCTCTCCATCTCTCCATCTCTCCATCTACCTCTCTCCATCTCTCCATCTCTCCATCTATCTCTCCATCTACCCCTCTCCATCTCTCCATCTCTCCATTTCTCCATCTCTCCATCTACCTCTCTCCATCTAGCCCCTGAGTTGCCTGTGTTTGGAAGCACATTGCCCAGGTTTGCCCCCCTCTACCCCCCCTCTACCCCCCTATACCCCCCTATACCCCCCGCTGGTGAAGAAGTGGGTTCCACAGTGTCCCTAACACATCATGGCAGTGTGCAGTGTGCAGTGTGCAGTGTGCAGTGTGCAGTGTACACTGTACATACTCTCATGTAATTCATTCTCAAATGTGGCATTTAAATCTGTTGTTTTCTCTCAAAAAAAATTATCTTTTGGTTTTTCAGTTTATTTATATATTTTCATAGTGGGGGAATGGCTTGCAGCTAGCCGTAGCATTAACCAGACCCCACCGGCTACTTGGCCTCAAGTCGCTCAAACGTAAAATAAATCAGGGCTCAAAGGACCTGCTCATTCCAGTGGAGCTGCAACACTCTCCCCTCCAGCCTGCACCGAGGACTTGAACTTCCCTGGCCATAACAAAGAGAGCGGGAGAGCCACTCGAGACACCAACATTAGAAGAGATTAATCATCTCTTTTCTCTCTTTTACTTCTAACCAAGAGATCGTCCGGCAATAAATCTTCAAA
The DNA here is from genome assembly GCA_903064625.1 of Mallotus villosus. Classification (NCBI taxonomy): domain Eukaryota; kingdom Metazoa; phylum Chordata; class Actinopteri; order Osmeriformes; family Salangidae; genus Mallotus; species Mallotus villosus. The sequence goes on along the minus strand of CAEFZP010002530.1, from coordinate 285,897 downwards.
GATGTACATAAGAATCCTGCTAATGAAACTGGGCTTTGTTCATCTGTCACCTCTTACACACTTTCATTTAAATTACTAAACTTGTGACCTTGTGACTCTGAATATAGATCTATGGAACTTTGAAGCCAGAGAGGGATTAATCCATAAATCTGGATACCAGATTCTTCTGTTCATTAGAACGGTTCTGTAGAGGGATCCTCGGCGTTAGAATCTGCTTTAGAGTGAATTTAGATCAGTCAGGAGTCCCCTCCTTGTGTTCATGTGTTGGAAGCCGTAGATAGAAGGGACGTAGGAAATCATTACTTTCAATGATCACCACCACAATCGCCACAATCGCCATTATTATCATCTTTGTTCATCCGTGGCTTGTAAGAATGAGTCATATTATTGATCTGAAGAGGGTTTTGATCCCCACTTGACCCTGACCTCTTCATGTCTCTAACTGAGCAGTTGGTTATGATGCAGTTAGGGCTATTGATTCCGCAGAATGGGCGGTGTGAGAACCACACACACACCAGGGTGATTGTGTATCATCTAAGGAAATGAGTGTCCTCTCCCTGGCAGGCAGTTGGGATAGTCACGCATGTGTTGTCAGGCTTAAGCATAAAAAATGTAAAACACAAAAAAACAGGCTTTGTAAATTCCTTGCCTCTGCGCACTTGGTGGATTTAACACTTTGACCGCCCCCTGCCCTCCCACCCCCCAAGCACCATCCCCCTCCACCTCACCCCCCCAGCCTTACCACTCCTCACCCCCCCCTCCCTCCTCCTGGGCACGTTGCTCTTCTTGCGGACAGTGCAGGGTGAAGGGAGGAGGGGTCCTGCGCTCAGGCCAAGGGCCACTGTGTGTGTGTGTGTGTGTGTGGCTGCTCGTGTGGCCAGAGCAGCCCTTCTGATGATTCAAAGTGACAGGGACAGATGTGACATATCGGTTCCGACACACTTCCGTACCACCAGTCAGGGGCTGGGGGCTGAGTCACCTCCTCTCTGCTGTGGAGCCGTCCCCCGCTGCAGGACAACACCACGCCGCTCGGATGAACCTCCCCATCGCCCTCACCGCTGCCAGGTACGGGGCTGCCACAGCCTGTTACACTGAGGCGCAGCACCTCCTGAAGAGGGAGGCCCCCCGACACAGGCGGGCTGAAGGGCTGCTCTGCAGGGACGTGATCACAGGTAGGCACAACCAAACATGCCTCCATCCAGCTCTCCCTCCGTCTCTCTCTTCCTACATCCATCCCTCCCTCCGTCTCTCTCTTCCTCCATCCATCCCTCCCTCCGTCTCTCTCTTCCTCCATCCATCCCTCCCTCCATCCATCCATCCTCTCTTCCTCCATCCACACATGCCTCCCTCAATCTCTCTCTTCCTCCAGTCCTCCCTCCATCCCTCCATCCCTCTTTTTCTCCATCCCACCCTCCCTCCATCCCTCCCTACATCCCTCTTTTCCTCCATCCATCCCTCCCTCCCTCCATCCCTCTCTTCCTCCATCCCTCCCTCCCTCCCTCTCTCCATCCCTCTCTCCATCCCTCCACCCCTCTCTTTCTCTCTCTTCCTCCATCCCTCCCTCCATCTTAGGTCCATCCATCTCTAGCACGCCTATCAGCTCCCAGCTAGCCCTGGTAATCAGGCCTATTTTGCACATAGTCATAGCACATCTAATGCAGGAGGGTTTTAATATTTTATAAGCGTTTTATGGTGTAGAGGGCTGCTTCAGATCTGGTAGCGTTGTAAGATGGAATTAGCGTGCTCCAAATGGCCTTACTTACCTTTTAAATGTCATGCATAGGAGCGGCTTTGCAGGATAGAGCAGTCAGAAGAAAAAGATGGGATTCTGAAACATTTCATGAATAACCAAGATTTGAGGATCTCGATACATGACTGCCCCCTGATGTTTTTATGAGAAGGAAGTGTGTAGCAACAGGAGACTTCCGAGAGAGAGAGGCCTTACTGGTGGAACCTCAGACAGAATTAATGACAACATATTGTTGTTGACAGATTTTTTTCCCTTCATCATTTTTTTCTTTAAAATGTTTTTTTTACCAGACTGTCATTCAATTTCTCCTCTTTCTCCCCTCTCTCTGTCTCGCTTTGCTGTTGACACAGTGTCACAAGTCAAATTAGGGGGAGGTAGTCCATCATTCACCTCGTTGTCAAAACAGATCATTTAGCATCATCTTGCTTCCTCTGATATGCGGCCCATTACTAAAGCTCCTCAGCATCAAGCAGCACATTAACAAACATTTCCCCTCTGAGGGGATCTGAGCGCTCTGCCTCCTGGGTTCCTCTCTGACACAAAGAGGCGAGCAGGACATTAGGTATGTCTGTTTCCTGTTAATGACAATCCTGGGAGCCTCCCATGGACACAAGCTAGACACTCTATTACGGCGAGTGTTCGCTGATAAATTAATAATCCAGCTTGTCACCGGCTCCAGATGAATGGCCCCTGGTGATTGATGCAGTTTTTTCTCATAGGGCAGGAATTTGATGTCAGAGCCAAATGTGTTATCAATGCCACGGGACCTTTCAGGGACGCGCTGCGTAAAATGGATGATCAGGAGAACCCTAACATCTGTCAGCCCAGCACTGGGGTCCACATCGTCATCCAGGGCTGTAACAGGTAACTAACGACATCCAGGGCTGTTACAGGTAACTAACGACAGCCCCCTCTGTCTCTGTCTGCTGCGCTGGCTTGTCTGCTGCTTGGCCCACTCGTTAGCAGGCCTGATCAATTCATTAGGACTTCTGGAAGCTCCCCAGGACCAGAGAGAAGGTGCACAACACACACACACACTCACAGACACACACACACACACATACTCACACACTTACTCACATGCTCACCAGTGACGCACATACAGACATACTGACATACACACTCTGGCACACATACACACACACTGGGAGACACACACACACGCTCCGCTCCTCATGAGGACCTTTCCTCCTGCATGGCTGCTTCAGAACAGGTGCTCTCTGATTAGGAGCAGCAGGTCCCTTTGTTTTGTCTCCCAGTTCCTGTTAGGTCCACCAGAGGATTTAGATGTGTTAAATCAAGCGCACCCTCTGTATTGTGTAGTATTTATCTGGCCATACATTCACATCCCTGAGAGGTGGCTGGCTCGGCTGCCCCTGTGTCGTGACGGAGGTGCAAATGAAGTTTGTGATTGGGTCCCTCTCTGCTCCACCGTATGCGTGGCTGTGTGGGTTTTCGAGGTGATGCATGTTATTTGTGTTGTGAGTGTGTGTGGAGGCGGGGCTGGAGGATGGGAGGAGGGCCGGGGGGGTGCACCTTCTCCTCCACCCCTCCCCTGTTCCGGTGCTAAATTGAGTCAGTGCCATGTGTATGCGTTTTAAACAGGACAATATGTGCACTCTGACTGGGACTAAGGGAGCAGGGGCTGGAATTGAAACCAGCAGAATTAATCTCCGGGAAACAGCGTTGACAGGAGCCTGATTATGGGGTGTCCGAGACCACCCCTCCCCCTTCCATCTCTCCCCCTCCAACCACCCCTCCCCCTTCCATCTCTCCCCCTCCAACCACCCCTCCCCCTTCCATCTCTCCCCCTCCTACCCGCTTCATCCTGGCGGAGGTCCACAACTACCTGGACACACACACCTACTAATAACACACACACACACACACCTACTAATAACACACACACCCACACCTACAATCTGGCAGAATAAATGTTAATAATGCTATTGACAGGTAAAGAGCCAGGGTAATGAGAGGCCAACAGGTGTTCAGTGTGTTATCCCCTCCGCCTGCACAGTGAGGAGGAGCTGGGAAACACCTGGTGTGGATCGCTGTCTGAGGTCCCCCTGTGACGGGATGGTGGCAGGAAGGAGCTGGCACAGCCACGCCAACACACAGCTCTCTGAGTACAGGAAGGAGCTAGCACAGCCACGCCAACACACAGCTCTCTCAGGAGAGGAAGGAGCTAGCACAGCCACGCCAACACACAGCTCTCTCAGGACAGAAGTGAGGCATCATCATACTCTTACACTTTGGAATAAGACGCGTGTTGGAATAAGACCTCTTTCATAATGACCATTTATATTAACACATACACATTCAACAGTCACCCCCACATACACACACCACACACACACACACACACACACCACCACCCTCCCACACACACACCACACACACACACACACACCACCACCCTCCCACACACACACCACACACACATACACACACTCCACCACACCCCTACACTGATTTACAAATAGCTGATGGAGCAAGCAGCTGACAGGAATGAATGAGCTAATCTGATGTGTAGGACTTCCACCAGATCTGAATTCATCAGGAGGCTGGAGAGTGCAGACAGTTACAAATTCCTGCTTTAATTATGTATGGGCCCCGTGCTGGAGACCCCAGACAGCTGAACCCACCAGGAACCTTCACACCGTGCTGGAGACCCCAGACAGCTGAACACCAGGAACCTTCACACAGTGCTGGAGACCCCAGACAGCTGAACACCAGGAACCTTCACACAGTGCTGGAGACCCCAGACAGCTGAACACCAGGAACCTTTACACAGTGCTGGAGACCCCAGACAGCTGAACACCAGGAACCTTCACACAGTGCTGGAGACCCCAGACAGCTGAACACCAGGAACCTTCACACTGTACTGGAGACCCCAGACAGCTGAACCCACCAGGAACCTTCACACTGTGCTGGAGACCCCAGACAGCTCAACACCAGGAACCTTCACACAGTGCTGGAGACCCCAGACAGCTGAACACCAGGAACCTTCACACAGTGCTGGAGACCCCAGACAGCTGAACCCACCAGGAACCTTCACACTGTGCTGGAGACCCCAGACAGCTGAACACCAGGAACCTTCACACAGTGCTGGAGACCCCAGACAGCTGAACACCAGGAACCTTCACACAGTGCTGGAGACCCCAGACAGCTGAACCCACCAGGAACCTTCACACTGTGCTGGAGACCCCAGACAGCTGAACACCAGGAACCTTCACACAGTGCTGGAGACCCCAGACAGCTCAACACCAGGAACCTTCACACAGGAACTTTATTCCCTCGCTATTTTGTTTTCCTTTAAGATATTAATGCATGTCTGTAACACAAACGTTTAAGAGAAAATAGATTTCCTGTTTGTCGCCCCACATACCTCCACCTGGGACCGTTATTAATGAATAAGTACGAAATAACCAATACCACATTAAATTATATTGTTTTCGATTTGCAATTTTTACGAGCCCTTCCTGAAGCCAGTTTGTAGGTATTTTCCTGGATGTTTATTCCCATTTGGAACCTGCAGCGTCCGTGGCGGCTGCCAGGGAGAGCACCACTGAGGTGGACTGAATGAATGGCCGGTGGGGATCCAACTGGAAAGCAGTGTTATTGATTCTGGAGAAGTGCTCTAATTGTTTCTCCTGGACAGCAGCTTGTCTAGATGATTTGATTGATTAGCTTGATACTATTCTGCCTCCACGTCCCCGTGCTGGCCAGCTAATAGCGCTGTAATCCCACAGCGCCGCGTGGCGCTCTGAGTTTTAATCTATCATCCCTATTATCCCTGTAGTCAGAACTAGATTAGTCCCTAATGTTTGCCCACGTGGCTCACTTAGTCTGTTCTGTTGGGTGTGTGGGTGCGTGGGTGTGTAGGTGTGTGTATGTGTGTGGGTGTAGGTGTGTGTGTGTATGTGTGTGTGCGTGTGTGCGTGTGTGTATGTGTGCGTGTGCGTGTGCGTGTGTGTATGTGTGTATGTGTGTGTGTGTGTGGGTGCGTGGGTGTGTAGGTGTGTGTATGTGTGTGGGTGTGTGGGTGTGTGGGTGCGTGGGTGTGTATGTGTGTGGGTGTAGGTGTATGTGTGTATGTGTATGTGTGTGTGTGTGTGGGGGTGTGTATGTGTGTGGGTGTGGGTGCGTGTGGGTGTGTGTATGTTTGTGTGTGTGTGTGTGTGTGTGTGTGTGTGGGTGTGGGTGCGTGTGGGTGTGTGTATGTGTGTGGGTGTGTGTGTGTGGAAGTGTCACTGTGGGTTTGGAGATCAGGCCTCAGAGCAGCGTGGGGCTCCAGGCTCTGGGTCCTGGACAGGGGCTGACGCGTGGCGTATGTCTGGGCGAGACCCTGGTAACGTCCCCTGGTCACGCAGGAGCCCTGCAGCTGGAGAACCAGAGAAGGGAGGGAGACAGGCAGGGAGGGGGGGAGGGAGGGAGGGAGGGGGCAGGGGGGCAGGGAGGCAGGGTGGGGGGAGGGAGGCAGGGGGTCAGGGAGGCAGGGTGGGGGGAGGGAGGGGGGCACGGAGGGAGGCTGGGAGGGTGGAGGGAGGGAGGTGGGGGGAGGGGGTCAGGGAGGGAGTGAGGGAGGGAGGGGGGCAGGGAGGGAGGCTGGGGGGCAGGGAGGGGGGCAGGGAGGGAGGGAGACACAGAGGTGGTGGAGTGAGAGGACACAGCCACACTGTCCTTGCCTGTGGACGTGACTGGAGTCCTCACTCAGCTGGATGAGAAGAGGAAAGGGAGGCTGTGTGTGTCTGTGTGTGTGTGGCATGGTGTGTGTGTGTGTCTGTGTGTGTGTGCTGGGGGGGGTGTATGGCGGGGTGTGTGTGTGTGTGGTGTAGTGTGTGTGGTGGGGTGTCTGAGTGTGTGTGTCTGTGTGTGTGGCAAGGTGTGTGTGTGGTGGAGTGTGTGTGGTGGGGTGTCTGAGTGTGTGGCAGGGTGTGTGTGTGTGGTGGAGTGTGCGTGTGTCTGTCCAGCGATGCATGTGTGTGTACTGTGTGTGTGTGACGGGGGGGTTGTGATGGCACCAGCAGGCCTTTGTCACATGGCCAGGCGATGACACCCCAGAGAAGCCTCCCCGGGCCCTGTGGTGGACGGGTTAGGGGGGACGCGGACCCTGCGGTCCCCATGGGGGACAGGAGGTCTCCATGGTTTCTCACCGTCACACCAACCTCCAAGTGACACCATCAGCCTCTTCAGATCCCCACTGTCCACTAACCCTGTCCCCTAACCCTAACCCTGTCCCCTAACCCTAACCCTGTCCCCTAACCCTGTCCCCTAACCCTGTCCCCTAACCCTGTCCACTAACCCTGTCCCCTAACCCTGTCCCCTAACCCTGTCCCCTAACCCTGTCCCCTAACCCTGTCCACTAACCCTGTCCCCTAACCCTAACCCTAACAGTAACCCTAACCACTCCAGCCCTGACCAGCCTGTCTGGATGAGACTGGACTCTTCATTTTCAGTGTAAAGTTTTTCTCTATGTATCTCTCTCCCTTTCTATCTGTCTCTCTTTTATCTCTCTCTCTCTCTCTCTCTCTCTCTCTCTCCGTGTCTCTCTCTCTCTCTCTCTCTGCTCTCTCGTCTCTCTCTCTCTCTCTCTCTCTCTCTCTCTCTCTCTCTGTGTCTCTCTCTCTCTCTCTCTCTCTCTCTCTCTCCATCCCTCTTTCTGAATCTCTCTTCCTCTGTCTCTGTGTGGTGGCCTGCTGGGTGGAATGTTTCCACACCATGGCTCCATTCTCCTAGAGTGAGTCATCTGACAAAGGAGTCCTCAGTGTGTGTGAGTGTGAGTGTCTGTGTGAGTGTGTGTGAGTGTCTGTGGACCACAGGAACATGCTGAAGGCTTCGTCTCACTCACATATTCTTCATATTGTGTCTCTGGAATTTTTGAATGAAAAACACAGTTTGGGAGTTTCATCGTTATCATTTAATACAGAATGGGGAATTCATTCAAAAATAATATGTTCTGTGTACAATTACACTGTAGTACATTTGAGGAATGTATAGTTGTAACATTTCAAAAGAGTTTAGGGTGAAGGGTGGTTTGGGGCTGGTGATGGGGGGGCACGGGGGCGGGGGGATTACACCAACAAATTCTCCAGCTATCATGCTGAGTGGACAAACTCCATCAAAATGAGGGTTGCCAGGTTCAGAATGAGGGTTTCCAGGTTCAGAATGAGGGTTTCCAGGTTCAGAATGAGGGTTGCCAGGTTCAGAATGAGGGTTTCCAGGTTCCTGGAAGGTTAATAACCTCCGGCAGAGGGGTTGTTTATCACGCACAGCTTTCACTTTGCAGCGCTACAAATGTCCATTGTCTTCCTACACAGCCTTTTATTGCCCATGTGAGGCCCTCTGCTCCAAAGCTACTCAGCTGACATCAATGTTTAAAAAATGCCCTTTGATAACGAGTTAGTCATTGTTTTATTCAGAAATATCAACCAGCCCATTATAGTTGCAGGTTTTTTCTTTTTACAATCGATACACAACAGCGTATTAATATTTAATTGTTTATATGTCACTGTGATAGAACATGAGTGGATGTTGTGTGGTCTGTTCTCCTGCTGGAGCGGGGGTATTTAATGGTGTCGTTGAAGTCAACGTGTGGAATAGAGATATTTCACTTGAAGGTCTCTTTGGATGACAGGATGTGATGATTCAAGCAGTCGCCATGATGCAGGATGTCTCTCATATGGGCTGAGTATCACGCCTGATGTGGAACATGAATGTGTCTGTGTGTGTGTGTGTGTGTGCATGGATACTTGTGTTTGGGGTGCATGTACATTTTACAGACCCAGGGCTTGATATTAACTATTTGGCTTACCTGCCAAAATGGCTGGTAGATGAAAAAATTACCAGCCAATAATATTTTTTTGCGGCCAAAATTAAACCTAGCATTTCAGACGTACTCTTGTTTGACATAAACAACCTTTACTTGATTTTAATATAATTGTAAATCACTCTCAGAATGGATTAAACAAAATCAACCAATTTTACTTTTTGAAATAATGTATGAATTCAGGGGGTTCCAGGGGCCTACTACTCCTCTTGCTCAATGTGAGATGGGTTGTCCTTGTCCTTGAGGTTTGGTCTTCGCATCGGACCAGCTGGCTAAAAGCAGAATTCCCATAGGCCTAACTCTTGAAATGCCCTGGGCTGAGTTTCCCGATGGATCGTAGTGCGATTGAGCAATAACGAAACCATCGAAATTTCTTACGTGTTTCCCAAACATGCTCGTAAGGAGTAGGCTAATCTAAGCGCTTTCAAGAGCTACGAATTTTCTAGAGACACTTTAGCTACGACGCTTTCGGGAAACATTTGTTGTATAATTGACCGAACTGTAAAATTATGAACTTTGTGACATGACGCGACCAAGAAAGAGACATGGCTGCCGCCTAGTAAGACTATACGGTCAATCTGGCGACGCACACACTCAAATTTCAAGAGTTTCGTGAGCCAAATCAAAATTCGGATGTGACAGATCAATGGGGAATTGCTTTATCTCTTAAAAGCTGTCATCCTCAACCTTTTTTGTCTTTTTAAATCTAACCATTTGTATTATCCGTGTAATTCTCTAGCTGTTATAAAGACTATCTTCCCAGTTTTCTGCCACCTAGATGCGCGCACAACTGTTCGTGTTGGCGTTGTAAGCTTTTTTAACCATGACGGGCGCGGTAGTCGGGAGCTATACTCCGCAATTTCACTCGCCAAATGGCGGAGCATCAGACACAATTTAGTCGCCAGCCCAAAAATCTACAACCCATTGGCACTTGGCGAGTGCCAATTTCGAGTCCTGTACAGACCCCAGCAGAACTTAGAACCCAGCAGAACTCAGACCCCAGCAGAACTCAGACATGGTGGGGCCCCCTCCAGCACCGCCCCCCTCCAGCACCGCCCCCCTCCAGCACCGCCCCCCTCCAGTAGCACCGCCCCCCTCCAGCGCCGGCCCCCTCTAATTGCAGCCCCAGGCTGGGTTAGGGTTGCCTGTGAAGCTGCTGGGCCCAGTAGAGTACAGTGCCTGTGTACAGTGTTGTTCACTGATGAGTACCTGGGTGAGCTGTGTTTGGGAGACACGTGGCTTTCATGGTGCTTTAACGCATCTGTCTCCACAGTCGACATTGCAGCTGTCAAATGATAAGTGTGATATCCCAACCCGGAGATTCTCAGTGACAATCTCTGTATGTTTGTCTGTAGTCTTTGACTGAATTGGACAGGGCGTCTGAGCTGAGTGGATTAGCGGTCGCTAACTGTCTGTTCTGTGTGTCGGCTCTCCTGACAATACACCCACATATCCAGGACACTCCAGTCCATGTTACACATCAGATGAACTGACCTGCGAATGACAAGCAGAGAGAGGAGCCGCCGCCCACCCCCTGGTACTGTGTGAATGAGTTTTAACCCTTCGCTAGCTAGAGGAAGGGAAGAAAGCATAATCGCCGATCCTGATGTTTCCGGAATGTTTAAAAAGGTCAATATGCTGATATTTTTGACAGCGCTTGACCTTTTGTTAAAAAAAGTAACAAAACCATTTGAATTGAAATAACTTCTTCTTTGTTTAGTTCTGGCACATAATGTATCACAGTCAAAGCGCGCTGTCTCCCTGCTGCATGTCCACATGAGTGACTCGACTGTTAATACATCTTATTGATCTCATATCAAAAGGTGCTATTTAAATGCAGTGTGACTCCCTGGGCCCAGTCGCCCGGCCTGTTCAGAGTTGGGGCTGCATCGCTAATGACCACTCTGTGTGTGTGTGTGTGTGTACGTGTGTGTATGTGTGTGTGTGTGTGTGTGTATGTGTGTACGTGTGTGTGTGTGTGTGTGAATGTGTGTGTGTGTCTAGGTGGCCAAACATCTGTTCTCTACCGCAAGCCGTACAAGGTGTCCATGGTCCTTGTGACCGTGTCACAGGGAAAAAAGAGACCCTGCATGCAGCTGAAGAGACCCCGCATGCAGCTGAAGAGACCCTGCATGCAGCTGAAGAGGCCCTGCATGCAGCTGAAGAGACCCTGCATGCAGCTGAAGAGACCCTGCATGCAGCTGAAGAGGCCCCGCATGCAGCTGAAGAGGCCCCGCATGCAGCTGAAGAGACCCCGCATGCAGCTGAAGAGGCCCCGCATGCAGCTGAAGAGACCCTGCATGCAGCTGAAGAGGCCCCGCATGCAGCTGAAGAGGCCCCGCATGCAGCTGAAGAGACCCTGCATGCAGCTGAAGAGGCCCTGCATGCAGCTGAAGAGGCCCCGCATGCAGCTGAAGAGACCCTGCATGCAGCTGAAGAGGCCCCGCATGCAGCTGAAGAGACCCCGCATGCAGCTGAAGAGGCCCCGCATGCAGCTGAAGAGACCCTGCATGCAGCTGAAGAGGCCCCGCATGCAGCTGAAGAGGCCCCGCATGCAGCTGAAGAGACCCTGCATGCAGCTGAAGAGGCCCTGCATGCAGCTGAAGAGGCCCCGCATGCAGCTGAAGAGACCCTGCATGCAGCTGAAGAGGCCCCGCATGCAGCTGAAGAGACCCCGCATGCAGCTGAAGAGGCCCCGCATGCAGCTGAAGAGACCCTGCATGCAGCTGAAGAGGCCCCGCATGCAGCTGAAGAGGCCCCGCATGCAGCTGAAGGACCCTGCAGCAGGCCCCTGCATGCAGCTGAAGAGGCCCCGCATGCAGCTGAAGAGACCCTGCATGCAGCTGAAGAGGCCCCTGCATGCAGCTGAAGAGGCCCCGCATGCAGCTGAAGAGACCCTGCATGCAGCTGAAGAGGCCCCGCATGCAGCTGAAGAGGCCCCGCATGCAGCTGAAGAGACCCTGCATGCAGCTGAAGAGGCCCCGCATGCAGCTGAAGAGACCCCGCAGAAGGTTCCACCCATGCTGTACTGGTACACTGCAGACTCAAATGCACCGCACACTTTAGAGTTGAAGTTACTTTTAAATATTTCAAATATAGATAATCAATGTAATTGACGAGGTCCTGTCAGTGGTTGAGAATGAACTATGTTTTCAGCATCTGCTCACTGGAGAGATGTGGATAAAACATGAGTCTATTTCAGTCATTTACTTTTGACTGCACCGCTCCAACCTGTTACCAGTGGAGTTTCCTACACACTACTAGAATGGTCACCTGTTACTGTTGCACCATTTTCCTAATACACAGCCCACTCTCTGCTGTCCACAGCTATGGTATTCCCACACATGCATTTAATTGACCTCACATGAACCCAAATACGTTTGATCTTTAAGAGCCATAAACTGGCTTTTGTCATTACCATAGGTTAATTACTGAGATTTGCTCTGAACTGTTGCTACACTAAGAGACTGTAATAACACAGCGTACACAAAAGCCATTTACACCGCTCGCCCGCTTGCTCGCCCGCGCACTAAATAGCCATTGTTGTGATCGCTCTATTAGAGTCAGTGGTGTTGTTTGTATTGGTCTATAAATAGAGTCCCACCTAGCCAGGCTTGTGATTGTGATTGTGCTCCAGGGGATCCAGCCTCACCCTCCAGCCTCACCCTTCCTCTCATTCTCCCCTGAACCAGCACTGAACTTCACACAGGGACAAGAAAGTGGGTCTGAGTACCTCACATATAAATCAGCATGAAATAACAGCTGAAAATTAAACAAATAACCTGGGTATTAGTTTGCTCACTCTCAATGACGTGAGACGAAGTGGATCTGAATTCAGATACTGGGTTGGGTAAAGAGAGAGTCCAGCGACAGAGGGAAAACAATGAGAGAAGGGGAAGAAAAACTAGCATTTACTGAAGCATGGATATTGGCTAGTGTTAGTTCTGGGTGTGTGTGTGCATGTGTGCGTGTATGTGTGTGTGAAAGTGTGAAAGTGAAAGTGGTCATTACCAGAAGGTGATTAGTGTGTGTGTGTGTGTACTTAGACACATCACGTCAGATCTGAGGAGCTTCTGCTACTGTCATAGAAGGCAGAGTTCTGAGAGCTTCTTTTAGAGCCGTAACCATGACGCTCACTGAGCCGTAACCATGACGCTCACCACTCCTGCGGATCTTGTGATCCTGCAGCCCTTGGTGAGAGGTGATAAACAGCAGAGGGATGTCAGTCAGTCTGAACATGGGCATGTATGATGCATGATTCAAGTACTTCAGTATTGCTTCAAACTTCAACATCTTAAAGAATTCTACAGCTATATACTAAATGTGTTTTTTTCTAAACAAACGCATCCAGACCCTAATTGTGTGTCACCATGGTTACAGTTTAGGTAGTAGTAGTCATAGATATATATAAATATTTATATATATATATGGTAGTAGTAGTAGTAGTGGCTTCCTGCAATTCTACATTCAATGACTGTTTGGTTTGGAAGCCTACTGGACAGAGTTATGTGGCCCTGTCACTAGTTCCTGTTGGTTCACATGAATGGGAGTGGAAGCGTATGGATTACCTGTACGTTCAGATCCAGCATGAGGGAGTGCTCAGGGCTGCTCTCTCCTACAGGGCCTCCCCTGGTGCTCAGAGCTGCTCTCTCCTACAGGGCCTCCCCTGGTGCTCAGAGCTGCTCTCTCCTACAGGGCCTCCCCTGGTGCTCAGAGCTGCTCTCTCCTACAGGGCCTCCCCTGGTGCTCAGAGCTGATCTCTCCTACAGGGCCTCCCCTGGTGCTCAGAGCTGATCTCTCCTACAGGGCCTCCCCTGGTGCTCAGAGCTGCTCTCTCCTACAGGGCCTCCCCTGGTGCTCAGAGCTGCTCTCTCCTACAGGGCCTCCCCTGGTGCTCAGAGCTGCTCTCTCCTACAGGGCCTCCCCTGGTGCTCAGAGCTGATCTCTCCTACAGGGCCTCCCCTGGTGCTCAGAGCTGCTCTCTCCTACAGGGCCTCCCCTGGTGCTCAGAGCTGCTCTCTCCTACAGGGCCTCCCCTGGTGCTCAGAGCTGCTCTCTCCTACAGGGCCGCCCCTCGTGCTCAGAACTGCTCTCTCCTACAGGGCCTCCCCTGGTGCTCATTTAGCCGTGGATTTGCCTTGGGGGTTGTGTGGGAGTATCAGTCAACACAATATCTAAATTAAACGTTTCATTGCTAGGGAGCAAATACAGGGTTACGGATTCATAAGAATCTTCATTTCTGATATGAAAGTGTGATTGTGTGAGTTCTGCATGGCTGGGAGTATTACTGGAGCAGCTGTAATTAGGGGTTCACAGGCATAGCCTCACTGGGTAGGAAGGACGCGTCCACACACACGTCTGCCAATGCACACAATAGGGATGTAGCAATCCATCCCACCCCTCTGTATCCAGGCATCGCTCTGTATCCAGGCATCGACCAATAGCAACAATCCAGTGTCATCAATGTGATTTATAAACATAGATGTGTGCAGGTGTGTTTTCACACATGAACCTCGTGATTCCTCTCAACACTCCTGTGCTGTAAGTGATGCGTGTATGTCTGTCTGTAGAGAGTACACTGTACACCCCTAGTGCACTGCTCTGTCTGTCTGTAGAGAGTCAGTGTGTTGGGGTGTATACCCCTAGTGCACACTGCTCTGTCTGTCAGATGAAAACACTGCATGAAACCCTGAAGTTGACCTGAACAAAAACAGACCAGTCAAACTGAATGAAGTTTTATGGAGAATCATTCGAAGCAAGGACATACTGTACATACTGTTTTAGATATCTCACAAACGTTTACGTGTGTACTGTATGTGTGTGTGTGCCTTTGAGTGTGTGGTGTGTGTGTGTGTGTCTTGGGGAGTCACACACACACACACACAGTGCTTGTCACGTCCCTCACAGACACTACCACATGTCTCCAGCTGGGTGACAGTGATGAATGCAGAACATGAGAGTCATTAATGCAGTGGATTCTGGTCGCTCTGGCTTTTCTTCACTGTGTCAAGTTAAACAAACAAGATGAAGGCCCAGCGGATGGAGGCTGTGGAGGCTGTGGAGGCTGTGGGGGCTGTGGAGGCTGTGGAGGATGTGGAGGCTGTGGAGGCTGTGGGGGCTGTGGGGGATGTGGAGACCTGGCAGTCAATCTTCAAGTTGGGTTCTTGTACTAAATAGGGCGCATATGGATGTCTTAGATGTCTGTTTAATATGGGTCATGCTGCGTGTTGGATCGACTGACAGACTGTAAGTAAGACCTGACCTGATCTGGACTAATGACTGGTGTGTCCAGAAACAGGCCAGAGCTCTTTCTGAGAGGAGTCACTTCTCGGTACAGGACTTCCTGCGGAGCGTTTGCGGCTAGGTGTGGTGGATTATGGGTAGGCATGGTCCTCCTCTGACCAGACATGAGCTGACTCATAACCAGCATGACCAGACAGCTGAACATGCTGTAGCATGATAATCACCAGAGGGAGGGACATCATCTGTGTGTGTGCGTGTGGTTGTATGTGTGTGTTTGTGTGTGTTGTTGTGTGTGTGTGTGTGTGTGGTTGTGTGTGTGTGGTTGTGTGTGTGTGTGTGTGGTGTGTGTGTGTGTGTGTGATTGAAAGGAAGAATGTCCACTCACTTCCTCATTTTCTTCCACTCTCTCTTCTTGTTTCACTTTTACTTTACAGGGTGTTCAGTAATGTTATTACTATTCTACTGTGTTATTTTCCGACTGCAGTGTGTGTTGTAAAGGTGTAGTAGCTGGTCTCAGATGGGATGTGGTCCGTGGTCAGCTGATGCTGCAGTGAAGAGGGGTCAGGTGTCTGGTCAGAGGAGGGTCTGGACCAGAGAGAGTGTGTCTGGTCAGAGGAGGGTCTGGACCAGAGAGAGTGTGTCTGGTCAGAGGAGGGTCTGGACCAGAGAGAGTGTGTCTGGTCAGAGGAGGGTCTGGACCAGAGAGAGTCTGTCTGGTCAGAGGAGGGTCTGGACCAGAGAGAGTGTGTCTGGTCAGAGGAGGGTCTGGACCAGAGAGAGTGTGTCTGGTCAGAGGAGGGTCTGGACCAGAGAGAGTGTGTCTGGTCAGAGGAGGGTCTGGACCAGAGAGAGTGTGTCTGGTCAGAGGAGGGTCTGGACCAGAGAGAGTGTGTCTGGTCAGAGGAGGGTCTGGACCAGAGAGAGTGTGTCTGGTCAGAGGAGGGTCTGGACCAGAGAGAGTGTGTCTGGTCAGAGGAGGGTCTGGACCAGAGAGAGTGTGTCTGGTCAGAGGAGGGTCTGGACCAGAGAGAGTGTGTCTGGACCACAGTGGGGGAGGGCTGTTGTTCTGGTCCTGGTTCTGTGTTCCAGGTCCATTCTTTTGAGGTATCTTGTATTCTTGTGTAATTGTATTCTTGTAAACACCAACAATAGTTTTCTATGAAACTTGTGCTATATGTTTTCAATGTTTTGTTTTTATTTCCAGTATTACGATTAGAAGACAGAGGATGTTACAAAGTAGTGTACTCGCTCGATCTGCATTAGAAACAGAACCTGTCTTGTACGCCACTATTGTGTCATTTTATACATTTTCATGCTTGAAAATATGAAGCTTTTGTATGCAACTAGTGTGTTGGAGATTTGGATGATTTGGTAGTGCATATTCAGCTATGGTTTACATGATACTATGGAACTATTCAAACCAACACAGGCCTAATGGGAACATGATTGCATTTTTCACTCTCTGCCATTCACAACTGTTAGTCCCTTCCAATGGACTCTAAATGCTAGATATTTATTAGATTCATTTAGCCAATGTCAAATGAGATACAAATCAATAGTAAGCATATTTAAATTTCCATAGTAGGTGCATGTGATTGGTTCCAGGAAATGTTATTGTCTTGGCATGATTTTATTATGCTGAATGGGATTAAGTGTTGTATTTGATGCCGGCTTTTAATTTCTCTATCTGTCGCTGCACTTGGGTTTTTTATTACTATTAATTTATTACTTGTGGTTTGTCTGGTTAGCCACTTGCATTTATAGACTAATAAGAGAATGTATTTAATGTGCCTTGCCTCCAGACCCAGGGCGAATTGAGAGCATGAATCAAGAGGCCTGATTAAACCATAGTCTCACTGGCTTTTAAGCGTGCTTAATTTCACAGTATCTATAAATAAAGCAATTATTTTCTCATGCGCACTGTTAAAGTACAGATTTCATATGTTCGTTTGGTGCTGTGTCAGTACTGTACGGTACGTAGGCTGTTTCATAGAGTTACGTTCTGAGTCGTGTCTTTTTAATCAATCCACTTTTAATACTCTACTGTAGGACAGGGCCTTGTTTGTTGTTTTGTTTTGGCAGAGCTCTTTGTCTTTATTCATTTGTTAAAGGGAAATAAAACATGAAGTCAAACAAGTCTGTGTCTAAAACATGTGTGTGTCTAACGGACAGATTGTTACTGTCCGAGCGTGTGGGTATTATGCAATAAAGAATCCCTGTGAAGCCAGGACAGACTGAGACTGGGGCCTCTGAGTGGTCTCCACTGACACCCTGGACACCAGGAGACCCCTGACAGACCCCGGACACCAGGAGACCCCTGACAGACCCTGGACACCAAGAGACCCCTGACAGACCCTGGACACCAGGAGACCCTGGACACCAGCAGACCCCTAACAGACCCTGGACACCAGGAGGCCCTGGACACCAGGACACCAGCAGACCCCTGACAGACCCTGGACACCAGGAGACCCCTGACAGACCCTGGACACCAAGAGACCCCTGACAGACCCTGGACACCAAGAGACCCTGGACACCAGCAGACCCCTAACAGACCCTGGACACCAGGAGACCCCTGACAGACCCTGGACACCAAGAGACCCCTGACAGACCCTGGACACCAGGAGACCCTGGACACCAGCAGACCCCTAACAGACCCTGGACACCAGGAGACCCCTGACAGACCCTGGACACCAGGAGACCCCTGACAGACCCTGGACACCAGGAGACCCCTGACAGACCCTGGACACCAGGAGACCCCTGACAGACCCTGGACACCAGGAGACCCTGGACACCAAGAGACCCCTGACAGACCCTGGACACCAGGAGACCCTGGACACCAGCAGACCCTGGACACCAAGAGACCCCTGACAGACCCTGGACACCAGCAGACCCTGGACACCAGGAGACCCTGGACACCAGGAGACCCCTGACAGACCCTGGACACCAGCAGACCCTGGATACCAGGAGACCCTGGACAGACATCACAGGGGTCTGCAGAGAGATCTGCCGTTCTGAACCATGTTCAGTCGACAGACACACCTCCTCATGTTGTGTCTCCCTGCTTCCTGGGCACCACGTGTTGTTCACACACACACGTGCCCACTTGGGGAACAAAACGCTTTGTAATTAGAAAATAATGGGCCAACGTTCATGGATGGGAGGTTTCTACTTAACATTTTCTCTCTGGCAGAAAACGGTCTGAAGTCACAGTGAACCTGCATGGGCTCTGCTATAAAAGTTAGCATTGCCAGTTAAAGAAGCTGCTTGGCACACAGAGGTGTAATGATCATGGGGGCTCCATTAAGGCTAACGGGTCCCATCTTGAAACTGCTCATTTAGTGATGCTGCTCATTCAGCCTAATCAATGGTTTAAGCAGCAGTGAACCATTAAATAAAAAAGAGTCTAGATATGAGGTGCTTCTGATTGGGGTTAATTGGATGTAATTGGAATTTATACTATACACTGGACGACTCATTAAGAACATATCGAAAACTAATGTCGTTTGAGCTCAGGTCATTTAACCGTTTGTGCCAAGAACAAAAAGAAGATGCCAGACTTGTTGGGTGAAGAAGGAGGAGTCGAAGCTAAACGAGGAGAGAGAGGTGTCGCCAGCGAAGGTGTTGGTACAGATCCACTGCATCTCACCTAGTCATCACAATGTCTGCTAGTGTGACGATCACAATGTCTGCTAGTCTGACGATCACAATGTCTGCTAGTGTGCTAGTCTGACGATCACAATGTCTGCTAGTCTGCTAGTCTGACGATCACAATGTCTGCTAGTGTGACGATCACAATGTCTGTTAGTGTGACGATCACAATGTCCTCTGTTGATTTGACAGTAGATGCTCCAGTGTCAGGGTCAAGGCTAAATTATGGGATGTTGTGTTCAAATCCATATGTTATATGTTTTTTAAAATTAGAATCATGGTCTTTTATTCAATTTGCTTATTATTGTTTTCATAATTTCTACAGCTAGCACCCTCTATTGGACATCCTTACCATGTTCAGAGAGAAGAGAGAGAGGGAGAGAGAGGGGCGAGAGAGAAGAAAGAGGGAGGGAGAGGAAGAGGGCGAGAGAGAGAGAGAGAGAGAGAGAGAGAGAGCGGATGGATTTAATAATTAATCCGTTTGATGCAAGTGAGTTTAAGTTCTCATCCATGAGTTAGCAGCCGGGTACAGAAGCCAGAATCACAGCCAGAGTTCATAAATTCATGGACAAACAGAGAGAGAGAGAGAGAAACAGAGAGAGAGAGAAACAGAGAGACAGAGAAACAGAGAGAGAGAGAAACAGAGAGAGAGAGAAACAGAGAGAGAGCACTGAGGAGATGAGAATGTGAGGGTAGTGAAGGGAGGGAGGGGAGGGCTGCTAGACGAATATGCTGTTGTAATGGAAGACTGTATGTTTTATCACTCACTGGCACAGCTGACAGCAATGAGCCCTGAGCTGGGAATAGAGCCTGGGATCCGGACGCTCCCCAAATCCTCCCAAGAAGAGTATCTGCTCCTCTCACATGCTGCTGCCTCACATCCACGGCTGGAGCTGGAAACTATCTCCATTGTCCAGTTTGATTGCCTGAATCAAACTGATTTACTGCAAATCCATCTGAGCTTTGATAAATCTATTACAGTTTCATTTCGCTGATTTCATTAACGTGAATAAAACCAGCCATGCTTTCTGCATAACTGCCTTTTAATGGTTTGGCCCTGTCACCTGCCTCAGTATTAATCCCTCTGACTTATTGCTCCACAGAGAAAATGAGTAATGGGTATTTGAATGTGATCAGCACAGTACAATGCAATTAAGGAACCAGCACTGTTCTGTGCCTTTAATCCTGAACTAATTTGAATTGCAGTTTGATAGCACTGTGAATCCTGCATAATTATGTAGGGTGCATATTAAACGCTGTGACAAACCAGGGAGGCCTTTAACCAGCCCTGCCAGAGAGTCCAGGAGACGCGTCCAGGAGACGCCCATGCAGAGCCGGACCCAGGAAGGCTTCATTATCGCCTCTGCTGACAGCTGCAAGCTGGGGGAGGAAAAGCATTCCAAGATGGTCGACACTGACGCCTCTCTTTTATCCCCGACCTCAACAGTCATGTACAAGTGTCACTTTACCCTCCAAGAACAGATACATCAAGTGTGAATTAGAGAGAGCTCTGGTGCCAGGGTGAAGCTTAAAGGGTTACTTTCTCTCCAGGTGTACAGTTTACATGCACCTCTCCCAAGTCGGATCAAAACGAGGGCCTGATTGCCTGAACTTAATTGGGATAGCTAGGCAGAAACATAAGTTCACGGTATTCATCTCCAACCATAAAATGTCAAAATATGGTTGATGGTCTATCAGATATGTACAGTAGATCCTATCTGGTATGCACACAGCACTGCTTCTGTGGATCTGAACATTGAATACATTCCATGAAGAACTAAACCGATAGAGCATCCTGTAAAGGTGTTGTACAGCTCCTTAGAAGATGTTTGACTCCCATGATAATCCAGTGATCTGCCAGGGAAAGACCACAACAGCAAAACGTTCAGCTGCACGACGGACCGAGGCAGAGAGAAGATGGGGAGAGAGGGAGACAGACTGAGACAGAAGGAGAGAGACAGAGGGAGAAGAAGAGAGGTAGAGGTAGAGAAAGAGAGGATGAAGAGAAAGAGAGGGAGTTGGGAGAGGGGGGTGAGGGGGATGCTGGCTAAATTAAGCCATTGTGACTCAAAATCCTCCTTTAATAAGGTTCATGCTGTCTACAACTTCATCATTTTCTCCTGAATGATAATTACTTTATTCAATCATGTTCAAGGTTTTAGTGAAAGCTAGCATTGATTGATTAACTTCAATTACCATGCTTGCATTTGCATAGATAAAAACTGCTTTTCAATTTGTGAGTGGCACGGGGGTGGAAGCCATGCCTGGGTATTAGCATCTCAATGTGAACGGTGAGGGATCAAGGTGGGAGAGGGGCTGATCGCTGCTAAGCCCTTTCTGCTCGGCTGCATGTCTCCCTCGCTCCTCTTCTTCCTCTTCCATAAACACCCTTTGTTATGATGTTGGTTTGCTCCCGCCAGGCGGGGTGTCCATGGTGAGCTGTGTTTGCAGGCTGGCTTGACGGCTCTGTTGGGGGGATTAGGCTGGGTGCTGCAGAGCCACAGCCAGGGCAGAGAGGAGTGTGGCTGGGGGCAGAGAGGAGTGTGGCTGGGGGCAGAGAGGAGTGTGGCTGGGGGCAGAGAGGAGTGTGGCTGGGGGCAGAGAGGAGTGAGGCTGGGGGCAGAGAGGAGTGAGGCTGGGGGCAGAGAGGAGTGTGGCTGGGGGCAGAGAGGAGTGAGGCTGGGGGCAGAGAGGAGTGAGGCTGGGGGCAGAGAGGAGTGTGGCTGGGGGCAGAGAGGAGTGAGGCTGGGGGCAGAGAGGAGTGAGGCTGGGGGCAGAGAGGAGTGTGGCTGGGGGCAGAGAGGAGTGAGGCTGGGGGCAGAGAGGAGTGTGGCTGGGGGCAGAGAGGAGTGAGGCTGGGGGCAGAGAGGAGTGAGGCTGGGGGCAGAGAGGAGTGAGGCTGGGGGCAGAGAGGAGTGAGGCTGGGGGCAGAGAGGAGTGAGGCTGGGGGCAGAGAGGAGTGAGGCTGGGCTGGAGGCTTGTGGAAGTCTTGGTCTGGACTAGGACTGGCAGCTCTGCTAGGTTTCGCAGCGTTTGTTGACAGAAAGGAAAATGAGGGTTGTCGCTTGTCAATATTAATTGTGCAGTCGTGGACTGGCTGTGGCACATTTTGTGTTTTGCAAAGTTTGCTGGTTCAGTATTGGTGGATACGTTTTTCACATGTTTCTATGGAATACTGTACAAAACAAACACGATACAAAGCTTATAAAAGCTTTTATTGTCAAAAACTTTCAATAAATGCAAAAAGTGCCCTCTTTGTACAGCAATAAATCTGCTCTTAAATAGTGATTTCGCCTGACTAGAACTAGTTCATAGCACTTTCCCATGTGCTGCTAAAATGACTGAGAGGATGTTAGCACTCATGTTCTGCCAGGGCCCAAACACTGGGAATACAGAACACTGGGAATACAGAACACTGGGAATACAGAACACTGGGAATACAGAACACTGGGAATACAGAACACTGGGAATACAGAACAATGGGAATACAGAACACTGGGAATACAGAATTTGTGATACATTTTTTGGGGACCAATGAAGCTTTAATTTAAGATCCATCTGATCACTCTGCACAATAATTTAGTAACAATGTGAATCAACACCACAACAACTGTAGCAGTAAACTTTGCAAACACAACATGTATGTCACTGAAAAAAAAACATATATTCAAAGATGATCTATATAAGTTTGCTCGTATCTCAGGTAACAGTTCTCCATTATTAGCAGATGCACTTATTCAACTTCTTGACAATATCAAGTGACTCTTGAACACGGATTCGCATAATTCCATTTTAGTAATTGGAAATTCCAGGGCCCATACGTGTGAAAATGAATCCAATTTCCTTATAACAAGAAAGACCCTCTGCAGTCAATTCAACGTAGAGAGTTAAAATTAAAGGTGTTGGATATCTAACACTTCTGATAGGAAGAAGAAGACAGGTATTTAATGTATGGATATTCAGATTGTGCTGCCGCCCATGTACTGTACAACTGTATGGTGAGCAGAACACTCACAGCTGGTTCCTTTGTGTGGAGTATTGGGATTACTGTCACCTTTGTCTGCATATTTTTCTTTGATTAATGTCACCAAATGCTGTGTCTTCCAATCCAGAACATAGTTCATTTGCATGATTTTTTATACGCGGTGCAAATTTGGGGATAAATTAGTCAGTCTGCGATGTTGGTTGGCACGGAACAGAATGATTTCACTAAAGGCAGGAACTCTCTGCAGGCTCCCTCAGACCTACACCCCAGACCGACACCTGGGAAATATGCTAATAGGATGAACAACCATTATGACCTTATTTACCTTCATCTAAAAAGCAGGAATTAGCATGGTGGGTAATAAGATGCACGGCAATGTTCCTCTCTGAGTTATCTATAGTGAGTCAGAATGGAGACGTCAACTTAGTGAAATGTAGCCTGCCATCACTTGGCTGATTTAAAACGTTTAATGTCCCCATCTCCCCATCCTGCCTGGGCGGAGCCAGATGGGAGCGATGATGAGGTAGTTCACTTAGCTGTTTAGAGAGCAACATCTGGAAACACACGTTCATCAACACTACTGGATCCCTCATTTTCTCTAAATTAGCGTCATTCAATTAATCTAATTATTAGGCGTGCAAAAACTCAACGGCTAATAGAATCTCATTATCCCGTCATTATAATCCCAGTCGTGAGTGTTTAGCTCCGTTTCCGAGCGCGCACACGCGCGGCAGACAGGAGTACGGCAGCACACACCGCGCGCTGGTCGATGCTTTGAAATACATTTTCTGATAAACCAAAACCAGTACAGATCTTCTGACAACCTCCTTTTTTCTTTTCGTTTTCAGAACAGAACAAAACACTTTTCATGATTTACATCAACAATCATTTTTTTGTATTTTTTTGTGCAGCGATGCAAATGAGCCGTCTCTCCCCGAGCTTTGCGAGACGAGAACATGACGATTATCACCTTCTGACTGGAGCTATTCCACAGCCACTAAGCAGCGGCTCAGATCTCCTGTGGGGCTACTTCTGCTACATTTGTCGCAAACAAAAAGCGGCTCATCAATTTGATTTTAAAGACGTTTTGGTCCTGTCACTTGAGGCCTCCGGGCGTAATGGACAGGTTGGGATGCGTGATCAGCGGCACATCCTCCTCACACAGCTCCTTTCACACGCCTCATATGAGACGAGCCTAAAGTGGCCTGTGCAAGGCCTGCGTTTCCACAGCTCCCCCGCCCCCCTCCTGGATCACCCGCTGTCCGGAAGGATCCTCTCCCCAGGCTGGAGTGGCCCCTGCTGCGCTGCCGGAGGGGGCTGGAGGGTGGAGGGTGGGGGGGTGAGGAGGGGGTTGGAGACCCAGAGCACACTGGCAACCCCCCTTTTCTTCAGTGCTCCAATCCTACTCAGCCATCCCCCATATCGACAGACGCTCTATTCATGTGTGTGTGTGTGGGTGTGTGTGTGGGGGTGTGTGTGCGTGTGTGTGTGTGTCTATGTGTGTGTGTCTTTGTGTGTGTGTGTGGGTCTGTGTGTGTGTGTGTGTGTGTGTGTGTGTGTGTGTCTACGTGTGTGTGTGTCTATGTGTGTGTGTCTTTGTGTGTGTGTGTGGGTCTGTGTGTGTGTGTGTGTGTGTGTGTGTGTGTGTGTGTGTGTGTGTGTGTGTAAAACACTGAGTACACACGGAGGGTTGTAATCTTAAATTACTCAATGTGAAAACTGTGCTAATTAACCAAGAATAAAATAAAATAAAAATGTTCTTTAGGTGATCTGTTTTGACCTGGACACCCGAGTGTTGGTTTAAGCAGAACCCGGACCGGTTCTCTCTGAATAAGATTTATTTTCTTCACGGTTTGAGTGTGCATTTCAGCTATTCTCCATCATCTAAACACACTTGAACCTGTCCAGCAGGTGTCTATCTGCAGCTCTCCAGCCGCACGTCTGATACAAACACTCTGGGAGACTCTCTCACACAGGGAGAGGAGATACCAATTTCTTCTAGGCAAAAGATATATCAAGCTTTAAACAAAGAAAACAGCTGCATCAAATTCTGATGGCGAAAAGCTAAGCCTTCAATTTGAGCTTTCCCTTGGAAGAAAGCTGAATTTTGCCCGAATATATTCCTTTGTGGAAAGGAAGCATATTGTGTTATCACGAGTGTCTGTTTACCTTGTGAATCTACATATGGCTATCTAATATCTGTGTTCCATTGAGCACAGCGAGCAGACAGTCCCAGGGGTGTGCAGGCTGGGATTATGCATGGCGGGGGTTGAACTATTGCCCCTGTGTGATTGAAAGACCTCCAAAAGCTTAGGTCCCTGTTTATTGTACATTTGCATTGCTCAGTTCCGCCGAGCTGCAGGGGTGTATCAGGAGCGGCCAGCTCATATCTGGGCCATCATTTGGTTTACGTGGGATATCCTCCTGCCTTCCAGCCAGCAGGGGAGGAAGGGGCTTATAGGCAATCATTTAGTCTGATTGACTGGGATATGCTCTGATCAATATCTCATAGCCGGCTCCTTATGCTGGGGAGAAAACAAATCAAGTGGAGTTGTATTACTGTGAGCTTACAGCGTCAGGCTGGTCCCCTTCCACTCACACCACTTGGAGGACGGATAGTTTCAATTCTCCAATTATAAAACAAGCGACAAAAAAGGCTTTGATCATTTTAAATATAGTTTGAATCGTCATTTTCTGAGGATGGTGTCGATCAAGACGCGTTCCATGTCAGTGTCCTCCATTCTAATACAGATCTATTAACTCAAATAATTAAGTTTGGATGCAAGCCCTGAAGTGGTCAACTATGCAATTTCACTAATTCGTCGTGGTGAGAGGTTGACCTTAAGAGATGTAATTACACACACCTGAGTTACACGGCGGCCCAAGAGGCTGCTGAGCGTTTAGTGGAGAATAAGGTATCATTAGCAGAAAACAATTAGCCCACGGTGATGTCAGAGCATCTGAGAACCTCCACAGCTACTGGCTAGAAGCTAACAACTGATTAGGATCAGCATGGAAAATATACAACATACATTCCTTTCAGCAGATTCGTCTTTGGTCCATCGTAATTATTTGAAAACAAACAATTAGAAAATCTTGTTTTTAACCAGTCAAATACACCTTGGTCGAAAAGGATCCTTGAATTGTTTTCTCCCTATGGAGGACAACATTAGCTATGCATGGTTACCAGTTGTTGAATTAAGTGGTCTGTGGTAACTTCGCATAAACACAAATTATTTGTGAATTTTAATAGGTCCATTCACGCCTCATAACTATGCATGGCTTCATACTTTCATACTTTCATAATTGACAGAAAATATGAACTAGGCCAAGGGTCACCTATTAGAATGACTTTTCATTTAATTTTTTGACAGGCCGATACACAGATGCAAGACAGATCTGGGAAGGATATACATGTAGCACACAGGAGGCGTCCTACTGAAACCTTGTAGCTCCCTGGGGGAGCAAACAGCTCTTTTATAATTACACAATACTACACACACACACACACACACACGCACACACACACACACGCACGCACGCAAATGCACATACGCACGCACACACACACACACACACGCACATTAGCACTAAAACAGCTAAATAAATGTGACTTGCTCACTGTATATCGGCCTATTACAGTCATTAGCTTAGCATTACACAGACAAAGCTATATTTCAATAACCTTGTTAAATGAAAAAAGATCTAGATCCAGATGAACCACTGAATGGCCTAAATAAGAACATGTAACAATATGTACTGTACACTATTCTGCAATGGCAAGCTCACAAGGCAACCAAATCAAACCTAAATCAGATGGGGCTGTTGATAGGAGCAGAGTGACTTTAAACACACCAACCTCTCAAGTGTGCACTCAACACGCATGCACTCAGTCCTGATAACAGCACATGGACGCTGAACAAACACTACAGCACACGTCTGCCTCTGCCAGGTCACCTTAAGGTCGTCAGGCCTTATGCCCCCCCCAAGCCCCTCGACCCCCACCCCACCCCAGCCCCCCCCCCACCCCCCCACCCCCTCCCCCCGTTGCTGTTGTAAAGAGGTGAGTAAAAACAACAGAACAATCAGGCGTGGGACGTTTGAGAATGTGTGTCTTCGTCACCCTAGGAACACTCTTTGTATTCTTATGATGTAAATCTACACCTCTGGGCTGTACAAGTGCAACAGAGACAGGATTCTACTGGTCGAATTATAACGTGCATCCCACTCGCAATTACACCAGACAGACCTGACATTGTCGCCTCCCATCCAGCCAACACTGATGGCTTTGTGTGGCTGACGTCTGGAAGGGGCAGACCAGAGGAAAATATTTTTGACTGAGTCATCGGCTGCACATTGTTTGGGGGAGGTTTGTGGTCTGGATCAGGAACAGAGAAGAACTGAGCTTTTAACATCTCTGCTTATTGCTCCCTCGAGGAACACGCTCACTCCATGGTGAAACAAGCTCGAGACCAGTCATGCCTCTGGTCCATTACGTTTTTCTTCGTTTTTTTCTACAGCAGGTTGTTGACCAGTTAGCTGGTTTGTGAACTGCCTCTGTGTGTCATCCCAGGAGAAGAGCTTGTTATATTGAACTTCACTAGACGACAGGCCACAGGAAACACAGCTGCACTCCCCACAGGGGGAACACTATATTAGTCTTTAACAGTTAATGGCCGAGCTTTTCCTTCCATTTACAGCTGTGTTGTCTACATCATACACACTCGTAAACACACCTGCAGCATGGTGACTGGTGAGGAGACCATCCTATCACCAACATGCTCTCTGCTCTCTGCACACTCTGCTCACTCTGCTCACTCTGCAGAATCCTCAGAACCAGAATCAAGACAAAGAAAAACATGAGGGAGAGATCTCCAAACTGCATCAACAGACAAGCCTTTTCTAAAACAACACAGATACAAGATGACACGATGATGAACCCCCTGTGTTACCCCTGTGTGTTACAGTAGCTCTGCAGAGCTTGTGTTTTGGTAAAAGGATATCATTAATCATGGGTATAATCAGATGACATCAGGTCACGAACCACTAAGTGTGTTTTCCTCATTATGGTAATATGTTGAAGAAGGGCTGAGTTTCTGTCCTCCTCCTCTCTCTCTCCCTCCTTTCTCCTGTCTCTCTTCTCTCTCTCCCCTTCTCTTGTCTATTTCCCCCTCCCCTCTCTCTCTCTCTCTCTCTGTTTGACACTTCCTTTCATGACAGCTTGCTCCTGCTAAAGGAAAAAAAGACACTAGATTAGACACTGCACTCATCTGATGTACTGCATTTAGTTTATTCAAAAATCATTCAAAAGCACAGCACAGCAAATGACTAATGATCATCTTTCAAAGCATTAAAAACAAAGACATCGTCAAAATCCCTTAAAGAAGCACAATATGTTGCCACCATGTTTTTATAAGTGTATTGACTAGCTATTTGCATTTCCGTAGAAAAGTCAAAGTTACAATCACAAAGTGCAATGTTAGTTTGAATTGATGTGTTCCTCCACCCTGAGTGGAACAGCCTGGGAGCCTCGCTCTGGCAGAGGAGAATCCCTGCAGCTATTTACCGTCTCCCTGATATATGAAGTTTGTGGTTTTGATTGTGTGTGATAATGTTCAGGGAGAGTGACCTTTAGTGGCAGCTGGACTATGGGATAATGAGGATGTGTTGGAGCGCACGGTGTACGAGCGCACGGTGTCTGAGTACAGTGACAAGGCAGAGGCATCCTCGCTAAGCGGATCGATCGCCCCGCGCCGTGTGGGGAGGGAGGAATCTGAAATATTTCACCCCCTCCCTCCACAGACACAATACACAGGTGGGTATGAGATCTCATCGAACGGCTGTGAGGACCTCCGGACAGGGAAGTGTGGAGGAGAATAGGAAACAGCTTCTCAAAGGGATTCCAAAAAAAAAGTATTACATTTATTGAATAAAAAAATTGAATAACTGAAATTTCTAGAGCAACATAGCAGCATATTCATAGCTGGAATTTGAAGGAAAACAAAACTGTCCAAGTTAAACAAAAATAGCATTCTATTGGCATAAATTGATATTTTTTTTTGTATATTTACCATATAAGTAAAATGTACTTTTACTGACTGTTTTCATATGTAAAGAGAGTATCACAGCAGCTGTAACTGGAGAGAGAGGGAGAGAGAGAGAGAGAGAGAGAGAGAGAGAGAGAGACAGAGAGACACAGCAGCAGTAACTGGAGAGGAGAGGGAGACGATGACAGATTGATACTGTGATGAATTCTCTTACCTACACCTTCTCATTAAGTCAATCCAGGGTAATATGGCCAGGGAGAGATCGCTCCCCTCTTCACCCCCGCTCAGCGCCACCCCCCCCCCGCTCAGCGCCACCCCGCCCCAACAACCACACGACTCATAAAGTACAATTAAGTGGGCCAATCAGAGCAGCTTAGAATCACTCCTCTAGTGCCTCAACTACATAATTAACCAAAATATTTCATCAGCAATGAAGCAGCCACATGGATTTCATGTCAATCAGAATGTGGTAATCTTCCTGTGGCTTCTGCTTCGAGGACTACTGAGAGTGATTGAGGCAATCTGAGATCAAATCCTCCTTTTCCCCCCACAGGGTTCTATTAAGGTAATAATGTATGACACAAACTCTGCTCCCACATTTCAAACCGGATGTGAGGTTTGGTCTGGTCTGGTGTTCTGGTCTGGTGTGTGAAGTGTTGGTTAGGAGCAGAGTTCATCTGCAGCAGCCTCACTGTGACAGTGTGAGCAACGCTCCGGCACAACATCAACCTTCCAAGTACCGCCACTCACATCCCTGGACAGCACGTTACATCAGGTGGCTATTAGCCCGCCTTGCAGCCAAGACGAGCCAAAACCCACTAAAAGGTGCTCACAGAAACTACGCTGACAGAGTCCAGCACACAGAGGGTTTCGCAAATCATCCAAAATAATTACTTCAGTTTACTAATACAACAAATGACCATATTTCCAGGTGTACAGTATAAAGCATGGTGTACAGGCCTGCGTTACAGCCTGATGAAGCAGAATGGATGCGATCAGGACAGAGAAGAAGCTTCCCCTGTCAACACACACAGACAGACTAGCTGCCGTCTGAGGAAAGGGCCAGTGCAACACCAATTAGAAAGCCTTTCCTGCTCCCTCAGAACAGCCCAGCTCTGCTAAAGGTCAGTCTGAAATTTGAATGACAGGGCTAAAGTCTTTTACTCATAATTTTTGTGTTTGCCAGAGATTTCAGAGCAATTCACAGCCTTAAAGGCCTTAAGTGAGAACAGCAATTAATTGTAATGAATAATCTGACAAATCTGGTTGACATATGGCCGCTAATACTCCTCCTTTCTGGAGGGAGCAGAGGAGGGATTAGATTACCTCAAATGAAATCTGGGAGCATCGTGCCATCTGCATGTAGAGAGGACAGGCCTCGCACGTTCAACAGGGTGTGGGTGTAACGCTGTTCTGCACCTCGCAGCCTCGCTCCACCTCTCCTCGGAGTCTGAGCCTGCCACTGATCTGGGAATACAGGCTGGTGCTTGTTCTCTCTCTCTCCCTGTCTTTCCCTATCTCTCTTCCTCTCTCTCCCTCCCCCTTCTCCCCCCTCTCTCTCTCCTCCTTATTGAACCAGCTGCCTCTCAAGAAGGGAAAAGCAATATAGCTGAGGCGTTGCCAAAATCGAAGAGAGCAGGGAAAGTAAACAAACATGACAGAAGTGATAAGTGTTGAGCAAACACATCAACAACATGCGCGCGTCTCGCCACCTGAGCACAAAGAAGGCATAACTTTATTAAAGCTGTGTAAGGCATTAACTAAGTCTTATGAAGTTACACAATGAAGAGAACACAGCTGTTGTCTTCATTACTCTGATAAAGCTTGGAGAGGTGGTTCACACTGGCGTCTGTTTCAAACCCCAAGAAGGCTGCCAGGCGTTGTGCCATCCATTGATTGTCAAAACATGTTTTATCAGCCTTGAGATTTTCTCCAAATGGAACATGCTCGGAGACACGTTCACGCTCCTGTTGAACAACGTCTCAAACTGCACGACTGAGGAGAAGAACCTCATTTGTCAAATACAAATAATTCAGAGGGGTCCACACAAATGAACATGGAGTGGGTTCTCCAATATCTACTAAATGAATTGTTCCGTGGCTTGATATAGCGAGGGTTAGGGGTCCAGAATAGTCCCTGCAGCACCTCCCAGTACCCGGCCCAGCCCGGCCCGGCCCGGCCCTGGAAGAATGTCTTCAGCTTGGTGGAACAATGCGTTGTGAGGGAGTGTGCTGTATCAACAGAGCAGGCCGAGGTGTAACAGCGTCATAAACGTCTGCTGAGAGGCTGATAAAGAACTGCTCCATCCAGGACGGCTGTTAGGAGACGGCTGACACAAGCACACATTCAGCACATTCATTCATGGAGGGGAACCTGTCCCTGTAATCCTCCCTGTTCTGAGGAGGTGCTCTGACACACTCACAGAACAAACTAAACACACAGACCAGGGAAGCAGGGCCTAATCTTAAGACTCTCCTTTCATATATTTGTTTTTGTAATACAGATTGTCATTTTGCGCAAGTTGTACATTTGATATGATAAATAATCCAGTGATTATTCGAGTGCAATTACATAATGATATAGAAGTTTGATTACAGTCCTTATCTGTACAAATTATATTATTCAGAGAAAGACAGAGAAAGAGAGAGAGAGAGATAGGGGCGAGAGAGAGAGATAGGGGGAGAGAGGAAGGGAGAGAGACAAACAGACAGAAGCGGTAAGTAAGCGGTGCTTGAAGAGATCTGAGACAGAGCTGTCTGGTCACATCTGCCTCGCACTCGCTAACGTGATGAAAAACCACCTTGAAAACCCAGTGTAATCACCTCAGCCAGAGACAGCAGGTGTCAGCCTGTACAGCAGGCCATGCAGGACCCTCATGATCCTCACTTTCAGCGCCGTGTAACTCTAGTCTGCTAACCTGAGCTGATTCATTCTCCACCTGAAAGAAGAGACAAGGAAGGCCAAACCGCCCTAATCCTGCCTTTCTTCTCAGAATGCATTCTGAATGGACAGTTCATAAGTAGGGTCTCATATTTAATTGCAGGAATTGAATAAAGACCGTTTTCCATGAGGCACTGACGTGTGGCTGGCATAATTGCCAGGGAACAGGTCTTAATTTAAACCAGGGGGTAATTATCATGCAGAGCATACCCACACAGAATGTTTGCATAACTATCACAAGCGTTTTCATAAATGATGCTTTAATTAGTCTTAATTAGAATTTGTTTAAGTCAGCAGGGAATGCAGAGCCCGTGAAATGATGTATGTAATAAGCATCAGGACCTGCGCAGTTTTTTCCCTTACTTGGGGAATAGAGCTGACAAAATCACATCACATTAAATTGATTCAGTCAGAATTAAAATTCTTATGGTATTAATTAAATGGGGAAGATCTCATTAGCAGGCTGTGTGGTGAGGGAGACACTCTCTCTGCCAGCAGATGTGACGGAGTCAGAACTGCTGCACACGCCTGCCATTAGGGCCCCCGACTGGGAGAGAGGGAGGGGGAGGGGTAGGGGTAGGGGGAGGGAGGGAGGGGGAGAGGGGGAGAGAGAGAGGAGGGAGGGAGAAAGGGAAGGGGGGGAGGGAGGGAGGGAGGGAGGGAGGGAGGGGAGGGAGGGAGGGAGGGAGGGAGGGAGGGAGGGGAGGGAGGGAGGGAGGGAGGGAGGGAGGGAGGGAGGGAGGGAGGGAGGGAGGGAGGGAGGGAGGGAGGGAGGGAGGGAGGGAGGGAGGGAGGGAGGGAGGGAGGGAGAAAAAAGAGAGAGAAAGACAGTGAAGAAAATAAAGAGAATAGGAAAGAAGAGAGAGAGAGAAGAGAGGAAGGTGGTCTGTCTGTGGCTGTGGAGGGATGTAGAGAGAGAGAGAGAGAGAGAGAGAGAGAGAGAGGAGAGAGAGAGAGAGAGAGAGAGAGAGAGAGAGAGAGAAGAGAGGCAGGTGGACTGGGGGGTGGTCTGTCTGTGGCTGTGGGAGGGAGGTAAGGAGAACAGAGGCAGCATATTAATGGTCTGTATTAGTCCTTCGACCAGCTACATCTTTATTTAGCTTCATTTGGTCTATTTGGTTGGCGGAATTCAATAAGAGGAGAGCTAATGACCTGAGCAGATACCGTGGTATCAGTCCTGATGAGCCAGCTCTCTGCTTGACTCTCCACCACAGCTCTCTAATAGGGTCTGGAGGAGAGGCGCTGGCTGTGAGGACCTGGCTACCTCCACTAGCTAGCTCCAGTCCCCTGACCAGAATATGGAGAGGGGGCCCAGGGTTGCTCATTTTACCGCCAAAGACTTCCCATGATCCTCCTGTCATCTGAGTAATCAGTATTGACAGACTGCCTGAGAGGCTGGACAGCAGTATCTGCCCTTGTTCCACCGTGCTGTGTACTGCAGGATCTGCACGCTGAGGCCTCTCCTATTGTGTTTGTGGCTGGTCTTTGTATGATCCCTGAGGTAGCTGCTGACTGGAGCAGGTCAGGGGGCCCTGTGAGCAGCCGAGACGCGGCCCTACAGCAGCTGTCACTTTGAGTGAGCCGCAACCTTCGGAGGAGACAAATATGAGAGGAAGAAAAAGGGAAGAACAGAAGGGGAGCACCTTGGTGGCCCTGGCCATCCCCGCTCTGTGTGTCAGGGCCACCCCTGCAGACAGAACAACACAAAAGACATCCCCTGAGCAGAGGACATAGGAGGGATCTTAACAGCACTGCACTGTGCAACACACCACATCAAGCCCTTAATGGAAAAAGGTTGTATGTGGATGTTTTACCGGCTATATAAATTCACAGGGTAACACTTTCCTTTAAGTGTACATTCAGGGATTTACAAACCAAGCTGGGATTCTGTGAAAAGGCACCCCTCAGTCCTCTGAAACATGCTGGATTGAATCCAATGAAAATGATAATGTTGGGAACAATGGCCCAGGGCGTCAAGCTAGCGTTGCACAAGTTACAAGCCAACCTCCTTCCGTTTAATACAGCAGAGCATGACTGTTCCTACGTACTGCATAAATATTTAGGGTAAATACACAGTATATCATTTTTCTTCACACTTGAATGGCATTATGATTTCCATGCAGAGTCAGGTGAGTCGGGGTCAGCAGACTAAATTAAGTCGCTCTGGAAGCAGCTGTAGCGAGGGCTCTCTTTAACCATGCTTGGCTGGTTAAGCTATCAAAAGCCGCTTGTACATGCGCCATAAAAAAACATTGGGTGTGTGTTTAAAATGGTATTAAAATGCTGTTGACCCTTAAAATTAGAAAGGAAAAACGTGCAACTCCTTGCCGGGGCAATCATGTCCCCGGTTTGGCCCTGCGACTACAAGCGCAGGAGAACACAGCGATGGCGGAAGAGAGGCCGTCTCCAGATTTATTGACGCACGGGGGCAGAAATGTGAGCTGGTTCCTTTATGACACCTGAGCGTGCTGACATCACGCTGTAAACAGTCACCAGAGGGGCAGCGGGCAGGAGGGGGGGAAGCGGGAAGCGGGTCCAGGGGTTTGTTATGCATGAATACATAAAGAGGCAGAGGGTCTCAAAGACTGAGGAGGGCTTCTATGATGCATTGTAATAGCAGGGTAAACTGTTTATGGAGAGTGAGGCATTGTAATAGCAGGGTAAACTGTCTTTGAAGAGTGAGGCATTGTAATAGCAGGGTAAACTGTTTTGAAGAGTGAGGCATTGTAATAGCAGGGTAAACTGTTTTGGAAGAGTGAGGCATTGTAATAGCAGGGTAAACTGTCTTTGAAGAGTGAGGCATTGTAATAGCAGGGTAAACTGTTTTTGAAGAGTGAGGCATTGTAATAGCAGGGTAAACTGTTTATGGAGAGTGAGGCATTGTAATAGCAGGGTAGAGTGAGGCATTATCACAAACAGCCCTGGCCTGCCGTCCACTCTCAGCATGGCTCGTCTGACAGCTGGACGACCAGCAAACACAAGTGTGTCTCTGTGCCACGGTGAACAGGACAAGAGAACATGGTCACTCACAAGGAGAGTCGCTTTCATAAACCAAGCACTCCATTATCAGAGGGTTGAAGAGACACAGTCTGGTTTAGAAGTGTTGCTGAAGGTGGTCTTCAAAGCTTTTTTTAAAAGCATCTCTCTCATGAAGTACTCTCATGAAATCATGTCTCTGTCGATGGCTCTCAGTGCCTCAGAGAACCCTCCGTCTTTGATCTGTGCCACATCACATTCATTTGATCTATCAACCTAAACAGCATACATGCTGTGTATGTAAATACATGACAGTGTGCTTTTTGAATCTTTTGGCAGTTATTTTGAGCTAAGTGTGGAGAGTGTTTACCTACCCCAGTGTTTTGACTGCTAATGTGTTACAATAAGCTGTTGTATATTCATCAGTCTGTTAATTGGCTAACCCTTGGAGACTGTGGTTAAATCCATTCAGTAAAAAACACAGCAACATTGTAAGTGATCTGGAGGAAAAGACACATCCAGCTTTGTGGTCGGGAGTCAAAACAGCCAAACATTATTTCCCAACTTTACCAGACTAGCAGCCTGCAGCTGTCCGGTTTGGCCTGTTTGGGTGGTCGCTGCTTCTGCAGGGACTGTCCTCAACCAGGGGGACACCTGTGACATCTGCACCGACATGCTGCACCGACATGCTGCAGATAATCCTCCATGTGATTGTCAGACAAATTGGGGGGTCACTGCAGAGGGGGGAGGGGCACGGAGGAGATGTTCAATCATGGGCTGGCCCAAGAGGGAGAACATCCCTTTGCTGGTCCTCCAGCACTGTGGCCCACACTGCTCTCTCTCCCTCCCTCTCTGTCTCCCTCCATCTCTCCCTCTCTCTCTCTCTCTCTCTCTCTCTGTCTCTCCCTCTCTCTCTCCCCCTCTCTCTATGTCTGGGTCTCTGTGCTCCCTGTCCACAGCTGCCGGTTCTCCACTGGGATGGAGCTGTATTATGGCTGGGTTAATTTACTGATTAATATCCAGCCACTAGATCCAGCTTTCCCCAGATGGCCAATTAAAAACTACAACTGGCAGAGCGTTGCCGTGGCAGCAGGTTGCCGACGGGCCCAAGGCTGGAGGCTGTGACAGAAGGTGTGGGTCCTGTTTGGGCAGAGGAGCCACTGACTGTCTGACTCTCCTGGTCGAAGGACAAAGTAGAGCAGAGAGAGGAGAGGAAGAGAAGAGGAGAGGAGAGAGGAGGAGATGAGGAGAGAGGAGAGGAAGAGATGAGGAGAGAGGAGGAGAGGAGGAGAGGAGGAGAGAGAGAGGAGGAGATGAGGAGAGAGGAGATGAGGAGAGAGATGAGGAGTAGGAGCGCAGGAGAAACCAGGGCGCTGCAGAAGAAAGAGGTCCCCAGTTGAACCTGACTGATGGTCTGGGTTGGGCTGACTGGGGCCGACCTGTTGGAGACATCATGAGACTGTTAGCACGGAGCTACCATATTGTACTGTCATGCACTGTTAGTGTAGTATAGTTTAACATGGCCTCAATCCCTTCAGGCTTTGTTTCAGGAAACAGGACTTTCAGGTCCTCATTTTGTGTAGCTTTGAATCATTGCAATCCAGAGATGCTCCATGAGGAGTGTGTCTGCTGGGAGGGGTGTTGTGCCCAGCAGATTCAGCCTCTGTGTTATGAGACACTGCTACATTTAAAAGAGCCCATTTGAATACAGGTCTTAATACGGACACAAACCATAAAAATGGGCGCTGAGGTTGCCACGGAAACCCCATCAATACAATGGCCATCGCTGCAGCCCTGGGAGCAAAAAGGTAATTAATAACTGAATTATGGGATGTAAAATACAAAAGCCAGACCGAGCTATGCTGTTTCCCAGGGTTACCTGATAAGGGCTCAGTGATGCGGGGTCATCCCCAGCAGTAACATCTGCACCATCTCTGCTCTGAGACAGAGAGATAGAGAGAGAGAAGGGAGAGAGAGGGGGGGAGAGAGAGGAGGGAGAGAGAGGAGGGAGAGAGAGAGAGGGAGAGAGGAGGGAGGGAGAGAGAGAGGAGGGAGAGAGAGAAGAGGGAGAGAGAGAGAGAGGAGGGAGAAAGAGAGAGAAGAGGGAGAGAGAGAAGAGGGAGAGAGGCCAGGAGGTAGACTGACGGCCCATTTGATGACATAATTGCCACTTTTACTTCTTTGTTCTGTGTTCAATCACTCTTTAAACTGAAGCTTGGGGTCACACACACACCTAGAACCGGAGCTAGTCTCTCAGACACATCAGTCAGTAAATAGCAGTAATTCTCCAATCCCCCTTTGCCTCTTCCTGCTCTGACTAATGTGTCATCCTCAGACCTCAACAATAAGAGTGTGAAAGGGACAAAGAATCTGGAAGCATTTAATAATACAACAGACAAGAAGCCTCCTCTTGTGTATCATGAGGTTGTGTATCATGAGGTTGTGTATCATGAGGTTGTGTAGATCAAAAGTAGTGAGCTGCTGTGGTGTAGGGGTGGTGTAGGGGTGGTGAAGGGGTGGGTGGTGTAGGGGTGGTGTAGGGGTGGTGTTGGGGGGGGTGGTGTAGGGGTGGTGTAGAGACAAGCCTCCAGTCGGCCCTCCAGCTGTACCTCCAATGTTGGGGTGCAGGGAACACAAAGCTGGTTGTGATTACCTACAAGAGAGTCATGCTTCCTCACCTCGCCGCCAACCCTGCCCCTCCACGCGCCCTACACGGAATCAAAGCAAACACCAGCCAGGCTCAGCGAGCCAGCCTCAGAGAGCCTCTGAAGTACGGTGGCCCAAGGCTGGCGACCCTCTCCCTTTCATTTCACTCTTCATAAAGATCCTCACAAATGAAAAATGTTACGCAACACACAAAGCAGAGGAGGAGAGGCTGAACTTGTGTTGAAGGGTCAGTGGTAGGATCACTTGGAGAAGGTCACGGAGGAGACCAAATTCACACCCCGTAATTGAGTAACAGGGGGTCGCTGATTGCAAGACGAGAGAACGTCCACGGGATGAGGCGGGCGATGTGCGGGAGAGGGAGGCGACGGGCCGAGGCTGCCATCATTTACAATGAAAAAGAGAAACAAAGAGGCTGGAGATGAGGCGCCGGGGGGGGTGAGGTGAGGCGCTGGGGGGGGTGAGGTGCTGGGTGCCCGGGGGGGGGTGAGGTGCTGGGTGCCCGGGGGGGGTGAGGTGCTGGGTGCCCGGGGGGGGTGAGGTGCTGGGTGCCCGGGGGGGGGTGAGGTGCTGGGTGCCCGGGGGGGGGTGAGGTGCTGGGTGCCTGCGTCTGGCTCCGTAATGGGAGAAGGGGTTTCATTAATTGAAAAGCACAATAGTACCAGTCTGCCCCCCCCCCTCCAGCACCACACAAACACACAGATGGAGAAAGAGAGAATTTTCTCTCTGTAATGAGATCAATTGGGCATGAAGTGAAGAGGCGTCATTCAGGAGTGTGGCGGTCTGAAGTGGGATCGCTGCCTGGGCTTTGATAGAATGTGATGTAATGCAGAACCGGAGACCACTCTGTAGAGATCCCTATTTCTAATTAGGGGTCCGCAGGATAGTTTGTTTATTTTGAAATGACTGATGTGTGTGTGAATCCCAACATTAAGAAAAGCTTGACCTTAATGAGCGTCATAAATAGCTTTTATAGCAAACGTGCTTGTCACGATCAAACCATTAAAGGTAATGAATGAGTTCTCTGATAATTCACCTGAGTACTTGATGTTCCCTTGCCATGCGAGCAGGGCTGTGTTGCATGCTGGGAGGGCTGTGTTCACTCATTTCAACAGAGGGGTTTTCAGCTGGGACTCTAATGGGACATGATGATTTTTCCAACGTCCTGTATATATAATTCTTTATTTCAGACCCAGGGGGATCCATATCAACACAAACAACATAAACAAATACACAAACACAGAGTAAAAAATACACAGCCTTTCACAATATTCAGTGCCAAGCATACAGACATGATCGCCAATGGTTCCACAGTCTGGAAGAAAATCTGACCGAATTGCATAGAGGGTTGGCCAAAACTGCAATTAAGTTATATTCAGACTCAGATGCCCTACACATAAATCCATACACCAGGCCACGTAACACAGCAGAGCAGGTAGGGACCCCAACACTTACAAACATTTGGCTTGCACTGGAGCTTCTTGGAACTCTCAGCAGTAGCCTCATGCTATCATTATAGGCCACTGTAAGCTTTCTAATGCTGCCTTGTTTATAACGACACCACAGGTGGGCAGTATACAGCGGCGTACAATACGCTCTATACTTGTATACTTGTGATACACCGTAGATCTTAATGTGTCTTTAATGTGTCCTTTGCAGCATATTTGAAGGTAGATTAGGACTATTTTTACGTATGCAATATCTCATCACAGTCAAAGTGCAGCCACACTAAAGAGTTGTATCCTGTGTCTGATTTCAAAGCAGTCTTATAAAAACCTGAAGGGAGTCAATCCTCTCCAGGGAGTCAATCCTCTCCATGGAGTCAATCCTCTCCAACCTGAAGGGAGTCAATCCTCTCCATGGCCCCTCACCGTTATCAGCCCCCAGCCTGGCCCCCAGCCCCAGCCAGACCCCCAGCCTGGCCCCCAGCCCAGCCTGCCCCCAGCCCAGCCCCCAGCCTCAGCCAGACCCCAGCCCAGCCCCCAGCCCCCAGCCCTCGTCCCTGGGGAGGAGTGGGTGGAGTGGGTGGACATGCTGGGTGGACCAGTGGACCAGGGGATTATATCAGTCTGGGTCCCAGTCCCACTCTCACATGGAGACATGGGGTGTGTGAGTGTGTGTGTTAAGACGTGTGTGTGTGTGAGTGTGTGTGTTAGGACGTGTGTTTGTGTGAGTGTGTGTGTTAAGACGTGTGTGTGTGTGAGTGTGTGTGTCAGGACGTGTGCGTGTGAGGGATGGGCCTCGTCACCCAGGGGAAGCGGCTTGTGTCCACCCGCCCACGCTCCTCCCCCCCGCCCACGCTCCTCCCCCCCGCCCACGCTCCTCCCCCGTGTTCTCTGAGAGGATGAAGACGTATTCCGAGCGCTGATCCATGGCGAGGTATAAACAGGAGTCTCACTCCCAGACGGTCACACAGCTTCCATGTGAAACAGGAAGTGACACAGGCTACACCGGACTCGCTAACCGCATGACCACTCGATCTTGACCACACCAGACCGGACCCCCCGCCACCCTCGCCACCTCCCCCAGACCCCCCACCACCTCCCCCAGCATCACAAAAAACAAACAAGAAAATTCAGGTAATGCCAGGTAAACAAATATGACTAAACAACAGAAACAAACCAACCATTTTTTTGTTATATCTTTTTTTAATGAAAACTAACCATGTTGCTGACTGCAGCGACTCCCACCAGACCAGGAGCACAGCTTCACACAGGGCCAGGAGCACAGCTTCACACAGGGCCAGCAGCACTAGATCTGACTGCAGCGTCTCACACAGGGCCAGGAGCACAGCTTCACACAGGGACAGCAGCACAGCTTCACACAGGGACAGCAGCACAACTTCACACAGGGACAGCAGCACAGCTTCACACAGGGACAGCAGCACAACTTCACACAGGGACAGCAGCACAGCTTCACACAGGGACAGCAGCACAACTTCACACAGGGCCAGGAGCACAGCTTCACACAGGGACAGCAGCACAGCTTCACACAGGGACAGCAGCACAACTTCACACAGGGACAGCAGCACAGCTTCACACAGGGCCAGCAGCACTAGATCTGACTGCGTCGCAGTAATACGGAATGTACTAGAAGTGGCTGCCACTTTAATACTGGGTAATGGGAGCCCAGGGCCTGAGTATTCCCAGACCTCACAGTATGGAGCGCATCTTAATACCACCCCATACAAGTGCTTACATGCTTCAAGGCCTTCATGGGGAAGTCATATTGATGTGTAAATAGGATAAATACCAACAAGCGGGGTTTTAAAGGATAGAGTAAATAAACATTACCTAACACACTACCGACATAAACATCACAGGAGTATCTGTCCAGAGGCAGGAGGGAGGGAGGGAGGGAGGCGAGGCAGGAGGGAGGCAGGAGGGATGCCTCCCATTTCAATGACAGAGAAAATCCTGAGGCAGTTAACATGTGGGTGGGAGAGCAAGAAGCATAGCTGCTCAATGCCTTCATTGAAGCACAATACTAAACACATTTCAAGTAATCCATTCATGTAAATCAAAGTCAAAGTAGCTTTATTGTCAATCCTTCACATGTCAAGACATACAAGGAATCAACATGACGTTTCCCACTCTCCCATGGTGAAACATATAAAAGTGCACAGGCACAACAGATAAGACAAGACATTTCCTAATACTAAGTAAACATAAAAATTCAAGTACAGTGGTTATACATACTATAAATACTATATATATATATAAATACTATAATTATACGTAATACAATTTTAAAAAGTAATACAAGTGATTAAAGTGCAGAGTCCTGAATATTTTTTTAGGGGGGACGGGGGGGATTTTCAGCTTCCTGTCAGACTGGAGGATATGACCCCCCTTTTTAACAAATGTCAATTATGTTGCTATTATTTGACATTTTTACTTGCAACTGTATGTGTCATTTAGTATGATGATTCTTTGTAACAAACCATAACCACCATGTGTTTCAGCATACAGACAGGGAACGTGCTGGACAGCAGTCTGCAGGGGGAAAACACATCATTCTGCACTGACACAAAAGCAGTTTACAGTTTGTGCATAAAAACATGTGAAAATACATTTTCTATCTGCTTTATCACTCTATTGACACTATAAAAAAGTCTAGTTAGGAAACATCCTAATGTGATTGATTGAGACATGATTAAAACTGCTGAAACACAACCTCTTTGTTTTTCCCACAAGTGCAGAGAGAGAGAAAGAGTCTCTTGGATCCGACTCATCTAGATAATGAAGAAGTTAATAGGAGAAATGCTACGCTGGAACCCTCCTCGACCAGCCAAGTCCTACAATTTAATCTGTAATAAATAATCGGGCATCATTGGGAGATGGCGTCTCATAATGGCAGATGAAATATGCTGGTATGATA
The DNA here is from genome assembly GCA_903064625.1 of Mallotus villosus. Classification (NCBI taxonomy): domain Eukaryota; kingdom Metazoa; phylum Chordata; class Actinopteri; order Osmeriformes; family Salangidae; genus Mallotus; species Mallotus villosus. The sequence continues at coordinate 244,432 of CAEFZP010002530.1, read as the reverse complement.
GGTACAATAAATCTGGATTTACCTATCGTTCCCCCAGGCTAGGACAATATGTAACTGTAGAGCTCTCTGTCAAGGGGAGCACATCTCTGGGCCCTCATAAAATCTAAATGGGCACTAATTAGGCAAGCCTTCCTTTTCACACTCACTACTTCTATTGACATTTTCGGTGCACCCTCGCCCCCTCCGCCCCCCCCGCCCCCCCCAATCCCATAAGTCACTATGATAAGAAGTCCCCAGATTGCATGTAGCAGGGCTGTTAGAGGGTAGTTCAGCTGGGAGGGGACAGATAAATCCGCTCTCCTGAGTATAACTGTCTCTGTTGTGAGGCACCCCAACACCACCCTGCCAACACCACCCTGCCAACACCACCCTGTACACCACCCTGCCAACACCACCCTGCCAACACCACCCTGTACACCACCCTGCCAACACCACCCTGCCAACACCACCCTGTACGTTACACCACCCTGCCAACACCACGCTGCCAACACCACCCTGCCAACACCACCCTGCCAACACCACCCTGCCAACACCACCCTGTACAACCCTGCACGTTACACCACCCTGCCAACACCACCCTGCCAACACCACGCTGCCCAACACCACCCTGCCAACACCACCCTGCATGTTACACCACCCTGCCAACACCACCCTGTACAGCCTGCATGTTACACCACCCTGCCAACACCACCCAGCCAACACCACCCTGTACAGCCTTGCATGTTACACCACCCAGCCAACACCACCCTGCCAACACCACCCAGCCAACACCACCCTGCCAACACCACCCTGCCAACACCACCCTGCCAACACCACCCTGCCAACACCACCCTGTACAACCCTGCACGTTACACCACCCTGCCAACACCACCCTGCACAACACCACCCTGCCAACACCACCCTTCCAACACCACCCTGTACAACCCTGCACGTTACACCACCCTGCCAATACCACCCTGCCAACACCACCCTGCCAACACCACCCTGCCAACACCACCCTGTACAACCCTGCACGTTACACCACCCTGCCAACACCTCCCTGTACAGCCCTGCATGTTACACCATGTGATGTGAAATGATCTTTTCAGTTTGATGTACTGGAGCAACACATTCCATCCTAGGTACATCCCAAAATACATGAACCTATGGAGGAAATATGTTGTGCATATTCACATGCTTTTAGCTTTTTATGTATTTTATACTTTTATATATTTTTCTACTACAGTATAAAGCATACATGTATATTATTATTACAGTATTACTGCATGAGTAGCCTATGTTTATTTCCCTCTCTCTCTCTTTGTATGTACATATCTTATATATATGTAAATCTATATATCTAGTTAAAATACATCCACTGTGCGTCCAGGATAATAGAAGTGTGGGACTGGTTTACTACGATGACATCTCCATCTATCACTGCATGTGCCCATGAAAGCAGCTCTGCTTTCCATCACCTCACCTTCCCTTCAGCAGCCCAGCCTCCACAGCATGCTATACTCACCTTCCCTTCAGCAGCCCAGCCTCCACAGCATGCTATACTCACCTTCCCTTCAGCAGCCCAGCCTCCACAGCATGCTATACTCACCTTCCCTTCAGCAGCCCAGCCTCCACAGCATGCTATACTCACCTCACCTTCCCTTCAGCAGCCCAGCCTCCACAGCATGCTATACTCACCTCACCTTCCCTTCAGCAGCCCAGCCTCCACAGCATGCTATACTCACCTCACCTTCCCTTCAGCAGCCCAGCCTCCACAGCATGCTATACTCACCTCACCTTCCCTTCAGCAGCCCAGCCTCCACAGCATGCTATACTCACCTCACCTTCCCTTCAGCAGCCCAGCCTCCACAGCATGCTATACTCACCTCACCTTCCCTTCAGCAGCCCAGCCTCCACAGCATGCTATTCTCACCTCACCTTCAGCAGCCCAGCCTCCACAGCATGCTATACTCGCCTTCCCTTCAGCAGCCCAGCCTCCACAGCATGCTATACTCGCCTTCCCTTCAGCAGCCCAGCCTCCACAGCATGCTATACTCACCTCACCTTCAGCAGCCCAGCCTCCACAGCATGCTATACTCACCTCACCTTCCCTTCAGCAGCCCAGCCTCCACAGCATGCTATACTCACCTCACCTTCCCTTCAGCAGCCCAGCCTCCACAGCATGCTATACTCACCTCACCTTCAGCAGCCCAGCCTCCACAGCATGCTATACTCACCTCACCTTCCCTTCAGCAGCCCAGCCTCCACAGCATGCTATACTCACCTCACCTTCCCTTCAGCAGCCCAGCCTCCACAGAATGCTATTCATAGTTTTCACGTGACATGCTCGGTGACCTGGAGGGCAGAAAGCTGCTGGCGATAGCGGCTCACACAGTTGAGACGCAGCAAAAGCCGGCAAATGAACTTTCCCACGTTTCTTTGGATCACCTGTCAGCTAAAGAAAATGAAAGATATTCTTAAGGACACAAACTGCAAGTGTCGGCGTCCAACACAACAACCAAACTATTTAGCTAACTAGCTAACTTTATCTCACTACGACCACTGCAGTTGGTCGCCTCGATACAATTCAATTAAATCTTTATTAAAACATTGCAGACTGACGTCTGAATTGCGTAGTTCTAACAATTTCTTAAGCACTTAATACTCGTAAACAACACAATACACAACAAACTATGTCAAACCGATTACATAAACATGTGTTTTATGGCTATAAGTACGATCATTAATATAGGCCTACTTGTGTTTAACTTTACTTGTGCTTAGCTTTGATGAAGTGTTCGCTGCATACGTGTTTATTTGGACGACTGCCATTGTATGCCCTCCCCGGAGACAGAGGTAGCGTTACATTTAATGGCACAAATCCACAATCTTCTCCTCTCTATATTTTCTTTATCGGACAGAATTCTGTAAAAACACAGTCCAGGCTTGTGTCCTCTGCAATTAGTGCATCCGATAGCACAAAAACTATCCGGCATTATGCCTAAACAAAAGCAGCAGACTCAACGTAAATGTATGACTTTATAATGGGTGGCGGGCAGCGGAAAGCCTTTTTTGCCCTCCAGGGGGCGTGTCCATTGGAACGCGGCGTCACGTGAAAACCATAGACATAATATAGATAGATTTATTATGTCTATGGTGAAAACTATGAATAGACCCATTTTGACCCTACGTCACACGACTGTCAAGCTGGCTCAAACTGCGCGTGTTGGTTGCAAAAGACAAACTTCTCTGGGTATAATACACTTGGAGTGTCGATCAGGTCATTATATATCTCTGTTCACTGGATTACAGGGCTTGGCATTAACTTTGAGGCACTTGTCCTTTGGACGAGTACATTTACGTTTCACTTGTCAATGCATAAAAGTCACCGATACCTGACTCCGATACTATCGGGGTCAGGTATCGGGCCGATACCTTTAAATAGCCTGACCAAGTGATCGGGCAAAACTAGCCTGGCTAACGGAGGTCGCTTTCTCAGGAAGATGAGGAATGAAACAGACTCGGTTGAAGAAATCCAATATTCTGGCTATCTTCAGCAGGCTCGTATCTACGCTAGGCAGTCCTCTCTGACGTTTCTGGAGTGAAATACAACATAGTGCACACTGTGAGCGACGAGTCTGACTGAGGCTAACGTCAACAGTGTAATGGGGACGCAGTCTCACTCAAATTTCCAGTTTAAACAAATCACCAAAATAATCGGACCAGCTGGCTAAAAGCAGAATTCTCATGTCTCTTGAAAACTGCCCTGCTTGACTTTTAGATGTCGAATTGACTGTAAAACTGTAAAATTATGAACTTTGAGACATTTGACGCGAAGACATGGCTGCCGCTCCACTATGCGGTCTGTACCGGGCGACATTCTCCTGTCAAGACTTTCGTGACCCAAATCAAAATTCTGATGCGACAGATCAACTATTTGTATTATCCGTGTGGTCCTTTTGCCGTTTTAAATGCTTATCCTTTCCCGGTTTTCTGCAGCCACGTTGCGCGCGCATCCTGAATGTTTACAAACATGAAATTGGTCTATACTCACCTCACCTCTCCCATAGGGTTAGGTGATGGGGGGCTGTGTGTGTGAGTGTAAGCATCCCTCGCTGGCTCAAATTAATAAACTCTGACGTGTGCTCAGCACAGGCGAACATGCTGCTTGTTGAACATATGCTGAAAGCATGGCTAAGCCATCTGGCTCAGAGTCAAGTATTCTCACCAACTGTAGTCTTACGCTACCTGACAGTGGAAAAGCTCTATTCCCCGGGCATCGGGGCACAAATGGAGAAATATTATTGAAATGATTATCTGCATCAAGACTCAGATTTGGGCTGACATTTCGCCGGCTCTGTGTAATCCGAGGGGTTGTCTAGGAGAGGGCGGAGTGGGGGTTTGCCGGTAAGCCTTGGCGGGATGATTAATGAAGCCAGGATACAGGGTGGACCCAGCACACCTCCACCCAGACCCAGGGGCCGAGCCCCGCATATGAAGCAGGCCTGCCCTGCTCATCTCCCTGGGAGACAGCGCAACATCTCCAGCAGCAGGCACCAGCCCTGGTTCCAGTCCTAGTTCTAGTTCCAGTACAGCCCTGGTTCCAGTCCTAGTTCTAGTTTCCAGTACAGCCCTGGTTACAATCCTAGTTGTAGTACCCAGTACAGCCCTGGTTACAGTCCAAGTTCCTCGGTCTCAGCTCCAGCCCTAGTACTAGCCCTAGCCTTAGCCTCACCCCTAGCCTCATCCATAGCCCTAGCTCCAACCTCACCACCATCTCTACCCACCCCAAGCCCCAGACTCAGCCCTAGCCCCAGCCCTAGCCACAGACTCAGCTCTAGCCCCAGACTTAGCCCTAACCCCAGACTCAGCTCTAGCCCCTAGCCTCAGCTCTAGCCCCAGACTCAGCCCCAGCCCCTAGCCCCAGACTCAGCCCCAGCCCTAGCCCCAGACTCAGCCCCAGCCTAGCCCCAGACTCAGCCCCAGCCCTAGCCACAGACTCAGCTCTAGCCCCAGACTCAGCCCTAGCCCCAGCCCTAACCCCAACCCTAGCCCCAGCCCCAGACTCAAGCCCTAGCCCCAGACTCAGCCCCAGCCCCTAGCCCCAGACTCAGCCCCAGCCCTAGCCCCAGACTCAGCCCCAGCCCCAGCCCCTAGCCCCAGACTCAGCCCCTAACCCCAGACTCAGCCCCAGCCCTAGCCCCAGACTCAGCCCCTAGCCCCAGACTCAGCCCCAGCCCTAGCCCCAGACTCAGCCCCTAGCCCCAGACTCAGCCCCAGCCCTAGCCCTAGCCCCAGCCCCAGACTCAGCCCCAGACTCAGCCCCAGCCCTAGCCCCAGCCCCAGACTCAGCCCCAGACTCAGCCCCAGCCCTAGCCCCAGCCCCAGACTCAGCCCCAGACTCAGCCCCAGCCCTAGCCCCAGCCCCAGACTCAGCCCCAGACTCAGCCCCAGACTCAGCCCCAGCCCTAGCCCCAGCCCCAGACTCAGCCCCAGCCATCAGCATGTTCTCCAGAGCCGAGCCAGAGATCCCAGCTCAGCAGCTTCACTCGCAATGTCTGCTGGAAAGGTGGAGACCATGACATGCTACAGCACCTTCCAGAACATCCACCTGCTCTCCTGTCCTCATCCAGAACATCCACCTGCTCTCCTGTCCTCATCCAGAACATCCACCTGCTCCCCGTCCTCATCCAGAACATCCACCTGCTCAATTGTCCTCATCCAGAACATCCACCTGCTCCCCTGTCCTCATCCAGAACATCCACCTGCTCCACTGCCTCATCCAGAACATCCACCTGCTCCACTGTTCTCATCCAGAACATCCACCTGCTCTCCTGTCCTCATCCAGAACATCCACCTGCTCCCCGTCCTCATCCAGAACATCCACCTGCTCCATTGTCCTCATCCAGAACATCCACCTGCTCCCCTGTCCTCATCCAGAACATCCACCTGCTCCACTGCCTCATCCAGAACATCCACCTGCTCCCCTGTCCTCATCCAGAACATCCACCTGCTCCACTGCCTCATCCAGAACATCCACCTGCTCCCCTGTCCTCATCCAGAACATCCACCTGCTCCACTGTCCTCATCCAGAACATCCACCTGCTCTCCTGTCCTCTTCCAGAACATCCACCTGCTCCACCGTCCTCATCCAGATCATCCACCTGCTCTCCTGTCCTCATCCAGAACATCCACCTGCTCCCCTGTCCTCATCCAGAACATCCACCTGCTCCACTGCCTCATCCAGAACATCCACCTGCTCCACTGTTCTCATCCAGAACATCCACCTGCTCTCCTGTCCTCATCCAGAACATCCACCTGCTCCCCGTCCTCATCCAGAACATCCACCTGCTCCATTGTCCTCATCCAGAACATCCACCTGCTCCCCTGTCCTCATCCAGAACATCCACCTGCTCCACTGCCTCATCCAGAACATCCACCTGCTCCCCTGTCCTCATCCAGAACATCCACCTGCTCCACTGCCTCATCCAGAACATCCACCTGCTCCCCTGTCCTCATCCAGAACATCCACCTGCTCCACTGTCCTCATCCAGAACATCCACCTGCTCTCCTGTCCTCTTCCAGAACATCCACCTGCTCCACCGTCCTCATCCAGATCATCCACCTGCTCTCCTGTCCTCATCCAGATCATCCACCTGCTCCCCTGTCCTCATCCAGAACATCCACCTGCTCCCCTGTCCTCATCCAGAACATCCACCTGCTCTACGAGCGGTCCCACACAACATTTTATAAATGTCCCCTTTAATATATTGTCAGATAAACATGTATTCATTGTTTGGTAATTAATTGTCAATAACTAAAATATGTGTTTGGATAACAGTATTATGATTTTTCTTCATGTCTGACCAATGCACCTTCCTCAGTCTCAGCTCCATCTCTCCTCAGATCTCCTCCGTCTCTCGCCCTGTTGTCACCATCATCTCTCACCTCTCTCTCCCTCCCCCGTTCTCCCCCGCGTTTCCCCTCAGGCTTGATGGATGGGGTCCTGAAAGTCTCTCAGGACACTGGTAATCGGATAACAGCAAAGAGACTTGTAGACCACGTGAAACAACACTGTAGCTCATGAATGAACACGGCTCACTGCGGGGAGAGCGACTCAGAGCAGGAGCAACCGTCTTTAATCATGCCCTGTCGATGCTTAGTCACAGACAATGTTGCTTTGTTAAAAGTGTACTGTAATTAATAACTGGGGGAGTGGAGAACAATAGGGGAAGCCTCTGTTATCTGACGTTCAATACTGGAGTGGTGACTTCCTAACACTGTCAGTTAGATGTTTACCTATTGTGATGTAGCCAGTGACACGGCACAATGGGGTTTACCTTGAGAAGAAGACCAGAGGATGATTAATTGCAAGCTCACTGGTTTTACAGCTTCAAGAGTAAATCAACTGCTAAGAAGTGCTAACTTGCTAAAATATAAACTAATTTTAGGCTCCAGATATTAAAATATAATCCATCTTCTTCCTCCACTGGGGAAAGCTAATTAGAAAATGTGACTGGCATAGCAGAGAGGAGGTGGTGGAATAGTGGGATTAGGTTCAGTAGAGGAGGTGGTGGAATAGTGGGATCACAGCTTCCTGCTAAACCTCTGGATTTCTATACATTACAAATCAAGTCCTTACCATTGGTTCACATTTGATACTATATTATCAAATAAATTTGCTACTTTATACCTATGTCTATATACTATGTACATGATACTTAATATTATAATAAAAAATAAAGACATGAAAAAACAAAATGTGAAATAAATGTGTCATACAAATGTCTTGCATTACAAATAGATATATTTTTTAAAGAAAACTGCAATTCTAAATATTCCATGTTTCCTCTTTATAGACCAGTAGAAAGTAACAGAAATATGTAAAATAACAATAAAGTAACACAAAAATGTAAAATAACATGAGAGATATTTATGCTGCATTCATATTCTTATTTTTTGCAGCCCTCTCTTTCTCTCTCTTCTACCTCTCTCTCTCTCTACACATCTCTCCTCTCTCTCCTCTCTCTCTCTCTCTCTCTCTCTACCTCTCTCTACCTCTCTTACAATAACCAATAAACATCAGGGGCCTGAGGCGAGCTGGTGATGGTACCTGGCAGTGACTTGGCCAGTGTTCAGCTCTTGTGTTCTTCATATGTATTGACCTTATGCAGTAAAACATCCACTGCCTATTGTACAATGCAATTCATCCCCCTGAGGTACGCAAGGGTTCAAACCAGCAACTGGTCACCCCGCTCGGCTCCCGAGGAACATCATACAACATGGCAGTTTGGACGCAACGGAAAAAACACATACAAGTAGATTTCTTCCATTTGTACTATGTTGCTGTGAGACAAACTATAAATCCTAAACCCATATTTTATTATCCCCCTCTCTCTCTCTCTCTCTATCGCTCTCTCTCTCTCTCCCTCTCTCTCTCTCTCTCTCTTTCTCTATCGCTCTCTCTCTCTCTCCCTCTCTCTCAGAGACCAGTGGTGTAAATAGTACATGTGTAAATAGGTGAGCAGTGTCTATGAGTAGTGTATGAGGTGTGTATGAGAGGTGTGTAAGAGAGTGTATAAGTTGTGTGTATGTGGTGTGTGTATGTGGTGTGTGTGTTTAATGTGTGTGTGAGCATCAAGTAGATGGCAGGCAGGCAGGCAGGCAGGCACGCAGGCAGGCAGGCAGGCAGGCAGGCAGGCAGGCAGGCAGGCAGGCAGGCAGGCAGGCACGCAGGCAGGCAGGCAGGAAGGAAGGCACGCAGGCAGGCAGGCAGGCAGGCAGGCAGGCAGGCAGGCAGGCACGCAGGCAGGCAGGAAGGAAGGCACGCAGGCAGGCAGGCAGGCAGGCAGGCAGGTAGGCTCTGTGGAAGGCAGGCAGGCAGGCAGGCAGGCAGGAAGCACGCAGGCAGGCAGGCAGGAAGGAAGGCACGCAGGCAGGCAGGCAGGTAGGCTCTGTGGAAGGCAGGCAGGCAGGCAGGCAGGCAGGCAGGCAGGCAGGAAAGCACGCAGGCAGGCAGGCAGGCAGGCAGGCAGGCAGGCAGGCAGGCAGGCTCTGTGGAAGGCAGGCAGGCAGGCAGGCAGGAAAGCACGCAGGCAGGCAGGCAGGCAGGCAGGCAGGCAGGCTCTGTGGAAGGCAGGCAGGCTCTGTGGAAGGCAGGCAGGCTCTGTGGAAGGCAGGCAGGCAGGCTCTGTGGAAGGCAGGCAGGCAGGCTCTGTGGAAGGCAGGCAGGTAGGCAGGCTCTGTGGAAGGCAGGCAGGCTCTGTGGAAGGCAGGCAGGTAGGCTCTGTGGAAGGCAGGTAGGCAGGCTCTGTGGAAGGCAGGCAGGCTCTGTGGAAGGCAGGCAGGTAGGCTCTGTGGAAGGCAGGCAGGCAGGCTCTGTGGAAGGCAGGTAGGCAGGCTCTGTGGAAGGCAGGCAGGCTCTGTGGAAGGCAGGCAGGCTCTGTGGAAGGCAGGCAGGCTCTGTGGAAGGCAGGCAGGCTCTGTGGAAGGCAGGCAGGTAGGCAGGCTCTGTGGAAGGCAGACAGGAAGGCCGGTCGGCTCCCGGAGGCCCTGAGGACTGCCCCAGGAGAGCCGTGTGCTTCTGAGTGGTGACAGTTTAGAGGCAATAAGCCTGATGTGACCAATAATACAGCCCAGCAAAGTGGCCTGGAGAGATGGCTGCATGATGGCGTGCAACAACACGGCACAGTGTCATTGTGCTCCCACTGTGAGGCCCGGCAGGCCATGTCACTTTGGGCTGCTGTCTGGAACAGGGGTGGAAGGTTCCTCATTAATGAAAACCTCTTTTTATTTGTGACATCTTTTTTTCTTTTTCTCTTTCTTTCGATCACCTCTGCAAGCATCTTAGAAGGATGTAATTTAGTTTAGAGTGGCAATTTATCTTGTGTGGACCCTGTTCTGTTAACCCTTTCACCGTAGGATGTGGCAACGTAATCCATTAAGAGAAGCACATTCCCAGGTATTTCAGTCCTGTAATAGCTGTTGAATTGCTAGCCTGCTGAGTGTCCATTTAGCAGCTCTGAAATGCATTGCAATGCCTTCCTACTGTCTGTAATTACCCGGCAACACAGGGTGGAGAAGGAAGGAACTTCTGAGTTGAAACTTTGTTTGGATGTAAACAGTCTCTGTAATGTACTGTGGACGAACGTTTTTAGAATTTTGGTTTGGTGGAAAATTTTCTGTAAAATAAAAAGCTACATTCCTTAACCTAACTGTAAAACTAAAATGGACGGAAAATATTTTCCAAACAATACACTAGTCACTGACAAAGGGCATTCAGTTTTTTATATAAATAATCTTTCATATAAATAATAGTTTTTACTCCCAAACTTTGCCATCACCTTGTGACTTGCGACAGGCCAAACTAAGTGATAAAATACTGCCTCACATTCAACGCAAAAGAGAGAAATAAATATTTTCTAAAAGATAATGCTTGGATTGATAGAACAGGTTATTGTTTTTGCCATTGCTGGTCACTTGCCAATCTGTGTTTCCGTGTTTTTGAAGGAAACTTCAGCGTAAACTTTGGTGGTCGCAAACATGCTGTTGGTAAGGTGCAGCTGTACTGACCCCAGAGAATATGGCAGATTTCTGGGCTAGTTTGAAGTAGAGAGAAGATAGAGAGAGACAGAGAGAGAGAGAGAGAGACATAGATACAGAGAGAGAGAGAGAGAGAGAGAGAGAGAGGGAGACAGAGAGAGAGAGAAAGAGAGAGAGAGAGAGAGACAGAGAGAGAGAGAGAGAGAGAGACAGAGAGACAGAGAGACAGGGAGACAGAGAGAGAGAGACGAGAGACAGAGAGAGCAGATAGAGAGAGATAGAGAGAGAGATATCGAGAGCTATCAGCTCTCTCTCGATCTTCTCTGACTCGCCGTCTCATCATCCTACGTCGATAGCATACGATCTACTCTCTCTCTCCTCTCTCTCTCTCTCTCAGCTCTCCTTCTCTCTCTCTCTCTCTCTCTCCCCGCTACTCTCTCGCTCCTCTCTCTCCCTTCTCTTCCTCGCTCGCTGCTCTCTCCTGCTCTCTTTCGCCTGCTCTCTTCGCTTGCGTATGTGGTGTGTCTGTCTTCAGTACAGGGTCAAGCAGTGGAAGACTCATTTGGAATTCAGAACTGCAACATTGCCATCTTTTGGCCAGCCGGTGTACTCTGGCACCCAGGAAGCTGTCTGGATGCTCCAAAAATGGTTTAGTAACAGCTTTTATTAATCTAAATCTTTGATTTACAATGCCTGTTATTGCTATTGTATTATTGTTTGGTTTTCTGTATTTTATTCATTAAAAGGTACAAAATATGATAGGAAATGTAATGTAGGTAATGTTCTTGTAATCTGAAAATGTTGGAGCATTATAAATGAATGATCTTGTTGGGGAGAACATTGTTCTAGTTATGCGATGGTCTTGAGATGAGCTGGACACTGGACCTTTACATTATTATTATAAGATTATTAAAGATATTAACATGTCTAGCACACCTTTATATTTACTATAATCCAAGTAGATCATTCAGAAAGGGCTTATTTAATACATATTTAATGATGAAAATAATTGTTAGTACTCTTGCTAGTATGACACAGTCAGTGTTTGGGTCCTGCTTGCGTTGGGGCAGTCCCAGAGTGAGATGAGCCTGTCCTGCCTGGCCCCTTGTCCTGTCTGAACATCACATGTGGCTGACGCGCCTGTGCTGTCCTGTTCTCCCACGGTGGTGTGTGCGACATCACGGATAAGGAAGAGGATCCGCTCTGACAGAGAGTGACTGACTGGCATGTCACATTCTCTGATGACTTTATTGTGCTGCCTGTCAGTGCACTTAATCTGTGTGTCAGTCAAACCAGCGCCGCCCACGCCAGACCCTCCCCAGCCAGGCTAATACCCACTCTTTTAATGACGTTACACTGGGTGTAATGTCATTCAGCGCTGGGCAGATACTATCTGTTATTTGCATCATTCAGCCAGAGAAGCGGCAGTCTCCGCGTGTGAGGCAGATAGAGAGCCGGTCATCTCCCTGTGCACTTCCAGGAGGATAACAGATGTCAGAACTGGAGACTGGCCATTATTTAGACTGTGTTTTTTTTATCTGGGCCAGACATGATGTCTCACTTAGTAACGCACAGAACCATGAGAGTCTCACGCCTTTCAAACTCTCCCATAACGCACAACTTCTCATTTATATATCACATGCACAATTGTATATGTTTGTTAGTTAGGGTAAGGTTTAGTTTGTAGGCACTCCCGCAAATCTGCGTTTGGCTACACAATCCTACTTCCTTGGAGACAAAAGTGTCAAAACAAGCAGTTTGTCAGAAAACAAGCACACAGTAAGTGACAACCTCATCATCATGTGAGTGTCCAGGTGCCACGTCGTGTGGAAACAACATCTGTATCTATTAGAGCCGAGCTGAGTGGTGCTGCTCTGCTGGGACAGAGGCAGTTGATCTTCCTTAAAGACGACCAAAAACACGTCGGCAGGCTGCAGCCGTGATGATGCATGTGCCTGTCCTCCTCTCTCAGCCTTCATAACATCCACACGACCAACAACTGGGAAGGATTCAGACTCTCTCTGAGGTGCGTTTAGTTCCCCTGTCATTCTGAATAAGTAAACCAGCCTACAAGCTTCAAAGGTAACTCAATCTGTTTTTTCACTGACAGTGCATTTTCTACCATCAGAGCTCCCAGCACCTAATTAAATGTATTTAGCATCATAAATATTCCTGGGGGACAGGTTGACACACTGACTTAATGTCTCGCCTCATGGTCTCTCTGTATTACTGGGTCTGGCATGAGAGAGTTCCCCTCCCAGGTACGCACTGCTGCCTGGATGTTCTGGGAACAGAGAGCAGATCATTTCTGCTCACTGGGAAACCATATTGAACACAACATTCCACATCTCAGGCAGATCTTTAATTACATCAATGGAACTGAAGATACAAGCCAGGCTTGTTCTTTGTTGTTATTTGTATCAATAGTTTCCCAGCATTGACATGAAGCAGAGAGATTTCAGGTGTACTGTTTGTACCTATTGACTGGTGCCTGATGACTTGTGGATCAGGGTGAACAGCCTCCACAGTCTGATCCTGAATGGAGGGGCTGGATCAGGGTGAACAGCCTCCACAGTCTGATCCTGAATGGAGGGGCTGGATCAGGGTGAACAGCTCCACAGTCTGATCCTGAATGGTAGGGCTGGATCAGGTGAACAGCCTCCACAGTCTGATCCTGAATGGAGGGGCTGGATCAGGGTGAACAGCCTCCACAGTCTGATCCTGAATGGAGGGGCTGGATCAGGTGAACAGCCTCCACAGTCTGATCCTGAATGGAGGGGCTGGATCAGGGTGAACAGGGTGAACAGCCTCCACAGTCTGACCCTGGATGGAGGGGAAGGGACAACGATGCACACTGCTGCCTTCCTAGGAGAGGGCTTGGCCAGCCTCATCCAGCAGCTGTATCACTGTCTGTCTGCCTTCCTCCAGACTTCCTCCAACCCTCCTGCCCTCCCTCACCTTGCTGGTCCCTTCACCAGCGTCCTCTACTCCACACATAACCCCCCCACCCAACCCCCCACCCCCTAACACCCTAACCCCCACTGGGACGTTTTTTGGATGACTTCCTGAGGACTTGAAGTCCTTCCCAAGTGTTCACCCTTGAAAAGGACGATGTTTCACAGCTTATTTGTTTGTCTTCTGTGGCTGACTAGCGTGCAACTCTGCCTCCCCCTCTTCCCCCTCCTCCCCCTCCTCCTCCCCCTCCTTCTCCCCCTCGTGTCTCCACCCCTCCTCTCTCTCTCCTCCTCCTCCATCTCCTCTTGCTCCTCCCCTCTTCTCTCTTTCCTCCCCCTCGCCCCTCACCCCTCCTGCCTCCTCCTCCTGCCTCCTCTCGCTCCTCCTCCATCTCCTCTCCTCTCCTCCTCCTCCTCTCCTCCTCCTCCCCCCTCCCTCCTGCCTGCCTCACTCCTCTCCTCCTCCTCCTTCCTCCTCCTCTCCTCACTGCTCTCCTACGGCTCCACCGTCTCTCCTCCTCCTCCGCTCCTCCTCTCCTCCTCGTCCTCCTGCTCGCTCCTCTCTGGAAAGAACGCTGGACGCGGCCTCCCCCTCCTCTCCTCCTCCTCCTCCGTGCCTCCTGCCTCGCCTCTTCACCCCTCGTTTCCGCGACCTCTTCGCTGCTCCCGCCCTCCTCTCTCCTGCCTCTCCTCCACCCTGCTTCCCCCCTCCTCCTACCTCCTCCCACTCCGCATCGATACTCGTATGTCCCCCTCCGTCTCCCCTCCTCCCCTCTCCTCTCCCCCTCTGTCCCCGCTCCCTGCCTCCTCCTCCCGCCTCATTCCGCCCCTCTGCTACTCCTCATCTACCTCACTCCGTCTCGTCCTCCTCCATCCTCTCGCGCCTCTACTCCGTTTGCCCCGTCGCTCTTCCCCTCCTCTCCTCTCTCTCTTCACGTCCTCCACTCGCCTCCTCTCACTCGCTGCTCTCGACCCGACACCGTAGGCTCCTGTTTCGCTCCACGCTCGCCCTCCTCCGCATCCGCCCTCCGCTCCTCCTCCTTCACCTCCATCACACGCTCCTTCGACGCTCGACCTCCACTCCATCCTCACTTCTCTCCACCCACCCGCCCTGCTCGTGCCTCCTCGCTCCCTCTCCCAGGCTGCCTCCTCCTCGCCTGTGCTCCTCCTCCACCCTCTTCGGGCCTCGCTCTTCACCTCCTTCTCCCAGAACCGCTCATCTCTCCATCCGCCTCCGGCTGCCTCCGCGCCTCCTCCTCCAGAAGCAGAACAAACAGGTATGCTGCAGAGCTGCAGAGCAGGCTGAAGAGGGCTTGAGAAGACAGAATTACATGTTATTATGTTCATTTTAAATCCAAATCTTTTTCTCATTTCCCTCACTTGCCTGTGAGTCTGGATGGAGATCTCTTCTCCTCAACACTTGTAATTGCAATTTGCGACACAGGAACACCTGTATTCATCTACATATTAATAGAAAACAGGAAGTATAAATCCCAATGTTCTGCCCGCCGGTGTCAGCTGAGATGTTACATTGGGGAGAGGGCTGTCTCCTCTCTGTTCAAATATGGCCACTCTACTCTCTTCCTCCCTATATTATCACCTTTAGAGACCACATCAGATATTAGAATTATGAATGGCAGCCTATCTACATCACTGGCCATGACACTTATAATATTCATATGTGACATTGCACATTTAGGTTTCCAGAGTAAAGGCGTTCCCTGGGTTGAGTTATGGGAAGGTGGTGGGACAGGCTGGGGGAGGGGGGGGGACAGGACCCTTCTGAGGCTGACAGGGCCCTTCTGAGGCTGACAGGGCCCTTCTGAGGCTGGGGGAGGGGGGGGACAGGACCCTTCTGAGGCTGGGGAAGGGCCCTCTGAGGCTGGGACAGGGCCCTTCTGAGGCTGGGGGAGGGGGGGGGGCTTCTGAGGCTGGGGGAGGAGTGGGACAGGGCCCTTCTGAGGCTGGGGGAGGGGGGGGGGCCTTCTGAGGCTGGGGGAGGAGTGGGACAGGGCCCTTCTGAGGCTGGGGGAGGGGGGGGGGCCTTCTGAGGCGGGGGAGGAGTGGGACAGGGCCCTTCTGAGGCTGGGGGAGGGGGGGGGACAGGGCCCTTCTGAGGCTGGGGGAGGGCCTTCTGAGGCTGGGGGAGGGGGGGGGACAGGGCCCTTCTGAGGCTGGGGGAGGGGGGGGACAGGACCCTTCTGAGGCTGGGGGAGGGCCTTCTGAGGCTGGGGGAGGGGGGGGGACAGGGCCCTTCTGAGGCTGGGGGAGGGGGGGGACAGGACCCTTCTGAGGCTGGGGGAGGCTTTGAGGCTGGGGGAGGGGGGGGACAGGGCCCTTCTGAGGCTGGGGGGAGCCTTCTGAGGCTGGGGGAGGGGGGGGGACAGGGCCCTTCTGAGGCTGGGGGAGCCTTCTGAGGCTGGGGGAGGAGTGGGACAGGGCCCTTCTGAGGCTGGGGGAGACAGGGCCCTTCTGAGGCTGGGGGAGACAGGGCCCTTCTGAGGCTGGGGGGGGAGTGGGACAGAGGGACTGATAACCTCGTTTGGAACAGGCACGGGAACGTTGTCCTGAAATACCCCCACAGAAGAAGAGAAGAAACGTGAATACATAAGAAACCACGGAGCAGATCCCAGCCTTTACATTCAAGCTGCTGAGGAAGTTGACGGGGAAAGAAAATGAACTTTACTGCAATATTTATCGGAGCAAAGCGATGTCAGGCAACACAATGAAACCCCTCCAGAAACAAATCCATACACAGTTTGTTTAATAATGTATATTTGATAGAGAACTTGTGTATGGGCTGTAATGTACTGTAAGCATGAAGTGTTGTACTCTGAGCTCTAAGATGTTTGCTATTTCCCAGAATGCTTCAGTGTGTCGGCCATGTTGGTGACCTGCAGTCAGGGGCCTCCAGGGGCCAGTGTCAGGTCAGACGCTACACAGCCGTGCCGTGTAGGAGGGCCTCGCCGCCTCATTAAGAACAGGACCAGACGTGGTCTAATGAACTTAAGACAACGCTAATTAACGGGAGAGAACAATAGCTGGAGGTTTTTCTAAAAGTCTGCGTCTCTGAGCCTGCTTGTATGACAGCGTCTAAGCCACCTTAATCCTGCCGTGCGCCGCATGGCGAGGCGCAGGGGCCACGGAGGCACCGGGGCAGGAGGCTGGGGCAGGTCGGGGGGGGAGGGGGGGGAGCTTCCACTCTGCTGCTGATACAGTCACCTGTGACAGTCCTTTATGGTGTGATAAAGTAAGGGAGGTCCCTGGTGAGGAGGGAGCTGACGGGGCCAGGGGGGCTCTGGGGACCAAGTGTCATGGTTGTCTATCAGAAGGCTGAAAGGAGGAAAGGGACATGTAACCGGGCACCATTGTACCGCGCTTGTCATTGACTGATCGGGCCCATTTAGTCGCCTTTCACAGTGAATGAAACCACCTGAATAGATGAAAGAGAGACAGCCTTCCTGACAAACAAGGAGGCCTGGAATATTCATGGAGGGCCTGCAAGGAGAAGATTAATGTATTAGAAATTAAAATGGGGCCTGGACGTGTGATCTTGCTCTATCACTTGGCCAGACCTGTGTCACCCGTCGCTAGCTCCTGAAGTCTACTGCCACGCTGCCAAGGTGGAGAGGAATCATTAAGCGCCCTGCCATTGTGTGAGCAGAATAATCAAACTTCACACCCCCACCTCTCCCCCGCCTTCCTGCCACCCCTCCCCTCCCCACCCCACCCCCCTCTTCTATTCTTCCCCTCTGCGCTGACAATGAATTATTCCGGAGCCATTTGCAATGTTAACAGCACCTATCTGGGCCATCCATGCCTTTATGATAAGCTCCAAATATGCATTTCAACAGTCTGAACAGAACCTGCTTCTCAGGCATTACAAAGGACACCTGTCAGTCATCTGAAAGAGCTGTCAGTCTCTGTCACACACCACTGCCAGGGAAATGGCCCAAAAGATCATCTTTACTCTCTCTCTCCATGCGTCTGCTCCTTTCGACGTCAAAAGAGCTCTATCTCTATCTCTATCTCTCGATCTATCTATCTATCTCTCTCTCTCGCTCTCTCTCTCTCTCGCTCTCATCTCTCTCTCTCTCTCTCTATCTCTCTCTCTCTCTCTCTCTCTCTCTCTCTCTCTCTCACCCTTCTCTTTCAGACTGTAACAGTTACATTCGCAATAGAGTGACAAGTGATTTACACCAGAAAAAAAATCAGTTTAAACCTGGAAAAGGGTTATTCTCTTAGGCAGGCTTCTTTTTGGCTGGTTTACAACTGTATCAGATGTGCTATCAGCAGTGTGATCAGGGCCACGCTGAATGTCATTATGCTTGATACCGCAAGCTGCAGACAGACTGCTGTGCTGAAAGGTGACATTGATAATTCATATCTCTGTAAACAGAGGGAGCAGGAGCCGATGGATCAAACAGGTGTCCCCTCCACAGATCTCCCTTCCACGTGTTCCACATCACCTTCTGATGACTGAGCCGGAGCGTCCCTTTAGCACGCTCATACATCAGATACAATTACAATCTAACAAGCAGTTTAACACGTACCAAGTGTGTTAAGTCTATGACTTATTCGTTGTTAAATCATATTAAATTCAAACATGTTTTCATCATAATTGCTCCTATTCCACGTTAGAAACCAGATGTCTTCTTCACAGTCTCAGACCTGTGGCTCCTCCATGAAGGCAAATCATCTGTGAAGCCATTCAGTTGGTGTGCCACAAGCTGTGCGTGGGATTTCCAGCCCAGTGCAGAGAATGTGTTTGGGCCTGGGCTCATGTGGGGTTTGGGTCCCAGATCCCCCTGTGGCCCCTATAAGGGCCAGGCCACCTTCTCTCACACACCAGCACATCCCATAATAACACCAACCTCTGTCCTCACATCGGCCATGAGCAGGCACCGTTCAGATAAGTCACGTGATAAGGATATTATGTCACGTGATTAGGATATTATGTCACGTGATTAGGATATTAAGTCACGTGATTAGGATATTAAGTCACGTGATTAGGATATTAAGTCATGTGACTAGGATATTAAATCACGTGACTAGGATATTAAGTCACGTGACTAGGATATTAAATCACGTGACTAGGATAATAAATCACGTGACTAGGATATTAAGTCACATGACTAGGATATTAAATCACGTGACAAGGATATTAAGTCACGTGATTAGGATATTAAATCACGTGACAAGGATATTAAGTCATGTGATTAGGATATTAAGTCACGTGATTAGGATATGAATGGTTTAAAAACGCTACTTGTCTAACTACCCCCTTGTCATGTTTGTGTATTAGAAACTGCAAGTGGCAGCTCGGATCTAAGACGGATTTGAGAGACCGCAGATAGAGTGCGGCTAGTTTGGTTTGTTATATGTTTTAGATCAACACTTGTATTATTGTTTTTGTCGATTTTGTGTAAAGTCGATTTTATGTAAAGCACTTTGAGCTGCAATTCTTGTATGAAAAGTGCTATATAAATAAAGTCTTACTTACTTACTTACTTACTTGCTCTGGTGTGAATCACTTTATGAACAGTAGCATGATGTAACTGCACACTGGAACATCAAAAGTGATCTAGTGCACTCCCTGACCGAGGCTTGGTTTGCTCCTGAGATCAGAGCCCAGCCTAGCACAGCCATGTCACATGTCACATGTAAGACGGAGGGCACACCCCTTTAGCGACCAGCTCCATGGAAAACCCTGATGGAATATGAACGCCCTCATGCACACCAATCCAAAATTCCTCGTAGTTTTTTCAGTGGGTCTGGTCTTTTTCAAAACAGGACAGATTTTGTGTAAAACTAGAATTTCAGACACTCCTCTCCAACGCATAGTTTCCACCCCATCTCTGCTCGTTCTCCTGACAGTGTGGTCATTGTGTTTCAAGATGGGACTCGGTGGATGAATGTTAACTTTGACTTGAGAGGCTGGCAAGCCGGCGGGTGTCTTGTCAGGGACCAGCCATGCAGCAGAGACCAGCCATGCAGCAGGGACCAGCCATGCAGCAGGGACCAGCCATGCAGCAGGGACCAGCCATGCAGCAGGGACCAGCCAGCAGCAGAGACCAGTCATGCAGCAGGGACCAGCCATGCAGCAGGGAACAGCCATGCAGCAGGGACCAGCCATGCAGCAGGGACCAGCCATGCAGCAGGGACCAGCCACGCAGCAGAGACCAGTCATGCAGCAGAGACCAGCCATGCAGCAGGGACCAGCCATGCAGTAGGGACCAGCCATGCAGCAGGGACCAGCCATGCAGCAGAGACCAGTCATGCAGCAGGGACCAGCCATGCAGCAGGGACCAGCCATGCAGCAGGGACCAGCCATGCAGCAGGGACCAGCCATGCAGCAGAGACCAGTCATGCAGCAGAGACCAGCCATGCAGCAGGGACCAGCCATGCAGCAGAGACCAGCCCTGCAGCAGGGACCAGCCATGCAGCAGGGACCAGCCATGCAGCAGAGACCAGCCATGCAGCAGAGACCAGTCATGCAGCAGGGACCAGCCATGCAGCAGGGACCAGCCATGCAGCCTCTCTCCTCCTGCTTCTATATATCTTTTACCACAATACTAAATGATGACAGAGACTCTGTAACCAACGTGATTATGTATTAGACATTGTTGCACTGTGTCGTAACACAGGTGATACACACTGTAATACTGTTTGAAATGTGCATTTCTGGGCCTTGATTATCATCTGCACTAACTATATGTACTTTTGCATAGTTAGTGTGGAGAAAAAAAACTGTTTTAAATATTATTTGTTTGATTATCTATTCGTTGGTCATATGACGTTTCTTCATTTGATAAATATGTATTCAAAAGACATTTAACTGGTTTGGTTGCAGAAATTTCAACCACAATGGTTTGGCAAAAAGCGTCTCGTAAATGAATAAATATAAATGTAAACATGACAAGATACTGAGCAACACACCAAACGCTGCTGGTACGAACACAACCATGCCCAGTCTGCTGGTACGAACACAACCATGCCCAGTCTGTTGGTACAAACACAACCATGCCCAGTCTGTTGGTACAAACACAACCATGCCCAGTCTGTTGGTACAAACACAACCATGCCCAGTCTGTTGGTACAAACACAACCATGCCCAGTCTGTTGGTACAAACACAACCATGCCCAGGATGTTGGTACAAACACAACCATGCCCAGTCTGTTGGTACAAACACAACCATGCCCAGGCTGTTGCCATGTAGAGGTTAGGTACAAAGACATGAGTCCAACGTTAGGAACAAGAGAGAGCCCTTATCTCGTCTTCCTTTCTTTATTTTGATTTTTTTTCCACTCAAATGGACGTCAATAGATGTGCATGTAGCACAGCTTTCTCAGTAATTATTCAGTGACTACGATTTTGCAACTGGGGAAGACACCGGAACACAATTTACCTGAGTCATAAATGAGTATATAATTGAGTCCTTAGGGAAAATAACTCAGCCTAACTACTGGAAATAATGTGTCAATTCAATACATTTCCTAATGAGCACATTTGAGTTTGCCGCAATTATATTAGCTAGTGTATGTGTGCAGATAGAATTTTGCCGCTGAGCTGAAGTGCACAGATTCAGTGCTCCCATGTATTCATTAGAATTAGCATATGGACCTGTCAACACTTCTCAGAGAAGCGTTGTAACAAAGCCATTTAGCCCCCCATCCAGCCATGCCTCTGGAAGGAGTAAATGTGGTGGGTAAATGCCTGCCCCCTCAGCGACAGGGCTGGACTGGGACTGGCCATGCTGCCTCTGACGAGTTGTTACAGCCAAGATCTGGCCTCTGACCAAGAGATATCTACATCAACACTGCTTACCCTCCACCATGGCTCTGAGCTACTGCTGCATCCACACAGCCAGACAGCCAGACAGCCACACAGCCACACAGCCACACAGCCACACAGCCAGACAGCCACACAGCCACACAGCCACACAGCCAGATAGCCAGACAGCCAGACAGCCAGACAGCCAGACAGCCAGACAGCCAGACAGCCAGACAGCCAGACAGCCAGACAGCCAGACAGCCACACAGCCACACAGCCACACAGCCACACAGCCACACAGCCACACAGCCACACAGCCACACAGCCACACAGCCAGATAGCCAGACAGCCAGACAGCCAGACAGCCAGACAGCCAGACAGCCAGACAGCCAGACAGCCACACAGCCACACAGCCACACAGCCAGACAGCCAGACAGCCAGACAGCCACACAGCCAGACAACCAGACAGCCACACAGAAACACAGACACACAGACACACAGACACACAGACACACAGACACACAGACACACAGACACACAGACACAGAGACACACAGACACACAGACACACAGACACACAGACACACAGACACACAGACACACAGACACACAGCCACACAGCCACACAGTCAGACAGACAGACAAACAGACACACAGACACACAGACACACAGACACACAGACACACAGACACACAGACACACAGACACGCAGCCACACAGACACACAGACACACAGACACACAGCCAGACAGCCACACAGTCAGACAGCCACACAGTCAGACAGACAGACAGTCAGACAGACAGACAGTCAGACAGACAAACAAACAGATAGCCAGCCAGTTCAGGGAGAGAAAAGAGGGTGAAGAGGGGAGAGTGAGTGGAAGAGGGGGGGGAGAGACAGAGACTGGGAGAAAGCAAGAGAAAAAGAGGCAGAAAGAGAAAGAAACATAAAGAGAGAGTAAGAGAGAGACTGACTGTGAAGTCACAGTCAAGTCCAACAATCTGGTTTATATTTTTCTATTCTACATTCTATATTTGTTGTTGTTTTTTTATGACAACCACCCTTCATAGGTTGTAAGCACATACTGTAGATCCATCGGGTGAGTTGAAATGAACAGTCCCTAAGTTAAACAGCCCAAGTAAAATATTCCTATCAAAAGGTGCCAGATTCAAATGAACGCTCTCCTTTGTTGTTGTTTGTGGTGTTTGCGTGGAAGCCACCAGTGAGAGCTGGTATTGTTGGGCACTGGAGCACAGCAGGCCTGCATGCCATTGTTGCTGCCAGGATTTTAAAACAGGCGCTAGTTATCAATAGAACACAGACTATTCCAGTCACTCAGCTGTGGCTATTGATACACTTCACAACCTCACAAACTCTGCAGCGAGCCATGATCTCACACACTCTGCAGCCAGCCAGGATCTCACACACTCTGCAGCGAGCCATGATCTCACACAATTGGGGCTCTTCTCTGACAGATCCTTTCTTTTACAGATGGAGTCGGGGGTTTCTGTTTGTCTTCTTCTTCTGTTCTGTGCTGGATCTCTGTTTCTAATGGATAGACCGCCTCCTCGAAAGAAGGACGAGGAGGAATACAAGTTCATAGAGAAGAAGGAGGAGGGCAGAGGAGGAGGTGGTGAAGGAGATGGATGAGGAGGTGGAGGAGGCGCAGGTGGAGGAGGAGGACAGATGAGGAGGAGGTGGAGGAAGTGGAGGAGGACAGATGAGGAGGAGGTGGAGGAGGTGGAGGAGGACAGATGAGGAAGAGGTGGAGGAGGTGGAGGAGGCGCAGGTGGAGGAGGAGGACAGATGACGAGGAGGTGGAGGAAGTAGAGGAGGAAGAGGTGGAGGAGGCAGATGAGGAGGTGGAGGAGGTGCAGGTGGAGGACAGATGAGGAGGGGAGGTGGGGAGGAGGAGGAGGAGGTGGGGAGGAGGAGGTAGACAGATGAGGAGGAGGTGGAGGAGGTGGGGGTGGGGGTGGAGGTGAAGGAGATGGATGAGGAGGTGGAGGGGGTGGAGGAGGTGGAGGAGGAGGCAGGCCTTGCTTGAGTCCTCTGAGCACCCTGACTACCAGGAGCAGAAAAGCAAATGTAGAGGCCTTGGGCAGGCTTTGATATTTCAGCCTTTCGTCTGCTGTGACCTAGACTGCCTCTAACTGAGGCGGACTGGGGTCAGGGAGAATCAGAGGAGAGGAGGGAGCGAAAGAAAGAGTCCCCTCCTCCACCTCCTCCTCTTCTGTCCTCCACCCCCACGGGTGCCCCTGAGATGGCAGGGAGAGATCTGGGGGGAGACACACACGCACACACACACACACACGCACACACGCACACACGCACACACACACACATACACTTAGACACACACACATACACACACACAGTGGGCACATCCGCTGGACTCATTATGTGCACCTTTGTCCAGTATTGTGTTCTATTACCAGTCCCTCCCCAGCACTAAAACCATTAGAGCCACTGCCATCCTGTCACCCTCCTTATTATAACATTACATATTCACACGTCTGCAGGACAGGCTCTTAATGAGGATGAAGGGAGACTAATAGAGACTTTCTCTCTCCTCTCTTATGACATAAACTATGGGCATAATGAGGAGGAGAGAGGAGGAGGCGGAGAAGGAGAGGAGGAGAGGAGAAGAAGAGGAGAGGAGAGAAGAGAAAGAGAGGAGTAGGCGGAGAGACTGCTTCTATGAGATGTGGGTAGTAGGACTTCTGAGTGATCTTACTCGCTCTAGTAGCATCTCTCGATCCGACTCTCTCCTCGTCGCGCTCTCTCTCTCTTCTCCGCACTCTTCGCTCCGTCTCTCTCTCCGCTCTGTCTTCATCCTCCTCCTCGTCGCGCCGCTTCTTCTCTCCTTCTTCTACTTCTTCCCTTCTTCCCGCTTCTTCGCCTTCTTTTTCTCGTTCTGTTTCTCTGTCGTGCCTCGCTTCTCTTGCTGCTGGGTTTCGCTGTCTTCGCCTATGAGTAGGGGAACAATCAGTGCTCATCACAACACGACACACCCACAACTAGACAGTGTTTAGTGAGTGATATGGATAGCCATATATTCGCAACAATTCTTTTTTACCTAAGAAATTAAAAGCTTTGACCAGCAACTCTTTCTGTGGTCAGGGGTGGTGACCAACATATTCACTCTGACTGAGATTCAAATACACATCTTAACAGCTTCCTCTCTCTGTCTACTGTCAGCTACACTGAATGACCAGCAAGCCTTTCCCATATAAAGAATTACATCCAGAGTTGGATAACAGCAAACAGACACAGGCAGGCACATATTTGATGAGTTAAACCTCTGTAAATGGGAGAGTGCAGAACAGAAGCTCTTGAATCCTCTGACTTTATTCAACATTCAGGGAACTGTGAATGAAGTGAAATAGGATGTTCAGTTCTGGAACAAATCAGATTCCTGTCTGGAAATTCCCAACTCTGTTACAACTTCCCATGACAGCTTACAACACTTTCCTACACACAGTCTCTCTCCCTCTCTCTCTCTCTCTACTCTCTCTCGCTCTCTCTCTCTCTCTCTCTCCCTCTCCCTCTCCCTCTCCCTCTCCCTCTCTCTCTCTCTCTCTCTCTCTCTCTCTCTCTCTTTCACTCTCTCATGTGGAGTAATACAACCATGCTCAAATTTCTCTCATCCCTTCAAGCGCAAAATACAAAAAGGCTGGCCTGCCACCACCTGATTCAATCAAGTGTGTTACATGGTATACCCATGGGCTACTAGGCGACTTGTATTTTAATTAATAATGTAATACCCTATTCTCAACGGGTAGGCCCTTGGCACCCTCAACTGAGCCCCCCCCCCACACACACACACTCTCTCTCTCCCTCTCCCAACTCTCCCTCTCCCAACTCTCTCTCTCTCACCCCTGCTTTCTCTCCTTTTTTGCAAACACTTTCAAGAAACCAACAAAGATGCTAGGAGCGTTTCTCGGAGTCTGCACACTTTCCATCATGCAACTGTGTTTGATCCAAACACACTTCCTCTTTGGTGGTTTCCAGCATGTGTGTAGATAGAAAGTCGTTTGTAACAACAACTAGCAATAGGCCATAAACCAGCAGTGGTGACAGATGCAGCATTGGTAAATATTTACAGTGGATAATAGAGAGGGATATTTGTATTTTAACGGAACAGAAGTCATTCAGAACGCTCTGAGAAAGAGAAACGAGAAGATTAAGAAAAACAAGAAGAAGAACAAGGGAAAAGAAAAACAGAAAACAGAGGAGAGGAAGTGCAGGGGGTGTGAATGTAACTTCCTGTCTGGGGAACATGTCCATGGCCCAGGGGGAGGGTTAGGGAGACGGAGCACAGTGAAGGGTGAACGCAGGCCTGCGTGGCCAGAGCGTCATGGAGGAGCCGTGAGCTAGCCCAGTGAGCTAGCCCAGGGGCCTGTGGGATACGGGCTGTGTTCAACCTTTCTCTCCAGTCACAGACCACCCACAGCACATGCTACTATTACAGCTCAAGTAATGACTCATTTCTTACCCTTATAAATATCTGCATGACAGAGAGCGTAAGCTGTTTCTATAGCTCCACCATGTAGACCATGTGGTTCTATAGCTCCACCATGTAGACCATGTGGTTCTATAGCTCCACCATGTAGACCATGTGGTTCTATAGCTCCACCATGTAGACCATGTGGTTCTATAGCTCCACCATGTAGACCATGTGGTTCTATAGCTCCACCATGTAGACCATGTGGTTCTATAGCTCCACCATGTAGACCATGTGGTTCTGTAGCTCCACCATGTAGACCATGTGGTTCTATAGCTCCACCATGTAGACCATGTGGTTCTATAGCTCCACCATGTAGACCATGTGGTTCTATAGCTCCACCATGTAGACCATGTGGTTCTATAGCTCCACCATGTAGACCATGTGGTTCTATAGCTCCACCATGTAGACCATGTGGTTCTATAGCTCCACCATGTAGACCATGTGGTTCTATAGCTCCACCATGTAGACCATGTGGTTCTATAGCTCCACCATGTAGACCATGTGGTTCTATAGCTCCACCATGTAGACCATGTGGTTCTATAGCTCCACCATGTAGACCATGTGGTGCAGCAAACACTAAGGATGACTTAATACAGGGAATGCAACATGTCTGTATTTAACAAATACAGTATTAAACATAATTTAATAAAACCATCCATGTGGTTAAATACAGTATGATGTGGTTATATACAGTATGATGTGGTTATATACAGTTTTATGTAAACAGTTGTTTCCCCTACTTGCTACTTTCAGTTTTTGGTTATATAATGCATAAAAATAGTATACCTGCATAGTATCTCTAAATAAACTTCAAAAACAGCAAGTAGTACTCATTGCATATTTACAAATCTAAATCTAATTTCACACATATTACAGCAGTCAGCCACAGCAGTCAGCCTGGCTCCCAGTGAATCTGAAGTGATTATTTGTGCCCCTAGAGAAGGGTCTGCTCGCCGTCAGAAGGTCAGTAATGGCCCCAAACCAGCATGCAGTGACAGTGACCTGGAAGCACTACTGATGACCCTGCATCCAGGGGCCAACACAGTTGATCATCTAACATGCAGGCAGCCTGCAGCCATGGAAATCTGACATTTGTCCTTATTCAGATGAACACGAACAATATGCATCTCAGAACCTTTCCTAACCTGTGCCAAGCAGGACGTGCTAGCAGCCACATCCTCCAGAGCAGCCAGGCTCGGAATAACACAAGCAGCCTTAACACAAGCAGCCTTAACACAAGCAGCCTTAACACGAGCAGCCTTAACACAAGCAGCCTTAACACAAGCAGCCTTAACACGAGCAGCCTTAACACGAGCAGCCTTAACACAAGCAGCCTTAACACGAGCAGCCTTAACACGAGCAGCCTTAACACAAGCAGCCTTAACACAAGCAGCCTTAACACAAGCAGCCTTAACACGAGCAGCCTTAACACGAGCAGCCTTAACACAAGCAGCCTTAACACAAGCAGCCTTAACACGAGCAGCCTTAACACGAGCAGCCTTAACACGAGCAGCCTTAACACGAGCAGCCTTAACACAAGCAGCCTTAACACAAGCAGCCTTAACACAAGCAGCCTTAACACGAGCAGCCTTAACACGAGCAGCCTTAACACAAGCAGCCTTAACACGAGCAGCCTTAACACAAGCAGCCTTAACACAAGCAGCCTTAACACAAGCAGCCTTAACACAAGCAGCCTTAACACGAGCAGCCTTAACACGAGCAGCCTTAACACGAGCAGCCTTAACACGAGCAGCCTTAACACAAGCAGCCTTAACACAAGCAGCCTTAACACAAGCAGCCTTAACACGAGCAGCCTTAACACGAGCAGCCTTAACACAAGCAGCCTTAACACGAGCAGCCTTAACACAAGCAGCCTTAACACAAGCAGCCTTAACACAAGCAGCCTTAACACGAGCAGAGCTGTACAGCAGCACCAGTACGATGCCAGCTTTCAAACTTCCCCCATCACATCCTCATCAAGCCCCCTGGACGTGGTCAGTGTGTGGTGGATGCTGCAGGGCCTGTGCTAGCAGAGACAAGCACACTTCAGCATGTTGGAGTTTAAACCTTAGTTAACCTCTGCATGCATCAGATGTAACCGTGGTCATTAACGGAGAGAAGTGTGCAGGGTTAAAACATCCTCCTACATTTACAACAAATATAAAACGCCCCAGCATGAAAGGGTGGCACTGGCCAGGTTCCTCCACAGTCAAGTCCTTCTGAACAGCTCTTGCCTGGAGCATTACCTTCCCCTCCAAACGTTTCTCCATGTGGACTTGCCATCTCCGTCTGTTAGCTGTGCGTGCAGCAAGCAGAGCGTCTGGGTGATCAGCTCAGGGCTCAGAGCTCAGAGCTCGGGACACACCGCTCAGGCTCTCGTGGCTGGAGGGGGTGCCTCTGTGCATGATCACACTGTAAAAAGCACCAACATGAAGCAGACTGTAAAAGATTGAGCCGTAGAAACACATTCCTCTCCTCCCTGACATCACCTCTCCCTCCTGTTCCACTTCACTTTTCTATTATGCCGTTTCGGCCGTGTTCTAAAACATAATACAAATCATACTCTGCCCTGGAAAACAAAATCTAATCATTATATCCCTCAAATGAAAAAAAATGGATAGCCAGTGAAAAATGTAGGGGAAATTGTTATTTTTCACATTCTAATTCACATCACAAAGAAACCAAAAGAAACACATCTATCAGATTGGTTTGGTTCCTTTTGCCTGCAGCCATGCAGTCTGATATTAGTTTTAAATACAGATTGCTGCAATAACAGCACAGAAGGCTGCTTGCCTGCTGCAGCACAGCGACTGGAACCAGGCTGGCTTTCCTACATCTGCCTCTCTGTGAGACACCTTCAATCAAAACAAGAAAATAAAAAATGAAAAAGCTAAAATAAATGTAGTTCTCAGGGTTCTGTCAACTGTAAACGGTTATTGATCCCAACAAATGAAATTTGTTCACGCAGATCGATCAAACACATTATCTGTGTTTTCCAGTCTATTACCAGCAAGTGGAAAATCCAGAGGCATCAATACAGAGAGGCTGTTCACCCAGGACAGAAGCCCTCCCTGCCAGAGGGGCTGGAGAGAACAGGCAGACATAAGCACTAGTGCTTAAAGGTAATGGACCTGTGTCGTGACGTGGCGTTAAGGGCCGGGGGTAGCGGCTCGGGGTAGCGGCATCGGGGTAGCGGCTCCGGAGCACCTTCAGTCTGCAGACGCACCCCTGTGTGTTCGTCTTTCTCTTCTAACACCCCCCCCCCTAAGCATCACTCTCCCCCCATCCCAGCCCCTCCTGTGTAAGCCTTCCAGCTGGCATTCAGCTCCTGAATTTGGCAGGTTGGGGGAACATGAGAATTAAACCTATATCGCCGCTGCTACCCATCCTGAAGTATCAGTGGAGTCCAGCTCTTCACCAGGGAACACCAGAGAGGAGAGCATGTCACTGCTACACACACGACATCCTGGCACTGCTACACTCACAGCTCTGCTGGGAGCCAACAAAGAAGAAAGTTCTCCTAAGAAAGTGTGCCCCACCCCCACCCCCACCCCACCCTCACCTCCACCCCTACTCCCACCCTAGCAGCAGGGGGGTTCATCACAAGCAGAAAGAGGAGAGCGTACTGTACAGTAGCTGGAATTAGAGATAAATTGCTGTAGTCCCCAAACACCAGCCTACACACAAGCACACTGCTTAGCTGCACCATAGACCGGGATGAAGCTGCAGCCATCATCAGACGGATTATCAAGTATCCGAGTCAACATGTTCTTCTGTAGTGCAATCATTTAATAACAAGGTATTTCCCATGCTGGCTATGGCACCCTGATACGTCACTGGAGAATAGATGCTTCACCTCCCTAGCAGGGACGGACGTACAAGCCTGAGATTGAAAACGATCTTTGTTCACCCTTTAGCTTCTTACTGGGGACAAGAAGTGACAGGCTGTCCACAAACCAAGAGGAGCTTCTCCAGCGAGCGGCCAGACCTGCAGCCCTCTGCCTCCATACAGCTCACCTGATAACTCTTTTATTATGGAAAATTATTTTAAACAGCGTAAAACGTTGGAGGCTCCGTTTTTTTCCGTGTTTCTGCCACCATCATCCCGGCTATTGATAAGATGTCTAAATTTATTGCAGAATAATTCTGAGGGAAAAGAGATAAAAGGTTGCTGAATAAAATATGAGCCGAAGGCAGTAAATTGTAGCAATGCATATCATTCCATTCAGATGTAGGACGCAATTACCATCTGCTACACTCATCACGTATCCGCCTTTATGACTTAATTATATGTTTAATGCTATCTGATCAAGAAAAGGGCAAAACAGATGAATAAGGGAGAAAAAGAAAAGATTCCACAACAAGACAAAAGGCAGATGAGAACTAACAGAAAGGATGGAATTGATTTCATTTACCGGGAAATAGAAAAAGTTAATTTAGATACAGCGTCCCCTCATCTCCTTCGCCACAGAGAGATAATAAAGTTGTGTAGTTGCCAATAGGCTTCATAGAAATCGCACAAAAGAAGTCAAGTTCCTCAAACTGGATGTGTGCCTGCCTTCATCCTCAGTAATATGCCACTGTGAATATGAAAACCTTCTGTGATCTCTGCCAAGACCTGTGACATCAACACCATTACACCAACT
Source organism: Mallotus villosus (assembly GCA_903064625.1). Classification (NCBI taxonomy): domain Eukaryota; kingdom Metazoa; phylum Chordata; class Actinopteri; order Osmeriformes; family Salangidae; genus Mallotus; species Mallotus villosus. The sequence continues at coordinate 214,025 of CAEFZP010002530.1, read as the reverse complement.
ATACAAGTGAACGGCTTTGATTATGCCGACTCTCTCACATGTTGCATGCAGACAACACAACTCACATGTATGTAACATGTGCACCGTCTTCAGTACACGCCACACACAACAATCATCACATGAGGAAAGCACTAAGAGAACACAAACTTTCTAACTAAACTCAGACAAACTTTTAGTTTATCTTTTGTTCTTGTTTGTTTGGATGCATACAGCGATGCACATGCAAAACAACCAAGATGGCTTCCAAATGGCTGTAGGGTAAAAGAGAGGCCAGCGGGTATCCCAGGTGCCAGCGAGCTCCGTCCTGACAGCGTACCTCTGGCCAGGACCCATCGCAGGGTGACATTTAGGAGGGCTCCAGACCATGCCAAGTCAGGCCGCTGGATTGAGACAAATTATGTAGTTATTTTTTTATGTCAGACATTAACTCATGTCCACTGCCAAGTTCAGTGTGTTTCACCTTCACATGACCTGCTGAAGGAACACGCCTGACCATCACCTTCACATGACCTGCTGAAGGAACACACCTGACCATCACCTTCACATGACCTGCTGAAGGAACACACCTGACCATCACCTTCACATGACCTGCTGAAGGAACACACCTGACCATCACCTTCACATGACCTGCTGAAGGAACACACCTGACCATCACCTTCACATGACCTGCTAAAGGAACACACCTGACCATCACCTTCACATGACCTGCTAAAGGAACACACCTGACCATCACCTTCACATGACCTGCTGAAGGAACACACCTGACCATCACCTTCACATGACCTGCTGAAGGAACACACCTGACCATCACCTTCACATGACCTGCTGAAGGAACACACCTGACCATCACCTTCACATGACCTGCTAAAGGAACACACCTGACCATCACCTTCACATGACCTGCTGAAGGAACACACCTGACCATCACCTTCACATGACCTGCTGAAGGAACACACCTGACCATCACCTTCACATGACCTGCTGAAGGAACACACCTGACCATCACCTTCACATGACCTGCTGAAGGAACACACCTGACCATCACCTTCACATGACCTGCTAAAGGAACACACCTGACCATCACCTTCACATGACCTGCTGAAGGAACACACCTGACCATCACCTTCACATGACCTGCTGAAGGAACACACCTGACCATCACCTTCACATGACCTGCTAAAGGAACACACCTGACCATCACCTTCACATGACCTGCTAAAGGAACACACCTGACCTCGCCCTGCTAGGACTGCTGTGTTCTCTACATTGTTGTTGGTCAAATAAAAAACATAGGATTGTGGATGAAGGTACTTTCAGTTCAAACTACGGTGAAAATGATGGAACCTACTTTAGACAATGTTTACTAGGGTTATCTATATACAGTTCATCATGAGTCATGTGACTCAAAATCGCTCTTAAATATATTTTATTAACTGATTTATACATCTTATTATTGTATTTTATTTGCAACTAATAAATAGACAGAAACGTTCTCAGCCAATCATCTCAACAATGACACATAATTAAATCACGAACACTAACTGATATTAATAATTACTCATTCGTTACTCGTTCGTTAACCATGGTATGCAATATTGTAGGCTAGTGTGGGATTTTAAAACTGCTCAACTTTACCTGAAAAAACGCTGCTGAACACATGTGTCCCTCTCCCATCGCCTTCAAGGGCTGAAAAAGGATCAAATACAATAAACACCCTGGAAACACATACAACAATTCTTTTTTCATGGTTCTTAATGTAATTGCACAACTCTGGCATAATTGTGTTGAACTGAATTAGGATTCATAATAGCGTTTACATGAGGAAAAATAAACTGCAGAATATATCTGCACCACAGCCTCGATCCGTACCACAGTGTAATATATATCAGTATCCATCCGTTTCTTGTTCACCCCTTCCAGTTGCTAAGGAGGGTGTTTAACTATGGCACTGAAAAGCAGAACTACAGCTCCACCTTGTGGTTGAAGATGAGTACAGGAATATTATCTGTGCGAGGCAAATCTCGGGATTACAGGACTGTCACCATGCAATGGCCGACACCATGCACTGTCACCATGCAATGGTAGACAGGGATATATCATTGAAAGAGCCAAGATATTTGTCATTGTCAGTCCGTGAAACGAGGTTTTCCTGCCATAAATTTAGCATGGTTTAGGAGCGCGCGAAAACTGAAGAGTCGGTTCATGTTCATATGTGAAACAAAGACAAACAATAAACATCGCATGAAGAATATGTTAAAATATTAAGAACTATTAATACTCATTTAAGACATTTAGAATAAAATCCCAGTTTATCAATGGATATTATCTGCACATACTGCAAGATCTTACAAAAAGTTTTTTAAAAGGTAAGTAATTGATTTTCAACTAATTGTGCAAAGGTTGCACTGATGGGGCCATCTGTCAAAACAAGATGTGTAGCACATCTAATCATAATTAATTAACGGCTAACAAATTGCATACATCATGGTTAACAGTGAGGAAAAACTACCGCAGGAACTGTTATGAAACAAATTAGCTTTAACAATGAAAGAAAATTACATCACATAACCAAATATTACACTTGTTTCCGGGAGCCATATTTCTTAATGAATTCTCTAATTAATTTAATTCACACATTGTGCATAATTTGTAGCTGAAAATGTCAGTGGGTCAGACTTAACCATATTCTTTCTGGCTGTCTGTATCAACGAGAGCCATATTAGCAAAACATGACCTCTATGTAAATTACAGAGACCAACTGTTGTAATTTTAATTCCAAGGTCTAATTAACATGTTCTAAAGATATCAGACACATGATACATTCTTACATTGTAGCCTACACACGGACGAGTCAATTTAAGGGCAATAATTGTCTCTAATTTCTATTTACATTTAATCTCTTTAAGATTCCGGACAAACCTGTTTATTAACAACACAATTTAGGGATGTCAGAGAGGGTGATTGTGACAGTAGTGTGGACGTTCACCCGGACTCAACCACCCACAGAGAGGACAGCATCATGGTAGAGGGGCCGCAGACATAGAGGAATTAATGAATACATTTGGCCACAGGAATGGCGCATATAAACTGACACCAGCATTGTAGAGCTCGGGGGCTTTCCTGGGGCCAATCATTTAGCTAACAGACTAATGAAAGCCTGTGTACTGTGGCTAAGGGCAGGTACCAGGGGAAACGCCCCCCGCCTCCCTGCTCATGCTGGACTGGTAATGGCTTGGACAGAGCCCATGGACTCCCACGAGACGCCTTCTGATGAAGAGGAAAACCTGTTGTTGCCTCCACTAATCACCGTCTAATGACTGCAATAATACAGCTTTTATGAATCTGTGTGAGTGAGTGAGTGAGTGAGTGAGTGAGTGAGTGAGTGAGTGAAAGAGAGGCGAGTCATTATTAATCTTTTCCTGTAACAACCGCTATGTTACTTTGCACAGACCTGACCTTAAATTCAGTTTGCATATTACATAAGTGGAACACCCCAACTCGTATTTCCATGCACAAGATGTACAGTTGTACTATACAACCGTGGCCAAAAGTATTGGGAGCGACTTACATTTTGTACTTGCAAAGCTTGCTGGGCCTTGGCATAAAATGACAGCTAACATAATTTCAGTAAATCATATCATCAGCACAGGGGAAAGTGTGAACTAGTTCTAGCCAGGTGAAATCACTCTATCATTCTGATTGGAGCAGATTGACTGCAGTAAAAGAGGGGACTATTTGCATATATTGAAAATTTTCGCCCACAAAAAGCTTTAAAAAATATGAATGTGCCTTATTGTATTCCACTATTCTATAGAAACATGTGAAAACATTTTCCTAAAATACTGAACCAGCAAACTTTGCAAAACACAACATTTGTCAGGGCCAAAACTTATGGCCATGACTGTAGGCTACAGCAGTTTGCATAACATTACACTACCTGCCCAATCACAGCGCTCTTCCATAGGGCAAAGTTGAAACAAGTCGTTAATCGGATCTGCCTGAATGGCGGGTGCAGCAGCTACAGCGAAAGTGGAGGACTTTGTAGATGGTTTGCTAATACGTTACCAACCCGTCTAAGGACATTTAATTTGCACGTTATTAATAGACTAAACATGTTTGTGACCGCACAAGAATCAAAGTATCAGTGATGTGTTTAGAGCACCTCTAGATCCTGCTACACGGAATACAATATAACCCCGATACAAACACGTCAAAAGTAACAACGTGGATCCCCCAAGTAAGTTTCTCTGACTTTTACGCGTTTACGGTTGACGCGTTTTTCTTCGAGTATGGAACCCGCACTAACAACAAACCTGTGACGACTCCTCGATAAGGTAATTCGCCCACGTGGAATGCCACGAAGGCAAGTAGCCGAGGTCGACAAGTTTTGAGGGAAACCAGTTACCATGACATTCAGACATTACATTGAGAAATAACGATGTGGACCATAAAAATTAGGAAATATTTTCGGGGTAGTGGGAGGGTACTGGCATTTGTTTTTATTGCTTCTGTCGTTTGGCTTCTCTTCGATATGGCAGCGCTTCGTCTTTCAATAAATGATGTGAATAGCCAACTATTGAAAGAACTTATTGTTAAGGAAAGAGAGGCTGTCAAACAACAGTCAACCAAACGAACTGTAATACATCGGGGTTTCAAACACCCAGTGCAGAGAGTTGACTTAGACTTGGACAATGATGACCAAAGTCCCGTCAGAGTTGTGAACAAGGTTGCTGAAGTGTATAGAAAGCGGCCCAGGAAAGAGCCCGTGTTGAAGGAAAGCAGAGACACAGGAGATACCATGACGTTAAAGAAGGGAAAAGCTGCCGTCATGGACCGTCAAGTACAAGTTGTGCAGCATCATGTTACATCAAAGTGGCATGCCCCTTTTAACACCAATGCACCTGCCAAAAAAGCAGTGGACCTGGGTGTGAACAGGACAAAACCAGAGGAAAAGAAAGTCGTTATAACTCAAAGCCCTAAAAAAGTAGCATTGCCTGTGTCCTTAAACACTACAAGAGCGCCCCCTGGTGTTCAGGAAGAAAAGCATGTTGCTCCACCATCTACCTCACACAAGAAACTACAGGAACCGAAGAAAGATGTTGTACCACGAGCCAAAGATGTCAACACGGATTCCAAAAATATCAATTTAGAGTCCAATAATGAGAAGGCCCATTCCCAGACAAAAGAGAGTGTCAAATATGCTATTCAGCCAGAAAAACAAGACAACCAGGTAAAAGACAAAGTTGTTGTTGTGCCCTCAGCTAAACCTGTCGAGCAAGAAGCCAAACTCAAAGAGGTGATTCATATCAAAGAGGACAAACAGAGTAAAAGTGATGTAGGAACGGTGAAGGAGAGTTTGTCACTGACAGAAAAAACAAACGTGCCGCAAAAAGTGTCTGAAGGGAAGGTGGCGGCGGTGCGGAGAGGGAGCATCCACAGAGTGCAGGCTCTGGACCTGACCGCTGCCCCCAGGAACAGCAGCGCGGTCGGGCAGTTTGGCCACGCTGCCGTCGTGTCCAGTGACAAAGAGCAGGAGGTGAGGAGGAGGTGGAACGAGGGACATTTCAACGTTTTCCTGAGTGACCAGATTCCTCTTGACCGGGCCATTCCAGACACCAGGCCTGTCACGTGAGTCCAGCTACATCCTAGATCACGGTTGAACTACATCCTAGATCAGAGTAGATCTACAGCCTAGATCAGAGTAGATCTACCGGTTACGTCTGCATACAACCAGTCTAGATCCTGTTTGTAAAGCCACTTCTCCCCCAGCCCCGCCCAGCTCCAACATTAACACAAGGAGGGAATACATAACTACCTTCTCTACCACATTGGATTATGAATGACTTGGGAAACTTCTGTTTCCCCTTCTAGTTTGCTCCACACCACTAGTTACTGTAATCATGATGTTATGTTGCACTATAGTTATTCTTTTTTCCCTCACGGCGCCAGTTAGCTGAGATGTGGCTAGTACATACAGTCTATTCCTGGACTCACTTGACACACTTTATGTGTTGTCTTAGATAAAAGCTTCATGCTAAATGAATAAAATGTCAGATGACATGAGTCTCATGTGGTTTCATCCAGGTGTTCAGATAACATGGTCCATGATGACCTCCCCACCACCAGTGTGATCTTCTGCTTTGTGGACGAGGTGTGGTCCACCTTGCTCAGGTCTGTGCACAGTGTCCTGAACCGCTCTCCAGCCCACCTGCTGCAGGAGGTCATCCTGGTGGACGACTGCAGCACCAGAGGTAGGCCACGCCTCAGACCAGCCTCAGACCAGGCCTCAGACCAGCCTCAGACCAGGCCTCAGACCAGCCTCAGACCAGCCTCAGACCAGGCCTCAGACCAGCCTCAGAGCAGCCTCAGAGCCCTCAGACCAGGCCTCAGACCAGCCTCAGACCAGGCCTCAGACCAGGCCTCAGACCAGCCTCAGACCAGGCCTCAGACCAGCCTCAGACCAGGCCTCAGAGCAGCCTCAGAGCAGCCTCAGACCAGCCTCAGACCAGGCCTCAGACCAGCCTCAGACCAGGCCTCAGACCAGGCCTCAGACCAGCCTCAGACCAGGCCTCAGACCAGCCTCAGACCAGGCCTCAGACCAGGCCTCAGACCAGCCTCAGACCAGCCTCAGAGCAGCCTCAGACCAGCCTCAGAGCAGGCCTCAGACCAGCCTCAGACCAGCCTCAGACCAGGCCTCAGACCAGCCTCAGACCAGGCCTCAGACCAAGCCTCAGACCAGCCTCAGACCAGCCTCAGACCAGGCCTCAGACCAGGCCTCAGACCAGCCTCAGACCAGCCTCAGAGCAGGCCTCAGACCAGCCTCAGACCAGGCCTCAGAGCAGCCTCAGACCAGCCTCAGACCAGGCCTCAGACCAGCCTCAGACCAGCCTCAGACCAGGCCTCAGACCAGGCCTCAGACCAGCCTCAGAGCAGCCTCAGACCAGCCTCAGACCAGCCTCAGACCAGGCCTCAGACCAGCCTCAGACCAGGCCTCAGACCAGCCTCAGACCAGGCCTCAGACCAGGCCTCAGACCAGCCTCAGACCAGGCCTCAGACCAGCCTCAGACCAGGCCTCAGACCAGGCCTCAGACCAGCCTCAGACCAGGCCTCAGAGCAGCCTCAGACCAGGCCTCAGACCAGGCCTCAGACCAGGCCTCAGACCAGGCCTCAGACCAGCCTCAGAGCAGCCTCAGACCAGCCTCAGAGCAGGCCTCAGACCAGCCTCAGACCAGGCCTCAGACCAGGCCTCAGACCAGCCTCAGACCAGGCCTCAGACCAAGCCTCAGACCAGCCTCAGACCAGGCCTCAGACCAGGCCTCAGACCAGCCTCAGACCAGCCTCAGAGCAGGCCTCAGACCAGCCTCAGACCAGGCCTCAGACCAGCCTCAGACCAGGCCTCAGACCAGCCTCAGACCAGGCCTCAGACCAGGCCTCAGACCAGGCCTCAGACCAGGCCTCAGACCAGCCTCAGACCAGCCTCAGAGCAGGCCTCAGACCAGCCTCAGACCAGGCCTCAGACCAGGCCTCAGACCAGCCTCAGACCAGGCCTCAGACCAAGCCTCAGACCAGCCTCAGACCAGCCTCAGACCAGGCCTCAGACCAGGCCTCAGACCAGCCTCAGACCAGCCTCAGAGCAGGCCTCAGACCAGCCTCAGACCAGGCCTCAGAGCAGCCTCAGACCAGCCTCAGACCAGGCCTCAGACCAGCCTCAGACCAGCCTCAGACCAGGGGCACAATGGGCTTTTATTGAAGTTACTGAAGAATGATCCAGTCACAGTCCTTTCACCTCTCACTGCCACCTTTTCTCCTTTACCTCCTCTGTCTCCTTCACTTTCTGTACCTCACTCTCATCACTCTCTTTCCTTCACTATCGATTACTCCCTCTCTCTCTCCCTCTCTCCCTCTCTCCCTCTCTCTCCATCTCCCAGACTATCTGAAGGAGCAGCTAGATGTGTACATGTCCCAGTTTCCTAAAGTGCGCATCATCCGTCTGAAGGAGCGGCAGGGGCTGATCAGAGCCCGTCTGGAGGGTGCAGCAGTAGCCACAGGTACAACCCCCCTGTCCTCCTGGCCCCCTGGCTCCCCCACTGACACACACACACAGCTGCAGCGAGTACGTCCTTCACTACGGCTGTGAGGATTCTGTCCCTTCTCATGAGTACGCAGGACTCAATCACTGATCATCATCTCTTATAAAGTCGTTTTCACTGGCTTATCAACGTACGTGAAATGATTCTGTATATTTAAAGGCTAGGTTAAGTCAACAGTCTTGTGCCAACACCCAGAGCCTGCTGTGCCTATAGAGAATCCACAGCAGATGGTGGGTGTGCACTACCTGGAGTGTGTGTGCACTACCTGAAGTGTGTTTCCCTTCCAGGTGAGGTGCTCACCTTCCTGGACTCCCACATCGAGTGCAACGTGGGCTGGCTGGAGCCCCTGCTGGAGAGGGTTCACCTGGACCGCAGGAAGGTGGCCTGTCCTGTCATCGAGGTCATTAGTGACAAGGATATGAGGTAAACGGCATGTTCCCATCCAAACTGGATAAGAATGTTGCGTTGCATTGTGGGGTATTCCCAAAACAGTAGCAATGTACGTGTTTCTTTTTGAAACGTGCTGCGATGGCTAACTGGTGCTTTTGGTGTCCAGTTATGTGCTGGTTGATAACTTCCAGCGAGGCATCTTCAAGTGGCCTCTTGTGTTTGGCTGGAGCACGCTGTCAGAGGAGCACATTAAGAAGAACAACATGACAGATACTGATCCTATTAGGTACTGTACACACACACACACACTCACACACACGCACAGTAGTCCTGTCAGTCCGTCTTCTGGTTCTGAGTGGACAGACTTGATGTCCCTGTGGTCTTTCAGATGTCCTGTCATGGCTGGAGGTCTCTTCTCCATAAACAAGAAGTACTTCTACGAGCTGGGAACCTACGACCCTGGGCTGGACGTGTGGGGAGGAGAGAACATGGAGATATCCTTCAAGGTAACCCTACACTCCTGCCTGACAGCCACTCACCACCAGACTCTGTGACAACCACTCACCACCAGACTGTCTGAGGGCCACTCACCACCGACGGCACACACTGTGTGACGGCCACTCACCACCAGACTCTGTGTGACAGCCACTCACCACCAGACACTGTGACCATGTTGTGCCTGGTTGTGCCCTCAGATCTGGATGTGTGGAGGGGAGATCGAGATCATCCCCTGCTCCAGGGTGGGGCACATCTTCCGGGGGGAGAACCCCTACAAGTTCCCCAAGGACCGTCAGAAGACTGTGGAGAGGAACCTGGCCAGGGTGGCTGAGGTGTGGCTGGACGACCACAAGGATCTGTTCTACGGCCAGGGCTACCTCCACCTGCTGGACAGGAGGACCGACATCGGGAACCTGACGGAGCAGGTCCGTCTGAGGGAGAGGCTCCAGTGCAAGAGCTTCCAGTGGTACCTGGACAACGTCTGCCCGGAGCTGGACGCGCCGCTGGTCAAAGCTGAGGGCCTGGTAGGTAGCAGTCAAACAGGCTGTTAATACACTAACAATCATTTGTCTCAGTGCTGATGAGTTTGCAGACTGTGTCTCAGTGCTGTGTCTGCAGACTGTGTCTCAGTGCTGTGTCTGCAGACTGTGTCTCAGTGCTGTGTCTGCAGACTGTGTCTCAGTGCTGTGTCTGCAGACTGTGTCTCAGTGCTGGTGTGTCTGCAGACTGTGTCTCAGTGCTGTGTCTGCAGACTGTGTCTCAGTGCTGGTGTGTCTGCAGACTGTGTCTCAGTGCTGTGTCTGCAGACTGTGTCTCAGTGCTGGTGTGTCTGCAGACTGTGTCTCAGTGCTGTGTCTGCAGACTGTGTCTCAGTGCTGGTGTGTCTGCAGACTGTGTCTCAGTGCTGATGAGTTTGCAGACTGTGTCTCAGTGCTGTGTCTGCAGACTGTGTCTCAGTGCTGGTGTGTCTGCAGACTGTGTCTCAGTGCTGGTGTGTCTGCAGACTGTGTCTCAGTGCTGATGTGCACTTAAACTTGATGTCTGCAGCAGGGGCGTAGCCAGAATCATCGTTTTGGGTAGGCTTAGAAAAATATGGATTGGCATCTTTTCAGTTTTTTTTTAACTTATTGGGTGTGCCACGACTTCGTCGGCCCAACCTTTGTTATCTCACATATATATTATTTTTATTATTCATCTTGCCCCCCTAAGGCTCGGTCAATATTTGGACTACATAGAAAACGTCGGTGTCAAAAGTTTGGTCTTGGTAGCGATTGAGTTGGTTGTATTCGAATTTACGTTCCGTTGCATGGTTTAAGTAGGAATTACGTTTTTGTGGCGAAAAGTGAAGCTAACGGAGGCTAACTTGCTAGCCACAGTCACTGATGCTACTAACGTCATAATGTCATGAAAACACGCGTGACTACCTCTAGCAGAACATTAGTTTAGCAGCTCGTTAACTTCTGGGAGATAGCTAGCCTATCTAGCTTTACTGCAAGGCAGCTGCGGAAACGCCACAAACAAATAGGCCAGGGTGATAACTATGTACTCATTTTACTTTGTCATATGAAACACAATTGTGTAATGTACAATATAAGCTGATATTATTTGGGAAACAGTAGTCTACTATTTCACTGAAGCATTAGCATCATGACATTAGCCTCTCATACTACAGCGGTCTATGATGCATCTGTTTTCAATCGTTAAAATAAACATTCCTCACAAATACATTTTCGTTGTAGGATTTATTATGACATTAGATTACAAGTAAACGATTTGTTGCTGAAATTATCATTACCTGTGGTTTCAAACCAGTCTAGCTCACTGCAACGCTGTAGCCTACGCGAGACACACTAGTAGCTAGCAAAAACATCCACAGCTGTTTAGGAAGTCAAACGGCGACAGTCAGAACATGTTCGGCACTCCCTTAAATCAAAAGTCTTTCAATAGGTGAAACTATCTGACTACTAACCCCAACTTCATTGCCACAGCCTAAACTATGTTCATGAAAATAATTAATTTCAGCCTAAACCGTATAACGGAACGTCACATCGAATTCAATCAACGCAATCGCTACCAAGACGAACACTGTAGCTACAGTAGTTGTACAATTTACCGGGGCAGCTCCTCCACACAGGGCTATATCGCATTTGCGTTGTTACTGACAATGATCACTACCAGTGAGGTTTTTATGAATGAGTGATTATCCACTAAATAAATGTCAAGCTTATTTACGTTTTTGGGGCCATATTTTCAGAAGCTTGTAGCCTACTGTTAGCTACTGCCGATAACGTCGTTGTTAGAATAATTTTCAAAGGGGGTTCTTTATTAATGAATGAATGCAATATGAGTAGGCTAAATGTCTGAAAATATCTGCCAAATGTATTTGTTTTGATTCAACTATGAGGATGCTCACCATTCCCTCTTGCAGGGGAAATGAGAAGAAAACTATTTAATTCTGCACTTCAGTCTTAGTATTTTGAGTTGTAAGCAGCAAAAAAAAATGCTTTAAAAATCTATGTAATCTTTATAAATAATAAGTATGCATTTTTATATAATATAGAGAAATATCAGTTGTAAAAATTTCATTAAAAAACTGACCCCTCTGCACTTAAACAGGCACACCCTACAATTTCCCCAGAAATTGTACGCTCTCTAGTTTACTTAGCGATGTCACCCGGTGCATAATGTTTCAGAGATGGTGCCTACCCGAGGCTACGCCCTGTTCTGCAGACTGTGTCAGTGCTGACAGGATGATGTGTTTTCTCTGGGAGAAGCTGTTGTTTCCCAGATTTTCCTCAGAGTGAATCCAACACAAACAGAGACATGATTGTGCCTTCCCCAAACAAAGCTTGTCTGTTTCTCAAGGCCTGCGTGTCTTCTATCTCTCCGACAGGCCAGGGTGGAGAAGCACATCTTTCTAGTGTCAACAACACAGAACATCTACACAGATCAACACAAGGAAATAACTTAAGTCTCTGATGTAATGCTTGTGATCATTGTCTTTCAGGTTTTCAATCGTGGATTGAGGAAATGCCTGTCTGTGCAGAAGGACTCTCTCCTCTCCTTTGAGACCTGTGATCTCAGCAAGCAGGTGAGCACTCTGCTGCTGGGGTTCACATCCTGCTGGGGTTCAAACATCCATGACTAGAACACAACTCCCAGATGTGTGCTCACAATGGAATTACTTTTCACTTCTACACACACACGCCTAAACCCATTCCTGCAAACCTGATGTTACCATGACGCCTAATGACTGCCTCTCTGTCTCTGTGACATTCAGAGTCAGCACTTTAACTACACCTGGGTGAAGCTGCTCCGCCAGCAGGACGTGTGTGTGGCTCTGCAGGACACCGGCCCCGCCCTGCAGCCATGTGACCGAGCCAGATCAGACCTGCGCTGGCAACACAAGGCCTCCAACTCCGGCCTGGTAGGTCTGGGTGGGCGGGGCTGTTTGTCTGCCTTCCTTATCCGTCCAATACATAACCAACTAATGTCTGCCACATGCACACTCAACCTTCCCGCCCTTGTGAAGGATGTATTGTGTGTTGCTGGGCTGGGAAGGTGAGGTTCAGGAGGGTGAAGAAGGTGAGGTTCAGGAGGTGAAGCTGAGCCCGTCATGGTACAGGCTGCTCATACGTAGACTAGATTCACAGTAGCCCAGGTAAGACTGGTAAGAATGCAAAAGAATAGTTTGAGGGTTCTCACTGTCCCTCTCCTTGCACACACACACACGCACGCAGGCGGAGCACCTGGTAGCAGAGAACCCCCCCAAAGCCATGTGTCTGGAGGCGGGGCCGAAGGGAGACGTCCACATGAGCAGGTGTGAGCCCACCAACACACTGCAGAAGTGGCAGTTCACCCACTACTACGCCTAAGAGGAGGAGCCTACGCCTAGTAGGAGGAGCATATGCCTAGGAGGAGGAGCCTATGCCTAGGAGGAGGAGCCTATGCATAGGAGGAGGAGCCTAGTGGGGAGGAGTCTACACATAGGAGGAGCCTACATATAGGAGGAGGAGCCTAGTGGGAAGGAGGGAGGACCCTAGTGAGGAGGAGGGGCGCAAATGAACTGTTCAGAGGCCCGTGTTCACAACTCTGCTCTGTGGAACGACCTCCTCCACAGACTCTGTGAACCAAACATGTTAACTGTTCCTCAGTGTGTCTGATGCTGGTGTGGGGATGTGCAATCCTTCAGTTCTTTTTTTCCTTTCATCAAACAAGCCATCGATTGTTGTTACGGTACTCTCTTGGCCCAGATTGCTTTGAAACAACAGCTACTTAATGGGCAACCTGTGTTTTAGACATTTTTTACATTGAATTTGATAAACCAAAATGAATCTGTGATGGTCTTTGGTAGAGCGTCCGTACCGGTGCCTGGTGGTCCCAGCTTCTCTCCAGCTGTCCGCTGGCTTTTATTACAACAACAAAAATAATGAAAATCTATGTTAGAGTTTAAATGAATGCAATTGAATGCTCAGTTTACTGTAAATAATGTCATCATATTTTGTGTTTTCATTGTTATGAAGAAACATCATGTATATTTGGGAATGTAATGCATGACATTGTTTATTAACCTGTGTAGCTTATTCCAATATCACATACATATCATAGATGTCTTTAAGGAAAATATTTAGCCTCATTTGAAGCCAGGTGACTTTTTGTGCCTTAGTGTGAGTCATGGAGAAGTGCTGCTCGAAAGTTTGGCTGCAGGTGTTTGTTGTTTGTGTGCACTTCTTATCGACACTAGAGGGAGCTACAAGCTTTTATAAATACTGTGAGCCCAAGACTCTCTGGCTTTCATTTTTGAAAATATGAAACAGTTGTTGGTAAATACTACAAATGTGATGACGGATTTTTTTCTTCACTTTGTTGTGTTCATTAAACATTGTGAGTAGGCTGTGGATAATCACATCATGTGTCATTTATTGTCACATGTTGATTTGCTTGACTACAATACATCACGAAAAGGGTTTTTATGGAAGACTTATTGTAATGATTCATGCGTTCAGTGCATTTACACGAGATCTATACAAGAGCTCTTAGGCAGGTAACAGCCAACATCTTATTCATAAGGAGATCTATACAAGAGCTCTTAGGCAGGTAACAGCCAACATCTTAGTCATACTGTTCGCTTGTTGGATTACAGGCCCTCAAGCCTCTTAAAGTTAATCTGCTGATAGAATACCTGCCTTGCATAATCAAATGTTTCCCGCAATTTTATCTATAAAACACTACACTGTGAATAGATTAGTAGCTATAATACAACCTGTTATTTGCAATTATTTTCCATCTATTAAGCTATTGCTATACATAGAAGAATCTATGGCAGTGACAAACTAGCCTGCTCAATGTGACATGTAGGATGCTTCACCTTATGACTGGCTTCAGTACGAGCAGAACATCTCGTCAGTACAGTAGCCAGTGCCTGACACCGGTGTTTGTGACGGTGCCACCGGTGTTGGTGACGGTGCGTCTTCAGCACAAACACAGTCCCTCCGGTCCAGGCTGGACCCCTGCAGTAGAGGGACAGAGAGCACTGACACTCTGCAGTAGAGGGACAGAGAGCACTGACACTCTGCAGTAGAGGGACAGAGAGCACTGACACTCTGCACCTTCCGTCTGACTGGGGTCAAATGTTCATCATCATGGACTCAAACTGGTTGATCTTCTTCTGCGTGTTGCCTCTTCTGATCTTGCGGTAGGAGACAGTGTTGTATCTGGAGTGGCTGTGATGGTTGAAGGAGTTCTGGCCAGGCTTCCTCCCCAGTGACTGGGTGCTCATGGAGCAGAGGGCATCCTGGGAGATGGTGTTCTGCTGGTCGTCCTCGGTCACGTCCTCCAGCTCCTCAGAATCCTCCTCTGCAGGATGTTGCCGGGATGATGTCATATCATCTTCCTGGTTCCCTGGTGCTGATGTTTAGAAAGGAGGATGGGTTCAAACTCTTTAGACATGACAACTAGTTCAGTTCACAAGAATGGAAGTGCTTCCAATGTATTGCATTGTTTGTGCACAGTGAGTTCAATACGTTCAGCAAATGCCTATGCAGCCAGTTTTACAAAGTTCCATGATGAAAGCAATCAATGAAAGGTATTTGACATGTCCTCTCACCTTTCCCCTCCCCTGGGCCTGGGTGCGTTTCGAGCTCTGCCAGGGACCCACATCCCTCTGAAGCCAGCGTCGGGGCTGCAGATCCTGCAGCATCACGTCTGCCGGGCTGGTCTCCCCAGGTGTGGCTCTCTGGACGCTCCAGCTCAAACGCTGTGTCAGCATACTGGGGGAGAAGCTGCAGCAGAGAGCAGGGGGATACCTCTAAAGAGCAGGGGGGGCGAGGGGGCCCTCCTCCCCCATCCTCGTCCTCGTAGAAGACCTCATCGTCCCCCTCGTCCTCCGCAGGGGCGGCCGCTCTCTCCACAGCCTCCTCTGTGGGCGCCACGTCTGCCAGGGTCGCCCCACTGATGAGCTCCACCTGGGGGGTCGTCTTTCTCCCCTGCAGGGTCGTGGGAGGAGACTGGCTCTCTCCATCATCTCTGCCTTGGTTGGATCACTTCAACGCCCCGACGAGCTCCCTCTCGGAGGCTCTTAGTGGTCAGTTGGAATTCTCCTGAACCTCCTGTCCTAACCAGAGTGTCCTCAAACCCCCAACACCCGCCCACCCACTCCAGTCAACCAATCAAAGATGTCATTTCTGAGTGTCTGTTATCCCATTGGACAGTGAAAGCGATGGGTGCCATCCCGCATGTTAGTGTGTTGTTGGAGGACCGAGCTGTGTTGCAGTGCTAGCGTGCGATGTGGTCCTCAGAGCCAGGAGAGAACACTGGGTTGGTTCTGGGGCCAGTAAATGGTTCTTTGTCTAGGCTGCGTGGACAAACGGACTGATTGTGCTGTTTCTTTAATCTTTGCAGAGTGACCACCTTCTCCCTGTGACATTTTGAGGCTAGATTAACATTCTGCTAAAGGTTTAGTCCAGTCTACGCCTGGCTGAGCATTAGAGGGGGTTCTATAGGGCTCTGTACTTGTTGCTAGGTTCAGGTAAGATACATTCACGAGCCTTGGTTGCTGGTATATCTGGGGAATATATACAGGTCTGCACTGTTGTTGCTGTTGTAAGACTTTTAACTCCACTGGTTTCAGGAAACTGACTGCGTGTGACTGTAGTCTGGCTTGACTGGCGTTGGTTTCCCTCTTCAAGCCTCACTGCTCCAGCCGTTTAAAAAAGCGGAAGCTTTAAGAAATGTTTTGTCTATGTACGTAGATGATCTAGATAGATAATTCAGTTTAGATCAAATATAGAATTCAGTCTCTGTCGTCAAGGCAGCCGAATGTTTACATAGAGTTCCATACTGCCGTCTAGTGGACGTAGTTATTGGTGATAATCTATTAGTCATAGCTGTGCAGACACTGAAGAGGCCGTATACCCAAACTTCACATTCTCAGCACCATGGCAACGTGTTGCCGGGGAAGCTGCTGGGGAAACATTCTCCACAGAAGGAAGTTGAGCTCATGGAAAAATAATAAATATAAACGACTGAGTTTTAAAGTCAGTTAAAAAGACATACATTTGTAGTTGACATAGAGGTATTAAACTACAGCTAGTGGACCTACTGGCAAACACTGTTTTATTTCAATTTAAATGTCAACCGTTGGAAGGAACCTTTTATACATTTCACAGTCTTCACAGTAGCCTCTTTGCCTTGATTTACATGTCAAACTAAAAAGCACATGACAGCCAGCAAACTGTACTTTCTGACAAAAGAAAGAATACATTCATAAACGTCCTCAGTGATTTACAAGAAAAATAGTATTTGATCATACAATGTGTTTAAAAACTTTTGTCTTCAGGAAGTTTTTATGCAAACGAAAATAGTAAAGAAACTAGCACCTCGTCCTGCCACATCCTGTTTTGTTTTGCAGAGGTACCTGGCGGTTTAGAAGCAGTCAGAGCTCCCTCACAACTCCCTCATTCACACTTAGATACAAATGGATTCATGTATAGTCTCCTTTCTACAAAACATTTAGAATTCTAATGAAATCCAAGGTATTGAGAGCCCTGCTTTCAGATCCAGGATAATCACCCAGCATCAGTGCTCACATTCAGAGGAAGATTGCTCCAGTAAATACAGTATTCAGAAGAAGATTGCTCGAGTAAATACAGTACTGTAGCCTTCATTTACAGGGTCTGTGCTTTCAGAGTAGTTAGCAGAAGACGTATTAATGCGTGTTAATGTTCGATTGAATAACCAAGACAATGTTCTCCTGGCCGTCTGACATGCTGCCTGCAGTCCATGTCGACCGTCTTAATGGGTGACTCATAATGCTTCATTTTACCCATAATTCCCTTGGTTGTGTCTTTTACGGGACCACAGAGACTGCATCGTGATTAAAGCTGTTGAGAAGAGCATTCAGAGTCTGTAGTCCACATCATGTACTACCTTCCACCAGGGCAGTGCACCTCTAACTGCAGATCAACAGGTCCAACGTTCATGCCTCCCCCGCACACACATACACACATACACACACACACACACATCCGCACACACAGTAAGTCACGTTGCAAGAAATGCCTCTGAAAATGAATGACATGAACACATGAAGTAACCGGTTGCCAGTAGAAGGGCAGGCTTCTGTCTGTGTTGGTGTCAGTTGTCCTCCTCCTCCACTGAGCGGTTCAGTCCAGGCAGGAACCTGAGGAGCTGCCGCACGCTGCCATGCCGAGACCTCCTGGGCAGCGTCCCGAACAAGGAGGCGCGGGAGGAGGGAGAGAGGGAGCTCTGCTCACAGGAGGGAGAGAGGGAGCTCGGCTCACAGAAGGGAGAGAGGCTGTCCGCCAGACTGCCGCTGCGGCTGCGGTTGATCGAGGAGCGGGGGAGGTCTGTGGAGGAGGGCCAGGCCCCGCTGCCCCGCTGGGGGTCTGAGCTGGGGAAGAAACAGGAGTCGTCGGTGGTGCTGGCGGCGCTGAAGGGGCTGGGTGAACTCAGGTCCCCAAACACGCTGGCCTGGTCGCTGTCCTCCGTCGCCATGCTACGCCAGCTGCTGTCGCTGGAGAAACGAGCGTGGCGACCCGAGAGGGACATAAGCGACGCCAGGGAGTCCGTGGAGGGGTACAGGCAGCTGGCGTTCAGGTTGCCTGGACACAAGAGAGGGTCTCTTAGATACAGGAGGATACATGTTGGTATCTTAGATACAGGAGGATACATGTTGGTCTCCTAGATACAGGAGGATACATGTTGGTCTCCTAGATACAGGAGGATACATGTTGTTTTATGTGCAGCTTATTAAGAGCTACGCTGTGTATGCTGGTTTTACCCTTCCCCTTTAAAATAGAAAATACATTTAAAGTACTGAATGAAAGTCCACCTTGTCCCTAACCCCCCCTTTAAGGATATCGCCCCCCCCCATGTCGAGTCAGATCACTGCAGAGACAGGAAATCAATCCGACAGTTTTTCATTTGATTAATTAACCAAGCAGGGGAAACTGTTAAAGCGTACACCTCAAAACCCAGAGCTTTGTTTTCACTTCTGCTTTTAGGTAAGAAGCAGCGAGGTGTCGTGAGAAAGGAAATGTGGTTTCACAGCTGAGAGGCGGTCCTCACCTCGGGCGAGGCGCTTTTCCTGGACGGCCAGAGCTTGCAGCTCAGCCCACTTCTCTCTCAGGGTTTGCTGTGTAAACACAAAGATTGCATTAAAAGTCAGACTTCATTCTTCAGACACATTTGCAACCACAACCCCCGTTATATAATACTGTCTGTGTTTGATCACATTACACCAAATCAATGGAGGCTTGGCTGAATGAGATAGAATATCTTTCAGAGGTTACCTATCGTCTGGTCAGTCTTTCTGACATTCTGCTCTACTCTTCCTAGTGTGTGAAGTGGGTGTTTGTGAGGGCATCCGTCTGCTGTTTGTGAGTTGGGATTCAAAGCTGTTCTGAAGACAAACAGAGGCCCCGAAAGGAGGAGCTACCTTGAGTGAGATCATCTTCTTCTCCAGCTCGATCCTCTTCACTACAGTCCCGCACACCGTCTCCACCCTGAAACCACACGCACACACCAACGCATGGGTCATTCATCTGGTATCGGTATTCATGTTTGAACTACTGTGTGCCGTATGGCTGTTCCATGATAAAATACAAACCAATGTTTTAGTGTTTAACTGGTGCACTGCTCAAAGTATGACTCACTTAAGGAAGTTGGTAGATTGTCGAATCAGGCCAATGATGTTCTGATGAGTGGAACCCTCGATGCTGACCCCATTGATGGTAACAATAACATCACCTCAAGTGGAGAGAGAAAGAAAGAGAGTTAGACCCCATAGATCATGTGTGTGTGTGTTAGCGAGGCCCATAGATCATGTGTGTGTGTGTTAGCGAGGCCCATAGATCATGTGTGTGTGTGTGTTAGCGAGGTCCATAGATCATGTGTGTGTGTGTGTGTTAGCGAGGCCCATAGATCATGTGTGTGTGTTAGCGAGGCCAATAGATCATGTGTGTGTGTTAGCGAGGTGTAACGGGGTCAGCTACAGGGGGCATCGATGTGTGAGAGTCTGCAGGGTGCTGCAGTCCGGAAGCAGGCCAGGAAGTGGGCGGGGGAGGTGGAGGGAGGGAGGTGGAGGGAGGGAGGTGGAGGGAGGGAGGGAGGGAGGGCGAGGTACCTGCGGTCAGCCCGGCACTCTCTGCAGCGCTGTCCTCCTGCACCGTGCACACAAACGTGCACATCTCCATCACCGGGACGTTTCTCAGCTGCACCCCGTACGTCTGCAACAAGCCACACCAAACACACAGACAGACGAGTCACTACACTGAGACTGACACCAGGGGGGGTGGAGGAGCTCGCTGGTGCACTTGTGTTTTATACTTCGCACCTGCTGTGTGTTTGTGGTGTGAAGTTTGAATGTCCTACCTGAACTTCAAAGCCGTACGTCTCATTGTCTTGCTTCTCCAGTGTGTGAGTGGTCCTGCAGGGGAAAGGCAGTTATACTACTAGCACACCTTCCACTGCACACCACAGCATGAGGGAGTACACTAGCACACCTTCCACTGCACACCACAGCATGAGGGAGTACACTAGCACACCTTCCACTGCACACCACAGCATGAGGGAGTACACTAGCACACACTGCACACCACAGCATGAGGGAGTACACTAGCACACCTTCCACTGCACAGCACAGCATGAGGGAGTACACTAGCACACACTGCACACCACAGCATGAGGGAGTACACTAGCACACCTTCCACTGCACAGCATGAGGGAGTACACTAGCACACCTTCCACTGCACAGCATGAGGGAGTACACTAGCACACCTTCCACTGCACAGCATGAGGGAGTACATGTTGAACTGTTAAGATATGTCATGTACCTCTGAGGGTCTGAATAATCCACCAGAGAGTTGGAACGAGTTTGCCTCATCTGGAAAGAGAGAAAACGTTCTTGTCAGACCAACAGGAGAAACACACGACGCTGCCTTGTTGATGACTGTTTCCTGTCAACTTCAACACATTCAGTGGCTGTTCAAGTATTTTGATCCTATAGCTGGTCTCTTACATAACCTAAAGATTAGCCATGTCAAAGGGATTGATGTGCATGCACCGTTACGTACCGTAGTTGCAACATTCGGTTAACACATACAATTTCTGTATTTTTATACCAAACTTTTTGACATACTGAGTAAAACAAGCTTAATTCTTTATCATTATAACCAACTAAACAAAAAGACAGCTGCATTTGACTTAAATGTTGCAGTGCCATCTCAATATCTTTCACATTAACTACCTGAACTTTCAGTATTCAGTATTTGTGTTTTCATTATGATAAGGAATCAAACAACAATACATTTACACTGGATCCTCCAGAGTGTGTGTGTGTGTGTGTGTGTATGTGTGTGTGTGGTGTGTGTGTGTGTGTGTGTGTGGTGTGTGTGTGTGTGTGTGAGTGTGAGTGTGTGTCCCCTCACCTGACGGGGGGCCCTGGGCGTGGGCCCTCCAGGGCTCCCTGCTGTCTGCTGCAGCTTCTCCCCCAGACTCCTCAAGGAGCGTCGGTACCACAGACGGCCCTTCTGCCTCAGGGAACCCTCCAGGATGTAGCTGTCCTGGCTGTCCTGTCGCTGGAGCCCTACTGAGTTCATCTTGGATGGAGCAGAGGAGAGGCGCTCACATCACCCTGGTGGACCTGTGCTTGAGTGGCCCGAGCCTGCTACAGCTCTCACACTTAACGCAGCGGAGCGGAAATCCACCCCATGTGACTGCGGTGGGGGACCTGTGTGTGCAGAGCACAGACACCTCGCCTACTTTCTTTTCTCACTCACTCTTTTTATCTTTTTTTCTCATGAACCCTTTCTTGTGCTCTCTGCCTGCCAGGAACAGGAATGTGCTCTGGGGTTTTTTCTCTCTCTACACTTTTTTTTCTACAAACAGTCCCCTTTCTTTGTGCAGTCCTTGCAATTTGATTTATGGTCTGTCAGAAATCAGCAATGCATGAAAAACTGCCACCACCTCTTCTGTGGTCCGTGCACCCCCAGCAGCACCTGCTCCCAGACATTCTGTGGCTTCACTCTGGGGATTCTCCATGGGCCTACCCTGACCTGAGCCGGTGCCTGAGCCTGAGCAGAGCAGAGCAGGGGAGACGGGTCTTGTGAAGACAGACAAAAGGCTGTTTGCTTGTGAGCCAGAGGCAGGCTCTCCCCCCTGACAGCACGGGTCACTGGACAGAAGCCATCAGACATGGTTAGATCAGGAGAGAAATCACACAGCCCAGCAGGCAGGGGAAGTAAAACACACATCTGATGTGTGACGTGTGACAGCAAGCTAAGCCATGACACACACACACACACATATACACACACACAACAACAACACAGAGATAGAGAGAAACAGATATACATTGGCCCCTGGAACAAGCTTTAATATTCATACAATGTAAGATGATGGGGAACCAGAACATTGTTGTTATTACATGTGAACTGATTCTACAAAGAAAGCCTGAGATCATGACTACAGCTTTAACCTCCATCTCTGCTGCACTCACGATCACCACACAGCCAGCAGGCAGGCAGGTTCATCTCTGCTGCACTCACGATCACCACACAGCCAGCAGGCAGGCAGGTTCCATCCCTCCCATGTCCTCTACGGTTACCTTACTGAGCTGGACTACAACCCTTAGCAACGCCAGAGGACAAGATACCGCTGGGCTTTCTGGCCAACATGGACCTCAGATACAGCAACTGTGAGCAAATTAGATTGACTGACAGACAGATTCGTTTGTTTTAGTTCGTTTCTCATCCTTGTAGGTTAGAAATATCCTCCTATCTGAATTGACAGAGATGTGAATAGACTCGAGGAATTAATGCTAAATCATAACTCCAAGCCTGACATCAAACAGGAGAACGATACTTTAGGCATTGCGTCCTACTTTAGAATGTTTTGTTTAATTAAAAAGAGGCTTTGTTCTTGTTAAAGACTCTGATAATGAAATTAACACGAAAAGAGTCGCTGGTTCTAAACGCTTTTCTCAGGACGTCATTGCGGTGAGGGAAGGCGGAATTGAGACTCGTTTTCTAAAACATGTAACTGACACCGCGTTATCCCCCGTATCTCCTCTCATCTTGCAGAAAAAACAGTTAGGCCAACATTAGGTTTAGCGACGTGTCTGACTCATATGTGTAGTGCTGACAGCCATCGTGAAGACAATTCACTTCCTCGGTTTAACGGACACACAACTTGCTGTAAACACAGTTCAGACCAATATGCGCATGAGTCACGCCAGAGGTTAAAAAATAAAAATAAAATAAATAAAGAAATGTTTGAAAGGGTCTCATTTCTGGTGACAAATTTGGACACGATTTCACAGAAATATGCCCTTCTTATAATGATGTAATCTGGCATGGAAAATTACATTTGATAACATTGTGCGTCATGGTATAAATAACCATCAGCTATTCATCTAATGAACCAGTCAATGAAATTAAACCTGAAACTGAAACATGAAAAATATTTTATTGACTCACTGATGTCACACATTGACTATTAAATAGTGCATGAATGATAGCCATCTTAATGAAACATTAGGCTAGACGAAAACCATATACTTCATAACACGATGTACAGTGGTTACCTTTGTCAAAACAAAATATTATACTAACTTACAAGAGGATGTAAAATCCAACAATAATCTTCTTTATAAAAGTCACATGATCTTACCAGGGCAGGTGGCAGTGTTTGTGTCAGACACAATATTAAAAAAAATACCCCAGTAAGAATTTAAATGAATATTATTCTCGTTTCTTTGGAATGACTGATGGTTTTATAAGCCAAACTACACGCCATCTGTAACAGTACAACTGTCTCACATTTCTCAAAGTGGTCAGCTGCAGCTTTACTATTTTTTTTGTTGTTGTTGAGAAAAAACTGACTCAAACATATAGGCCTCGTGACATCAAAAGCTTAACAATTTTAAGCATAAACAACTTTATGCAAACGCTAACGTGTCCACTTGATACAGGCAAAGCGTTTCAAACAGCAATACTGCGTTCTCACATAATTAGTAGGAAATAAAACACGAAATTAAACAATAATTGTTCTAATATACAAAACAGCAACATAAAATGACAGACATATGTGCAGATATCAGACTAGCTAGTATAGTATATCTGATAGTATAGCAGTACAGTGGCTCATGATTGTCATCATTTTAACAACTAATGATCCGACTTCGATCATGCTAATCAATGTTCTGCCACCTATCATGGTAGTCCTCACCACCCTCTCCTCACCACCCTCTCCTCACCACCCTCTCCTCACCTTAATGATCCATGGAGTCAGGGTAGCCTAGTCCTCACCACCCTCTCCTTAACTTAATGATCCATGGAGTCAGACATGCTAATGTTCACTATGGTGATTGTACACAGGTCATCAGCATTTGCAATGATGTCAGAGTAAACATTCAAGGAGAATCTGGTCCTCACAGAAAACACTTATTAGGGTTAAGTTGCACTATCAACCTTTTGGTTTGTTGTTTGTTCACAAGTGGTGTCCCACACCAGTAATAGTGTTCACAAGTTCACCCGTTGTGCTCAAAACTCAAATCTGTCCTCAAACATCCCTCTCTAGACTCCTATTAATTAAACACATTGGATCCATAAACAAAGAAAGCACACATGTTTTGAGTAATTCTGTATTGAAATATTGAATTCTTGTCAGCTATGTATAGTTATATACAACTTTACAAGTGCACCTTGAAGAAAGAATGCAGCACTTTGAGAATCTTACAGCAGCAATTTTTATCTGCAGTATACAAATATTCTTTTTTTAAGATATGTTTTCACATAGGCATTTTTATAGTCAGTCTACAAAAAAGTGCAGCATTAAATTAAAGGCTTTGGATGTATCATGATATTCATATAGAATCATGATATCATTTTGTAAATCCTATCTTTGTTTTCTTGTCTATCAATCTCTCTCTTACGTATAGTAGCAATAGCTGTTTCTCTCTTACGTATAGTAGCACTAGCTGTTTAGCACATTTGAATGTTGTTGACTTCTAGACGTGGTTGTGTTTCAAATACTAATGTGTCGTTTTGTCATCAGGCATTGTGAGTTATCCTCTGGTGATTGGGCGATAGGTGAACCAGTGTAACAGTAGTCTTGTTTGCGACAACTGTTTACACGTGTCCTGTACAATCAGGTAAGAAGTTACTCAGTAACATTCACAGTCAGCCTAGCACAATATTGATAAATACAGTATATGGCACAAAGCAGTTAAATGTGCAACTTCAAGCTTTGGGCACTTAAAACATGTGTGAGGTAGCAAAGAAATCTGTACATTGTGTTTCTCCTCCATCTCCTGACAGGTCACAGCTTAGTTCCTACCTACTTCCTGTGGTTGGGCCAATTAAGTTCTGTCATTTCCTGTAAGGTGTGAAGAGACTCCTCCCACAATCCTCTGGCATCCTTAGCTGAGCATGTTCATTGCTGCTTTCTGTTGATGGCATGGACACCACACGGTTGCCCTGGTGACCAGAGTTTTCTCCTCTTCTCCAGACGGTCCGGGTGATTTGGCACCAGCATGCGACCAGGTGGCTAATCTTTGATGTCCTTCATGACGTTCACCTGAGCCACCGTCTTCTTGACGCGCAGCGCTGTGAGCCGAGCGGCCGCACTGCCGTACCAGCATTCCCTCATCACCTTCCCCATCACCCTCAGAGCCTGCACACAAGCACACCCCCCTCAGTTACCCCCATCACCCTCAGAGCCTGCACACAAGCAGCACACCCCCCTCAGTTACCCCCATCACCCTCAGAGCCTGCACACAAGCAGCACACCTCCCTCATCACCTTCCCCATCACCCTCAGAGCCTGCACACAAGCACACCCCCCTCAGTTACCCCCATCACCCTCAGAGCCTGCACACAAGCAGCACACCCCCCTCAGTTACCCCCATCACCCTCAGAGCCTGCACACAAGCACACACCCCTCAGTTACCCCCATCACCTTCAGAGCCTGCACACAAGCAGCACACCCCCCTCAGTTACCCCCATCACCCTCAGAGCCTGCACACAAGCAGCACACCCCCATCACCCTCAGAGCCTGCACACAAGCACACCCCCCTCAGTTACCCCCATCACCTTCAGAGCCTGCACACAAGCAGCACACCCCCCTCAGTTACCCCCATCACCCTCAGAGCCTGCACACAAGCACACCCCCCTCAGTTACCCCCATCACCCTCAGAGCCTGCACACACGCACACCCCCCTCAGTTACCCCCATCACCCTCAGAGCCTGCACACAAGCACACCCCCCTCAGTTACCCCCATCACCCTCAGAGCCTGCACACAAGCAGCACACCCCCCTCAGTTACCCCCATCACCCCCACCTCTGAGCGGTGCTCACCTCACAGCTCTGCCACTGGTTAGGGATGCTGGGCCGCTGCTTCAGGTCACACACCACCCTCCTCATGTCCTCCACTGACGGGTCTGAAGGCACTAAGTCATAGTAAGGCAACTGGAAATCTTCATGAATTCCTGTCAGAATGAACACAGTCTTTATTTAGACAAAATTACAAATTTTCTGTCAGTTTCCACCATATATATATATATATATATTCGTATGTCTCAAAATACATTTTATACTGTTAGAAGACTAAGCTTGTGTCCGCGAGCCATGCTAGTGCTTCACTGTTCAGGGTAGACAGTGCCTGAAGGCCAGGGCACTGGTACTTTGTGCAATCGTTGATGATGTGATCAGCAGTTTGCTCTGGGGCCCCACAGGGGCAGTCTGGAGCATCACATAGGTTCATCCTGTGCATATTGGCTCGGAAGCGTCCATGTCCTGTTCGGCATCTGTTGAGTCGTACCCAGGAGTTTCTGTTGAGGGTGTGTTTTGCAGGCCTTGTGGACGGTGTTTTGATGTAGCCATGTAGTTTAGTGTTGCCTGAGCTCCACTGTTTGGTCCATTGTGTGATGGTCCAGGATCCAGGTGGCTGACCATTTGCCTCATGCAGCAAACCCCGAAGTCTTGCAGAGATCGGTGCTATCAGCGGTAGGCGTGGTGGTGGGTCGCTTGAGTTGATGTCATGTTGGAGTAGGTGGCTGGCTCTGCGTTGAGCTCTCTGTGCAAGGTTTAGGCAGTCTGCTTCGCGGCGGATTGCTGGTGGTGGGATTCCACTGAGGATTGGTAGGTATGAGGTTAGTGTAGATCTTATACATCCTGAAACCATCCGCAGGCTGTTGTTGAGAGCTATGTCAAGCTTGGCACAGTACTCTGCTGTTGAGTAGGCCAGTGCTAGAGTAGCAGTTCGGAGTACAGGGAAACTTGCTCCCCACGAGGTTCCGCAGAGACGGTGAATGAGGCAGTTTCTTGCTTCCACCTTGGTTCTGACTTGCTGGAGGTGTTGTTTATAGGTGAGGCTTCTATCCAGAGTAACACCCAAGTATTTTGGAGACTTTTCAAATGGGATAATATTTCCTGCACATTTGACTTTTAGTTGGATGTTAGCTAGTCGGTTAGCAAGATGAAAGTTGCTGCTGACGGTTTTGGTTTCATTCATTTTCAGTCGCCAGTTAATAAAGTATTCAGATTAGTAAGATCATTTGTTAAGGTGTCACTTAGTGAGCTAAAAGAAGTTCCGGTAGTTAGGAGTGCGATGTTGTCTGCATAGGTGTATTTTTTGCTGGTTGTTGTCGGTAAATCAGAGGTATAGATGTTGAAGCAAATTGGAGCTAGAACAGATCCCTGAGGCACGCCATTCTTTAGCATTTTCTTTTTGTTTTTTTGATGGTCGATGTGCAGTGTGAAGCTTCTGTTTGTCATCATCTGCATGATAAGTTTAACCATGTGTTTGCTTGGTATTGTTTGTAGCAGTTTCAAGGCAAGGCCACGATGCCATATGGTGTCATATGCAGCACTCAGGTCTACGAACACTGCGCCGGCCTTTTCTTTGCGTTGAAACGCAGTTGTGATATCCTCAGTAAGTCGGGCCACTTGGTCGGTGGTAGAGTAGCCTTTTCTGAACCTGGCTTGTTCCTTAGGGAGGTTCTCATCAACAGTGTCATAGATGCGGTTGAGGATCAGTCTTTCGAGAGAGTTTGAAGCTAACGCAGAGTAGGCTAATTGGTCAGTAGCTTTTTGGATCTTCAGCAGGTTTGTTTGGTTTGAGTATGGAAACTATTTTGGCGGTGCGCCAGATCTTTGGGATCTTGACTGTCCTGAGACACATATTGAAAATGTTCTTTAGCCATAGTAAGGTCGATTCTGGGAGGTGTTGGAAGAATTCTGGGTGTAAAGAGTCTGGTCCTGGAGCTTTGTTTTTTTTGAGTGTAGCAATGGCTGATTTAACCTCAGCCATTGAGAAGTCAGAGCACAGATCTTGGTCAGCTGATGGTGTGTTCCATGCTTCTTTCAAGTGTCTATTGATCTTGAAGGTAAATTCTTTGTTTGGTTTATTGAACTTCCCATTATTTATCAGGTTGTTAGCTATGTCATTGGCCTTAACTGGAGCTTGTGAGGTGAAAGGTTTGACATTTCCAGTTGGCCTGTTCAGTTTGCTCCATGCTTGTCTGCTGGAGTGTGTGAAGTTGATATTTTCAGTTTCTTCTATCCATTTCTCTCTGCGTCGGTTATCAAGATGGTTGAGGAGAGCGGTGGCAGCTTCTTGAGATTCCTCGTAGGAGGTGGCATTGTCGTGGAGAAGGGCATATGATTCAAGTTTCCACCATGTAGACAAAGGACAAAGAACATCCCAGATTCACTGTATCCTTAACCTTGCAATGGCCCCACAACGTGGAGCTGCTTTAAATAGTCATGTTCCCAGTGTGAATTAGGTAAGGTTATGTGAATGCAGTACATCTTGTGTGCCTGTGTGTGCGTGTGTGCGTGGTGTGTGTGTGTGTGTGTGTGTGTGTGTGTGTGTGTGTGTGTGTGTGTGTGTGTGGTGTGTGTGTGTGTGTGTGTGGTGTGTGTGTGTGTGTGTGTGTGTGTGTGTGTTGTGTGTTGTGTGTGTGTGTGTGGTGTGTGTGTGTGTGTGTGTGCGTGTGCGTGTAACACACCCCTGACGGAGCACCTCCTGGACAGCTCCCAGAACACCAGGCCCAAGGCGTAGATATCCGCTCGCTTGAACGACTCAAAGCTGTTCATATTGATGGAGTCGTCCAGGATCTCTGGGGCCATGTACCTGCAGAGGACAAACCTGTTAGAGCTAATGAAGAGGACCAGCAGGACACCCCATCCTCTCTTCCTCAGGACACAGACTCTCTCCTGCTCAGCAGCTCGCCACTAACAGCATATGGGGGCCTAAGAATAGCTGGACATTGTGGAGCCCCACGGTGATGTGAGAGGAGACACCTGGCAGATGGACAGAGCTTCAGAAACAGAGGAGCTCCAGGGCAGACTGCTGGAGGGGGGGGGGACAGAGCAGCTCCAGGGCAGACTGCTGGAGGGGGGGGGACAGAGGAGCTCCAGGGCAGACTGCTGGAGGGGGGGGGACAGAGCAGCTCCAGGGCAGACTGCTGGAGGGGGGGGGGACAGAGGAGCTCCAGGGCAGACTGCTGGAGGGGGGGGGACAGAGGAGCTCCAGGGCAGACTGCTGGAGGGGGGGGGACAGAGGAGCTCCAGGGCAGACTGCTGGAGGGGGGGGGGACAGAGGAGCTCCAGGGCAGACTGCTGGAGGGGGGGGGGACAGAGGAGCTCCAGGGCAGACTGCTGGAGGGGGGGGGGACAGAGGAGCTCCAGGGCAGACTGCTGGAGGGGGGGGGACAGAGGAGCTCCAGGGCAGACTGCTGGAGGGGGGGGGACAGAGGAGCTCCAGGGCAGACTGCTGGAGGGGGGGGGACAGAGGAGCTCCAGGGCAGACTGCTGGAGGGGGGGGAGCAGAGCAGCACCAGGGCAGACTGCTGGAGGGGGGGGGACAGAGGAGCTCCAGGGCAGACTGCTGGAGGGGGGGGGACAGAGCAGCTCCAGGGCAGACTGCTGGAGGGGGGGGGACAGAGGAGCTCCAGGGCAGACTGCTGGAGGGTGGGGGGAGCAGAGCAGCTCCAGGGCAGACTGCTGGAGGGGGGGGGGAGCCCTCCTGATCTGGAGCTCAGGATTCTTTATAAGCTGTGCCATTTCAGGAGGCAAAGTGTCTCCCATGGTCGACGTATCTAGGCAACAGTGTTTTTGCTGTTGTCAAGTGTGGCTGTTGTCAGGTGTGGCTGTTGCGTACCTCTTGGTCCCTACTCTGTGATTGGACGGGATGTCGATGGTGTTGGTGGTGGAGTCGTGCTTGACAGCCAGGCCCAGGTCTGCGATGACAGCTGTCCCGCTCTTCTTCACCAGGATGTTCTTGGACTTGATGTCCCTGTGTGCGATGGCAGGCTTCCCTGATCACAGACAACACAACCTGATTAGACACACATCATAACACACACAACCTGATTAGACACACATTAAAAGACCCTGTTTTGGGAATAGCGCGTTGATATTTGGCCAATTAACGCTCTGAAGCCCCTCGTTATGAAGTGTTGTGCTTCCTGGGATGAATGCAGCTCTGATGATAAGCTGTTACACCACATGAACAGGCATGCTGTGTGGGTGTCCAGCTCTGATTGGAGCAGACAGATGAGAGCAGGAGGAAGAGGACAGATGAGAGCAGGAGGAAGAGGACAGATGAGAGCAGGAGGAAGAGGACAGATGAGAGCAGGAGGAAGAGGAAAGATGAGCAGAAGGAAGAGGACAGATGAGAGCAGGAGGGGAGTGAGATCTAACCCTCAGCTGGAGGGCTCATTGTGAAAGAGGCTGAAACTTTTAAAACGTCTTATTGACTTGTTGTGAACACTTGCATGGGCAATAGTAGATCTGTGGACTGTTCTTGAAGTACCTGTTCTAAAAGAACTGCTTCCATGCTGGTCTGGGTGCCGTATGTACAATACTGTACATACACTCTGATTGTGCTTCCTGTTTGTCAGCGGTGGCCTTCAGACTAAAAGCCCCCCTCCCCCGTCCCATGTGTGGAGAGAGACAGAGACACTCACCCTGGGTGCCGATGATCTCCATGTGGAGGTGAGCCAGGCCGCTGGCGATGGACAGAGCCAGCAGCATCATGTCCTGCACGGAGACAGTGTACCTGTTCAGGTAGTCAAACAGTGAGCCGGGTTCGTGGTATTCAGACACGAGCCACAGCTGGGTCCAGGAGCCATTATCTAGGGTCACACAGAGGTCAGAGGTCACACACAGCCTACAGACTGGGTTCAGCAGGTCCAAACTACTTCTTTCTTTTTTTTACAGGAAACTAGCGCAAGCAGTTCTAAGACATTTTGTGGTTGCTTAGAAACAGTTTCCCTAACAACCCCAAAATGTTTTGTTGGTAGTTTACGGCGAAAAGAACATTGCAGCTATAGGCAATTAAAAGACTGAGTTTGAGACCTTTGTTGTCGGCGGCGATGAAGCCAAGGATGTTCTCATGACGGAGCATTATGGTCTGGTAGATCTCCGCCTCGCGGAACCAAGACCTCTCGTCTCTGGAGGAGAAGATCTTCACCGCGACGTCCTCTCCTCGCCACTTCCCACGCCACACCTCGCCGAAGCGACCCTTCCCGATGGTCTCCTGCAGGACGATGGTGCGGGCGATGGTTCTCTGGACCAGGAGCGGGAGGCCTGAGGACCACACCACCACACGTAACAACACGTCAGGGAGGCCTGAGGACCACACCACCACACGGAACAACACGTCAGGGAGGCCTGAGGACCACACCACCACACGTAACAACACGTCAGGGAGGCCTGAGGACCACACCACCACACGTAACAACACGTCAGGGAGGCCTGAGGACCACACCACCACACGTAACAACACGTCAGGGAGGCCTGAGGACCACACCACCACACGTAACAACACGTCAGGGAGGCCTGAGGACCACACCACCACACGTAACAACACGTCAGGGAGGCCTGAGGACCACACCACCACACGTAACAACACGTCAGGGAGGCCTGAGGACCACACCACCACACGTAACAACACGTCAGGGAGGCCTGAGGACCACACCACCACACGTAACAACACGTCAGGGAGGCCTGAGGACCACACCACCACACGTAACAACACGTCAGGGAGGCCTGAGGACCACACCACCACACGTAACAACACGTCAGGGAGGCCTGAGGACCACACCACCACACGTAACAACACGTCAGGGAGGCCTGAGGACCACACCACCACACGTAACAACACGTCAGGGAGGCCTGAGGAGCACACCACCACACGTAACAACACGTCAGGGAGGCCTGAGGACCACACCACCACACGGAACAACACGTCAGGGAGGCCTGAGGACCACACCACCACACGTAACAACACGTCAGGGAGGCCTGAGGACCACACCACCACACGTAACAACACGTCAGGGAGGCCTGAGGACCACACCACCACACGTAACAACACATCAGGGAGGCCTGAGGACCACACCACCACACGGAACAACACGTCAAGCCTAAACACTTTTACATATTATTTAATCTAACTAGGCAGGAATCTTTGTGTGTTTGTGGCTCCATTATTCCGTGAACTGGGCACTGTATGAAATCCACCGCACTAATAAATAATGATCACATTTGTTTTCGTTTGTCTTTATCAAGGGACCAACCAATCCATAAGACCAACCAATCCATAATTCTAACAGACCATAAATAGCATCCTGACCTGGACACAGTTAATGACTACGATGCCTAATGTGTCTGGTGTTCACCCTCTTCCTGTGTGAGTCTGGTGTTCACCCTCTTCCTGTGTGTGTCTGGTGTTCACCCTCTTCCTGTGTGTGTCTGGTGTTCACCCTCTTCCTGTGTGAGTCTGGTGTTCACCCTCTTCCTGTGTGTGTCTGGTGTTCACCCTCTTCCTGTGTGAGTCTGGTGTTCACCCTCTTCCTGTGTGTGTCTGGTGTTCACCCTCTTCCTGTGTGTGTCTGGTGTTCACCCTCTTCCTGTGTGAGTCTGGTGTTCACCCTCTTCCTGTGTGAGTCTGGTGTTCACCCTCTTCCTGTGTGTGTCTGGTGTTCACCCTCTTCCTGTGTGAGTCTGGTGTTCACCCTCTTCCTGTGTGTGTCTGGTGTTCACCCTCTTCCTGTGTGAGTCTGGTGTTCACCCTCTTCCTGTGTGTGTCTGGTGTTCACCCTCTTCCTGTGTGTGTCTGGTGTTCACCCTCTTCCTGTGTTTCTACATGAGCATAAACAATGAAAAACAGACTTGCACATTGTATGAGTGTGTATGTATGTGTGTGTGTTTGCGTGTGTGTTTGCGTGTGTGTTTGCGTGTGCGTGGCGTGCGGTGTGTGAGTGTGTGCGCTTGTGTGTGTTCTCACCTGATCCGGAGCCAGAGGAGCTCATGTCATAGATGAGCTCTTTGAGACACTTGTCAGGAGCCATGAGGGTGTGGTCGTCCAGGGCCTCCTCTGCATCCTGCCTGTGTGCCCGGCTGTAGGCACAGCGAGGGCCCTGCAGCACACACACACCCAGCATGGCGCCCACACACAGCAGGCACGACGGCACCAAGATGGCAGCCGCCAGCTCCAGCTTGCCCCAGCCAGGCACTTCCGAAGGCCTCTCTGTGGACGACACACACACCACACACACACACACACACACACACACACACACACCACACACACACACACACACACACACCACACACACACACACACACACACACACACACACACACACACACACACACACACACACCACACACACACACACACCCACACACCCACACACACACACACACACACTTTGCTGTTAAGATAATATCAATCTGAGCCCTCGAAATAACCCGGTAAATAAACACAATGATCACATACACTTCCATAGCTGGGTTAATACCTCACCATTCACCAGACATCTACACAACCGTTTAACTAGGAATCTAAACAGTACTGCAGCTGCTCCCTCTAGTGGTCTGTTTGAACCACTTCATAAACACAAGCTCACACATCAGACACCGTATATTCATATATACTATTAAACACCAGACACGTATATTCATATATACTATTAAACACCAGACACCGTATATTCATATATACTATTAAACACCAGACACCGTATATTCATATATAGTATTAAACACCAGACACGTATATTCATATATACTATTAAACACCAGACACCGTATATTCATATATACTATTAAACACCAGACACCGTATATTCATATATACTATTAAACACCAGACACGTATATTCATATATACTATTAAACACCAGACACCGTATATTCATATATACTATTAAACACCAGACACCGTATATTCATATATACTATTAAACACCAGACACGTATATTCATATATACTATTAGCACCAGACACGTATATTCATATATACTATTAAACACCAGACACCGTATATTCATATATACTATTAAAAACCAGACACGTATATTCATATATACTATTAAACACCAGACACCGTATATTCATATATACTATTAAACACCATTCATGTAAACAACAACCAAGAATGTGTGTGACTGCTCGAGTTGTTCACTCTGACGCAGAATCTCTGATGTAACCAGTCAACTGAGACTGGACCAACCTTTCAAACACCTTAATACGTTTGGAAAAAGAACACAACTCAGCTAATCTATAACCCAGAAAGACACAGAGAACAGAACTCAGAATGTGCCAGACGCAAGGTTAACGCTGTCAACTGAACAACAGATTTGGAAGAAAATCAATGTTTCTCTGCTTCCAAACTGCCAGGAGTTTTCGACACTGGCCATCAATATTCTGAGGCAATCAGACTGGCCTCCGACAGTGGAAGACTGAGAGGCTGGATTTTACAGGAAGTAAATTGCCTTTTTTCTTTTAATGCAGTGCCATGCAGATAACCTGAAAATGCATTTTAATGATTTCTATTCAGACAGTCAAACCTCCTCTTCTGACCTGCCCCACCTGGTTCACCCTCCCACAACAACCTGGAAATAACAAGCAGCGTCCGTCTCTGTCCTAGCTGCTCTTGGTGGGTGGATAAAGCAATAAACACTTTCAGGGGCACTAAAATGATACAACATGCCTTGATGACAGAAACATGATTTGAGAAACCTCAGGTCTTTCTTCTCTTACTTTGCTAGCACATGATGAGCCTCAGGAGACCTTGGCCACTAAAGTTCCAAAAGTCTCGGCTAAAGGGCCATCCTGTTGCTTTTTCCGTGACCTTTTGGTCCTTTTCAAATCCTTCAGTCTCCAAACAAGTTTCTCCATCAATTAAGAGGAATAACGACTTGCAACATCTCCTCCAGGTCAAGTTACACATGGTCAGATATGTCTGGTCTTGCCTAATGTACCCCCTGCCCTTCAACACACTCTACCACCATGTCCAACCAGGGCAAAGCGGACCACGGCATTGGACTGAACAACAGGAAGTACGTTGGTCTCCTGCTCTCCACCCACAGTTCAAGCCTTCTAAAGTGTGCCTCATTGAAGAATTTGCTGCTATCGAGCAACACTTCCAATACATAGATATAGAATGTTCTCTTCAAGTCAGGTTGTTCTTAATGGATCTCGTCTTCCTTCTGGCCTGACACAGACCTCGTTCAGGAACTTCTGTTTTGGACACATGTACCCCGTCAACCATACCCACTTTCCAATCTGTTTTGAGTATCAAGCAGTTCCTGGTAACTACTTTGGGAACAGCAAGGGCAAGGGCAGCTATCTGAAGAGCAATCAATCACTCCTGACATGTATTCAAACTTTTCCTTCATCCTCAATACATTTCCCCTATCTCCATACAGTAAGATTGCAGTTGCATGTGACAGGACTGTTGAAACACTAACCAAATGTATGGAAATAGATGTCATTGGTTTAAAAATAAGGTGGGGTGTCCTTTCAACGTCCTCCAGTACTAATTCTGACATCACAGTCTGACTTGTGTGTTTGGCTGGAGCAGGCAGGCCACACATAGCTTGTATGGTATGGAAGTCTCTCTTGGAAGTCGCTTTGGATAAAAGCGTCTGCTAAATGAATAAGTGTAAATGTGTCAATGTTGCAGAAAAACGACAACATGTTGTACAACATGTATGACCAGACACATTCAACATAGATCTGCTGAACTGTAAATGTTGATCTAGACATCCAGCAGGTAAATCATTTACTTCTTTGTTGCGATTCAAGTCGTGTGCCGTACAGTAATTGCTTTACATAAGATAGGTACTCGTGTTTTTCACATGATCCAGAATAATCACTGAGTATTTTTTTACGAAATCAGTTGTCATGCGATGGCAAGCATAACATGACAGACACCAGGAGAGACACCTCACACAAGGAGAACACATGTACAGGACTATAGATGTCCAATATTTTGATGTTGTTGATTTCATTCATTCAACATTAGTTCGGTATGTAGGCAAACTGAAGACTGGGATATCTTAATGAACATCTGTTTTTAGATTTTAGATTAAGTCCAGACACAGACTAACACATTTGGAACCAGATAACTACAGAGGGGGAGGACAGTCATTGATTGGTGGAACAACACCCAGCACAGGATGACAAATACATGACAGAATCACCCCCTGCTCAACCTCCAGTCTTCCAAACAAACTGTTTCATGAACATGGACGTAGCTTGGTACAACCATGCTATTCATGGCTTCTCCTTAAGTGCCTTTTAAACATGACCCTCTGTATTTACACTCTGCCCTGCGCAGTCCTTGGCATCTGGAAGGACTCGTGTGTCTGTGTGCCTCTGCATACAATGAATGTGGTAACCAGGGGAACGGGTCGTAACGGGTCGAGCCCAAGGCGAACAATCACCCCCTCACCTCCACCAAACCAGACTAAGCCTAACCCTAACCAGACTCCCTCACCTCCACCAGACCAGACTAACCCTAACCCTAACCCAGACCAGACTAACCCTAACCAGACCAGACTACCCTAACCCTAACCAGACCCCTCACCCCACCAGACAGACCGACTAACCCTAACCAGACTCCCTCACGTTGTCACTCAGACTAACTGTGTTCATCCCTCCTCAGACTCTGTGTGTCGGTTATTACTGCGACAGAACACCACAGCGTCTAATGAGAGCCTGTGATTGGTCGAGAAGCATGCAGAGGCCTGGCGTTCGCTTTAAGCTTGAATCCTAAAAATGTTGACTTCTGATCGTCCATATAATTGTCCACTCACTGGAACTTTTGTATCCTCTCTACATTACCACCCAAAGTGAGAAGGTCAAACCGTAATGACAGCATTGAAGCAGCACATCTATTCCAGGACATTGGGGTATTCAGATTCTGAAAGTATATCCACTTGATATGGTTGTTCTGTTCGCTAGCCAGCCCCTTTGAAAGCAGATGATTATTGGTTGTAAATGTGAATTTGCTTCTAAATAACAAAACAGTATTTCCCTATTTTCCTTAGTATGCTTAGTTTCATTTCATTACGAATGCCTTTGTTAATCACATTAGTTCAATCGTGGTAGCCTACTGCACTCTATTGGATTATGAAAAGGACACCTGCAAAATGACGGAAGCAAGCCAAACTGTGGCAAATCATTTTTTTATTATTTGATGTCGAAATGCTTATCCAAACAACGTCAATTCAGGCACTGCACTCTGCACAGAACTTGGGTTATAAAGCGGACACATCAACTTTGCAGAGTGCCCGGTTCTTGAGTTGATCGTGGGAAACTAAACCCATTCTAATTTGTACACACGTACACACAAAGATTCCTGCCATTATAAGAGAGATACAGAAAACAACACACAACATCATCCACACAACACAGAACATCATCCACACAGAACACACAACATCATCCACACAGAACACACAACATCATCCACACAGAACACACATCATCCACACGAACACACAACATCATCCACACAGAACACACAACATCATCCACACAGAACACACAACATCATCCACACAGAAACACACATCATCATCCACGCAGAACACACAACATCATCCACACAGAACACACATCATCCACACAGAACACACAACATCATCCACACAGAACACACACATCGTCCACACAGAACACACAACATCATCCACACAGAACACACAACATCATCCACACAGAACACACAACATCATCCACACAACATAATCCACACAGAACACACAACATCATCCACACAGAACACACAACATCATCCACACAACATCATCCACACAACATCATCCACACAACATCATCCACACAACATCATCCACACAGAACACACAACATCATCAACACAGAACACACAGCATCCTCCACACAGAACACACATCATCAACACAGAACACACAACATAATCCGTGTGTGTGTGTGAAGGTGGGTGAAAATATATGTCTGAGCACAGTAAAGCACAGCACAATTGAAAATCACAATGCTCATCCACACTGAGTGTGCAAGCCCTGACAACACATCAATTACCTGCAGCTTCAACCACCCCAACCCTCTCTAAGCCCTAGCCTACCTGCAACAAAAGAGGCTTTGCACCCCACACTGCCCCATGCCCCATGAGGTATTTATAAACCTGAGGGGAAGATCACACATTGGCCGTTGGTAACCTCTGCCAACAATATGATGTCACAGGATATGGGAGGAGGATCAGTGCTTAGCTTGGCCAGACAGCCTCAATCTACGCACATCAAGCCAGGGAGTGGAATCCCACGGCAACGGGTTGTTGTTGATTGTGTGAGGTCACACGTGTCCTCCTCCACCCGTCCCTTCTCCCTCTCCACCCGTCCCTTCTCCCTCTCCACCCATCCCTTCTCCCTCTCCACCCATCCCTTCTCCCTCTCCACCCATCCCTTCTCCCTCTCCACCCATCCATATGTTGAGATACACTCAGCCCTGACAGGTGCTGAAGGAAACCGCTTGCTTCAAGGGGATTCAGACACAACTATGGTTGCAACTGCACCATCTCCACCTCACACCATTAGGGTTTAGGTTTAGGAAGTCTACCGCCATCTCCACCACTGAAACACCATGAAACACAGCAGAGGAACCATCTCCACCACTGAAACACCATTAGACACACAGCAGAGGAACCATCTCCACCACTGAAACACCATGAGACACAGCAGAGGAACCATCTCCACCACTGAAACACCATGACACACAGCAGAGGAACCATCTCCACCACTGAAACACCATGACACACAGCAGAGGAACCATCTCCACCACTGAAACACCATGACACACAGCAGAGGAACCTACCTTGATACAAGTGCAGGTTCTCGTTGTTGCAGAAGTCAGTGAAGCAGCAGTTCCTCTTGGACACGTTCCGGGAGCTGTAGCAGTACACCTGGTTTTTCTTCTCAGCAGACAGACAGGACTTGTCCGTCTCCTCCTTGCCGTCGATCAGCATCACAGAGTTCCAGCATGCCCCGTCCGCGCTGGTCTCACAGGTCTTGTTTTCACACAGCCGGCACACACACTTGAGAGCTGGAACACACAACAGCAGCATGTTGGGCCAACAGTCCACTCCAACACAGACCTGGATCAAGCATCTTTCTAGCTTTGTTTTGCCCAACATACTTGATTGAGAAGTGTTGCTATGCGCCTTATGGAAAAAAAGAAAAATAAATAAAGTAGGGCTAGGGTAGGTTTTAAGGCAGTTCTGCTGGTTCTAGTGTTATGGTTGTGGTGTCATGGTTGTAGTGTCATCAAGGCCAGATTTGAACCCTAAAGGGCAAACAACTTTTATTTGATTCTGATTGGATGATTATCAAAAATCGAGGACCAAGCAAGCCTTGTGTAGACTTTTTATTTAGACAACTTTTAAAATAATTTTTCAAACTAATCTCAGATCACTTAGGGCACATGCCCAGATTGCCCATATGGTCGATCCGGCCTCTAACCCTAACCCTAACCCAGCCTCCGGCCTCTAACCCTAACCCTAACCCAGCCTCCAACCCAGACCCAGCCTCCGGCCTCTAACCCTAACCCAGCCTCTGGCCTCTAGGTTCAGCTTCCACTAAACTAGGGCTCTGTTAGGATTGCTCACAGAAACACTACAGAGCACCTCCAGTATTAATACAGATGAACGTTATCTTAATGAACTTTGTGAATAGACTGGGCAGAGCATCCAAACTGGTATGTGTCAAGTCCTGTCGAGACTGCCTCATTTGAATTATGGACATGAGGGATCTATCTGGCCCCTGGGACATGTCTGAGTGTCTGCACTTGTCACCCCCATCAGAAGATGAATAGAATGATCCACCGCAAATTGATTTCTGGTTCTACACCGCAAAAGGTAGAGCCCATTTGTGGAAGGGATATACGGCCCACTTTCCCTTCTGCCATTAGAAATGGTTCCTTTGCCGTCCTTCATCACTCACTGTAAAAATCACAAGAATATCAATAGAATGTTCTCCAGCAGCCTGTGCATACTGTGATCGCACCAGGAACTCAATGAGGAAACCAGTTTATGTCTGGAAAACAGTGACAAGTCAAGATACTCAACTTAAATACATGAGTATGAAACTCATTGGTAATGGAAGGCTCTGGTAGGGTATGTTAACCATGACACATAAATGGAAGTTGCTGCTGGCAAAAAAACAACTTGAAATTACCAAATAATGTCCCTCAAACAACATACTGTAAACTTTATATGTCACTGATAAATAATAATTTATAAATAATAGCTACTTCGGCCCCAGCTATCTGGTCGTCATGTGTTCAGCACAAAGCAACAGTGTCTGACTTCTGGAAAAAACACAATGTAAATAGTCCCTGATGGAGGTTCAGGCCACGCAGATATACACCTCTCAACCCTGTATACTGATCACATCACAGCCCCGCTCTTCAGAGGCCTGGCCTCGCTCTTCAGAGGCCTGGCCCTCGCTCTTCAGAGGCCTGGCCCCGCTCTTCAGAGGCCTGGCCCCGCTCTTCAGAGGCCTGGCCTCGCTCTTCAGAGGCCTGGCCCCGCTCTTCAGAGGCCTGGCCCCGCTCTTCAGAGGCCTGGCCCCGCTCTTCAGAGGCCTGGCCCCGCTCTTCAGAGGCCTGGCCTCGCTCTTCAGAGGCCTGGCCCCGCTCTTCAGAGGCCTGGCCCCACTCTTCAGAGGCCTGGCCCCACTCTTCAGAGGCCTGGCCCCACTCTTCAGAGGCCTGGCCCCACTCTTCAGAGGCCTGGCCCCGCTCTTCAGAGGCCTGGCCCCACTCTTCAGAGGCCTGGCCCCACTCTTCAGGGCCTGGAGGTTTCCAGCTGATTCCAGATGGGTTTTACCAGAAGTGATTGTCTGCATTTTAGTGCAGACAATCAGAATAACCCTAAACCTAGAATACTTCAATATGGGAGGGGATGACTGGATAACAAAGAGGGAGAGGGATAGTTTGTTTTCTTACAGAAACATTTCACATACAGCTTTTTATTGTATGGACATGTTGCAGTTTAGTTATTACTATTATCATTCAAACACCATTTGAAAAAAGAATACACTGAATGTTTTGTATTTATCTTGTCAATAATGTGGTAATTAACTTCCTACAGTAGCAAGACTCCGATCACTGTCTGCCACTCCTGCTGAAAAATACCATCCTTGACAGAATAATCGTGAACAAAAAGAACTGCAAGGCCAATCCTCATGCCATCCAAGCTTCACATAATATACACATATAGTATTTGTGCATTGTTTAACAGACAACATATTCGTGTTCTTTATGATACAATAGGCACTCGGCAGTCATGTTGCAACACAAGTTGACAAATACAGGGATCCAAACCCACCTGGTCTGAACCATGACTGAACCACCTGTGTAATGACTGAACCATGACTGAACCACCTGTGTAATGACTGAACCATGACTGAACCACCTGTGTAATGACTGAACCATGACTGAACCACCTGTGTAATGACTGAACCATGACTGAACCACCTGTGTAATGACTGAACCACGCAGCACCTGTGAACGGCTGCAGTATTGTGATTAAACGACAGTAGGCTACAGACTGATCTTTTGACACGAGCTTAAGATACTTTCCATTCAGTTATGTAAGATGACAGTTTCATTGCATAATGTTCAGGGTACACATGTAAACACACTACAGGCTATGTAGGCTGATGTAACAGTGTAAATGTGAAGAACAGGAGTCTGGACTCAATCCACGCAGGGAAGCAGGACTGCCCTTAAGTTTCAAGTCCAAACGCAGGAACGCTGCAGAACGGCGTAGACAAATTAGTCTACTACCTTAAGAACATCCACAAGACCACGCAGACGATCACACAATAAAACAAGGACACACATTAGATTTCGATGTTAAAAATGTAAAACCAGCTGAATCAAAGTAAGACCTGTAAAAGTATCCAGTACCTGTGGTTAGCTGTGCGACCGATAGAAATATCAACGCCGCTTGAAAGGTGTTATTCCAGGGACGAGTCATGGCCGGAGCAGCATCTGCTCGGTTTGCGGACACACTGCCTACACAGTTTCCCCCGAAAAAATCATTACACTTACACAGTAAAGTCTGTCAACCACGCACTCCGCATTGCCCCACACTCTAAATAACCGGAGAGAACAGAATACGCAATAGGCGATTTGCTCCGCCTCTGTCAACCGGAATTTAAGAGGATTAACGCTCCAGCCTACTGATATGGACATGTGAATGAAAGTGCTCTGAACGTCCTTAAGTGTCCGTTACAGCGTCAGTCCCTTAGCGGCGGCAAGGCACATGTTAACGACTCAAAAGTAGGCTATTAATATTCCAGTCAACAAAAAAAGTTGAAACTCATGTCTCTGCCCGTGCTCCTTTAATAAATCGGTGTCTTGCAGTGGCTGTCAGTAGGACAGTCGGCTAGCCACAATCTTCACCTTGTTTGAAGATG
Source organism: Mallotus villosus (assembly GCA_903064625.1). Classification (NCBI taxonomy): domain Eukaryota; kingdom Metazoa; phylum Chordata; class Actinopteri; order Osmeriformes; family Salangidae; genus Mallotus; species Mallotus villosus. The sequence continues at coordinate 171,767 of CAEFZP010002530.1, read as the reverse complement.
AGCACATGTGGATTTGAGTGGTGTTCTCCCCAGTCACACCCTGTTAAGACCCTGGCTGCTGACTCAGCAGACTGATCTCTCCTGCCAACAGCTCTACCGCCACAGCAGCAGAGGATCAATGTTGTGACAAGTTCAACATCCATCCAGTGGAGTTAGCTTGGCAACTAGTAGACGGCAGATGTTGTCGACCTGAAGCTGAAAATATGTCTCATCCACTGTTACACCATGTCCATCCAGTACAGGCTGTTACACCATGTCCATCCAGTACAGGCTGTTACACCATGTCCATCCAGTACAGGCTGTTACACCATGTCCATCCAGTACAGGCTGTTACACCATGTCCATCCAGTACAGGCTGTTACACCATGTCCATCTAGTACAGGCTGTTACACCATGTCCATCTAGTACAGGCTGTTACACCATGTTTACCAGTACAGGCTGCAATATATGAAAACAAATCCACACCCATCCAGGACCCTGCTATAGTCCCACCCAGCCCAGACTACCACAGGACCTTCAGCTCCTACAGGTTAGATGTTAGTTCTACCACAGGATCCTCAGCTCCTACAGGTTAGATGTTAGTTCTACCACAGGATCCTCAGCTCCTACAGGTTAGATGCGAGGGCAGTTCGACTGTGTGGCCTGCCAGGAAAACACCAGTATCATCAAGTTTGCTTCAATGTGTCAGTGTGTGTTTTGAAGGCAACATTGATCTTTTAGCATCATAGCAATGGATCCAAGGAGCTTAGATGCATCTAAGGTCATTTCTAAATGCAGATATTGCTGAAACAATGACTGCAAGCCTTCAAACCAAAAAGCAGAGGGATAGATAGCGAAAAGGGGAAGGTGGCTATTAGCGTTCATGATAATTCATTCATTCACAAGCAGTCATGCAGGTGGACAGGATTGGGTGATATGCTTGCTAAATCCCTGGTGTGCCCCCGTGGTAACCCTGGTGTGCTCCCATGGTAACCCTGGTGTGCTCCCATGGTAACCCTGGTGTGCTCCCATGGTAACCCTGGTGTGCTCCCGTGGTAACCCTGGTGTGCTCCCGTGGTAACCCTGGTGTGCTCCCGTGGTAACCCTGGTGTGCTCCCATGGTAACCCTGGTGTGCTCCCATGGTAACCCTGGTGTGCTCCCGTGGTAACCCTGGTGTGCTCCCGTGGTAACCCTGGTGTGCTCTGTGGGCCAGTCTGCCAGCAAGCAGACAGCTCCATTTCTCTACAATTCATCTGACCCATTTTTGGTTGTAGAATATTAATCACCATGACAGATTTAGTCAGGAAGCTGGTTTACAGAGCACTCCACTGTGCAAGCAGTTTGTGGCTGCTGCTGTGAAGGCAGTAGGCATGAAAACAATCATACAAAAATGTAAAATCCTGCAGAGTTTGACCTGTGTTCGATTGCACATGAATTAACATGCTTGGCATACTTTTCTGTATTACATTATTTGTTAGTGAAATCAAGAAGTTCCTTTGTACAGGGAGCTGAACAGATTTCTGAAGCTACCGTAGCCAGGTACTGACTTCTCTACAGGGGGGGGTCACCTGGTACTGACCTCTCTACAGACGGAGGGAGGGGGGGGTCACCTGGTACTGACTTCTCTACAGAAGGAGGGAGGGGGGGGTCACCTGGTACTGACTTCTCTACAGAAGGAGGGAGGGGGGGTCACCTGGTACTGACTTCTCTACAGAAGGAGGGAGGGGGGGGTCACCTGGTACTGACTTCTCTACAGAAGGAGGGAGGGGGGGTCACCTGGTACTGACTTCTCTACAGAAGGAGGGAGGGGGGGGGTCACCTGGTACTGACTTCTCTACAGAAGGAGGGAGGGGGGGGGTCACCTGGTACCGACTTCTCTACAGAAGGAGGGAGGGGGGGGTCACCTGGTACTGACTTCTCTACAGAGGGAGGGAGGGGGAGGGGGGGGTCACCTGGTACTGACCTCTCTACAGAAGGAGGGAGGGGGGGTCACCTGGTACTGACTTCTCTACAGAAGGAGGGAGGGGGGGTCACCTGGTACTGACTTCTCTACAGAAGGAGGGAGGGAGGGGGAGTCACCTGGTACTGACCTCTCTACAGAAGGAGGGAGGGGGGGGGTCACCTGGTACTGACTTCTCTACAGAAGGAGGGAGGGGGGGGTCACCTGGTACTGACTTCTCTACAGAAGGAGGGAGGGGGGGTCACCTGGTACTGACCTCTCTACAGAAGGAGGGAGGGGGGGTCACCTGGTACTGACCTCTCTACAGAAGGAGGGAGGGGGGGTCACCTGGTACTGACTTCTCTACAGTTAGCAGAAGGAGGGAGGGGGGGGTCACCTGGTACTGACTTCTCTACAGAAGGAGGGAGGGGGGGGTCACCTGGTACTGACTTCTCTACAGTTAGCAGAAGGAGGGAGGGGGGTCACCTGGTACTGACTTCTCTACAGAAGGAGGGAGGGGGGGTCACCTGGTACTGACTTCTCTACAGAAGGAGGGAGGGGGGGGTCACCTGGTACTGACTTCTCTACAGAAGGAGGGAGGGGGGGTCACCTGGTACTGACCTCTCTACAGAAGGAGGGAGGGGGGGGTCACCTGGTACTGACTTCTCTACAGTTAGCAGAAGGAGTCACCTGGTACTGACTTCTCTACAGTTAGCAGAAGGAGGGAGGGGGAGTCAATGGATAGACCGTGATGCCGTTCAAATCCAAACATGATCTGGTTGTGTATGGTGGTCTGCTTGGCTCTTTCAACAGGCTTCTGAAGCGCATCCCTAGATCATGAGGGCAGAAGAGGGCATCCTGGATCATGAGGGCAGAAGAGGGCATCCTGGATCATGAGGGGAGAAGAGGGCATCCTGGATCATGAGGGGAGAAGAGGGCATCCTGGATCATGAGGGGAGAAGAGGGCATCCTGGATCATGAGGGCAGAAGAGGGCATCCTGGATCGTGAGGGGAGAAGAGGGCATCCTGGATCGTGAGGGGAGAAGAGAGCATCCTGGAAAATGAGGGGAGCAGAGAGCATCCTGGATCAAGACAGGAGAAGAGGGCATCCTGGATCGTGAGGGGAGAAGAGGGCATCCTTGATCGTGAGGGGAGAAGAGGGCATCCTGGATCATGAGGGGAGAAGAGGGCATCCTGGATCATGAGGGGAGAAGAGGGCATCCTGGATCATGAGGGGAGAAGAGGGCATCCTGGATCATGAGGGGAGAAGAGGGCATCCTGGATCGTGAGGGCAGAAGAGGGCATCCTGGATCATGAGGGGAGAAGAGGGCATCCTAGATCATGAAGGGAGAAGAGGGCATCCTGGATCATGAAGGGAGAAGAGGGCATCCTGGATCATGACAGGAGAAGAGGGCATCCTGGATCATGAGGGGAGAAGAGGGAATCCTAGATCATGAAGGGAGAAGAGGGCATCCTGGATCATGAAGGGAGAAGAGGGCATCCTGGATCATGACAGGAGAAGAGGGCATCCTGGATCATGAGGGGAGAAGAGGGCATCCTGGTTCATGACAGGAGAAGAGGGCATCCTGGATCGTGAGGGGAGAAGAGGGCATCCTGGATCGTGAGGGGAGAAGAGGGCATCCTGGATCATGAGGGGAGAAGAGGGCATCCTGGATCGTAAGGGCAGAAGAGGGCATCCTAGATCATGAAGGGAGAAGAGGGCATCCTGGATCATGAAGGGAGAAGAGGGCATCCTGGATCATGACAGGAGAAGAGGGCATCCTGGATCATGAGGGGAGAAGAGGGCATCCTGGATCGTGAGGGCAGAAGAGGGCATCCTGGATCATGAGGGGAGAAGAGGGCATCCTGGATCATGAAGGGAGAAGAGGGCATCCTGGATCATGACGGGAGAAGAGGGCATCCTGGATCATGCATGTAAGGATGTAGCGGTGAAACCACCAACAGATGACACGGACATATACAAAATGTTTTTTTCTCTCTATTTAATCAATTGCACTACTTAATATAAAATATTAAAGAAATAAAAAAGGTTGAAGATCGACTTCAATTAGACAATGCACGCGTTAAGACTATAGTATAGCTTCACAGACAATCTCTGCCCCTGTACAAAACGAGTTCAGCGTCATCTAAGTTAATATTGTATTTGTTCTCTTAGCATTTGTCTGGATAAAGCTGAAGGAGCAAATAATAGACAGGTATGTAACGTCACGGTAATATCGTCATGGTAATATACAAAGTTTATGCGACCGGAGTTTGTTAGACCTCAACAGGAAGAGAAAAGTGACTAATTGTAGTTCTACAACTCAGTAGCTAAATAAGTTACAGGT